>CAWUFW010013941.1:0-442745 GCA_963921515.1 Calotriton arnoldi
TGGATTGGCCAGATTCAGAAGATGCAAACGACTTGGACCTATCACTTTGGACACAAGGGACAGTATCTGCCTCTCCAGCACATATATTGCTGGCTGTTCCCCTGAGAGCTCACTTGCCTGCACAACATGCTCCAGGACGACATCTGCCACTGCACTGCTCCTGTCTCTGCCCCTCTGGACCCTGCAATGGCACGTACTGTGGAGAGAGCCCCAGCCTTCAGCCTTGAGGAGAACCAGGCCCTGCTGGACAGCCTACTTCCACAGTACAGCAAGCTGTATGGGACACCAGGGGAGCAGGTGAGTGTTCTGTGCACTGCCTTTCTGAATGTGCATTTTGTCTGACTAGCAAGGCTGAAAGTCTGCACGCCACTGGCTAGCAGGCTCACTGAGTAGTTGTCACCCCCCATAGTGTGTAGTGACATGCACTGGACAGGTATGGTGCAGTGACAGTGCATTTGAACAAGGTTTTACTTCCCATGCAATGATACCATGTAGTGACGTCTGGCAAACTGTCCATGGGCAGCATTGCACTGCCTGTGTACATCATGTGCCCCTGTGAATGAGACATGTATATACAACTGTGTCATGCACGGATATGTTGCATGTGTAGTAATGGCCTTTTCACTTTGTCATCCTGACAGGTTAATGCCCATCGGAAGCAGGAGATCTGGAAGGACATCGTCCGGGCTGTCCGGTCCGTGGAGGTCTACAAGCGCCGGATCCGCAACTGCCAGAAGAGGTGGCAGGACCTTCGGGGCTGGACCCGGAGGATTGCACGGGTCCAGCTGAAGCTGTCGCCTCCTCGCAGGAGGGGCGGAACACGGACCCTGACCCCCACATGCTCCAGATCCTGGCGGTGGTGTTTCCAGACCTGGATGGGCAGCTGAAGGCCAGACAGCAGCAAGGAGGGGGTGTGTCAAAGACTGCACTGTGAACTCTGTATTACATGCTTTGTGCCCTCCTCTGGCCTGGTTCAACTGCCACAGTGCAGCAGTCATGTTGTCCCGGAGCCATGTCCCTCTATTGTGCACTGCCCACTCCTCATCTGATACCCAGGTGTGGCCCTTACATTCAGGGAATTGTGTCACTTGGGACTGTGTCCTTGCAGTTTGCTTCACTAAAGGTGGGGGACAGCATCTGTTTCCCTAACTCTGTTGTGGGCATCATGGGTGGGTCCATTGTTCACACAACGCCTGTGTTCGGACATGTAATCTGCGTGTTGCTTTGATATGCGGTCCACTTGCTGAGCTGAGCCACCACATGTGCCTGGGGTATGTGGCACACGCCCATGCAGCGGGTGGGAACAATGTTTGGGCCCCAGGAGTGTGCAGATTACGTGTGTCACACATACATAGCCAGCTATCCACTGTCCAGGGCATATCCCTCATTCATGTGGGGCAGGACAGTCATGCCTACTCCAGGCCATGCAATGCACTCTGTACTCCCACTCCCGTGTATCAGCTGACACATTGTGCGCAGTGATTTGACCCCTCAGGTGTCTGCCTCTGTGTCAGTGTGCTGTGGATTAGTTGCCAGGACTGCTGGGGTGTTTCTTGGTAGGGGCTCAGCATGCCACTGGAGATGTGACCATAGGAGATGATACTTGTGTGTCACATAGGTGTTTGATCAGCTGCCCGTGCAGACTGGGGTATGCGAATGTGAAGTTCAGGCAGCTGTTCCCCATTCACAGCAGATTGTGAGGGGCTCAGGTTCAGAGGGTAGTGTCACAGGTCTCCCATATGTCCAATCGGTATGACCTGGACAGATGAGGGTTAAGATGATGTGTTGTGTGGGGGATGTACATGTGCACTTGTGCAGCTCCAGGACTTGTATTCCCCATGACCTACTATTGTGACACAGTGCAGAGTGTTGTTGTCTGGCTGCCAAGTCATACATCACTGAGACAGTGATGTATGACTTAGCAGTCATGCCTCCGCCATGGCATGTGTCTACTTATTGGTGATCCTGCAGGGGAGTGACATGTGCTACATGCACACCATTGTGGCGATGGCTATCAGGACATGGGTGCATCATGGTGTCTGTCGCTGGTATGCATCACATGCATTTCCTATTTGACTCTGGGCATCCCTTTCATCCGGAAACCTGTACTGACTCAGTGGCAAGAGTTGTGATGTGTGCATGTCCACATGCTACACCGTGTCCTCTGCACTGTCCAACTACTGTGTAGTTGGTGCATGTGTCAACACTGGGGTGTTGCTATCCAACAGACACCAGACAGATGGGTGCAAGGCCATGTGGGATGTGAGTGCCATGGTTGGCATCAGACTGACAATTGGCTTCTCCTGTTCAGTTAGGGCACTTTTAGCAATGTACAACTAATGATGCCAGGGCTTGCTCTGTAATGTGCTGTGCTCACAGTGGTGTGTGCGTTTGGTGCAGGTGACTGATGTCTGTCTGTTTCCCCATTGTTTGCAGATACATCCACGGCCACGGAAGGGGACAGCTCCACGGACCAGGAGGAGCCGGAGAGCCAGACTGGGTCAGCAGCCGAGGAGTGGTCGGAGGGACCCAGTGGCACGGAGGGCGAGGGAGCCACACAGAGGAGTCCTCAGCACCATCCACCTCAGCTGAGGACCAGAGCAACTCGGAGGATGACTCCCTTATAGAGGCGGGTGTCAGCAGCCACCACACCCCAGCTAGTGTTGCTGTCCCCGCCACCACCAGCACCACCACCGCCCTCCCATCGGCTCCCATTCCCCAGGTCCGTGGAGGCTCCCATGTTCGGGAGCGTGTCTCATTTGGGCCAGGCACCGCACCCCCTTCCCCTGTGTCCCCTGCTGCCCTGAGTGAGGAGTCTGTGTACCTCCTTCGCCAGCTCCATGTAGGGCAGACAGCCATGCTGAGTGTCCTCCATGCGCACACCGCTCTGTTGACTCAGCTGGTGTCGTTCATGGAGGGCATCTCATCGGGCATGTCTGACCTACAGAGGGGCAATAGGTCCATGGACTCCTCCCTGACGGCAGCAGTGTCCCTCCTCAGACAGTCCCTCACCCCTCCTGCCTCTGCTCCATCCACACTCCCCAGCACCTTACCCGTCCCAAGCACACACACACCGGCACAGGCACACACCAGCACACACACATCCAGCACACAGACACACACGCCACAAACAAAACGCACACGCACACACAGTCAGGGGACTGAAACCAGACTCACAGGGGATGGGGCCCTGGAACACACACACGCATCCACGAGCACTGCGCAGTCCTCAGTTGCCTCTCCCTCCAAAACACCCTCCCTTGCCTCACCTGCAACCCCAAAGACCCAGCGCCTCTTCCTCAGTGACCTCGGCCTCTTCCCCTCCGATCCAGCTGCTCCAGCATCCAGGGGGAAGAGGAAGCCCACCCACATGGAGCAGAGTGCCCCTCGCCCCCGGACACCCTCCCCCAGGCGCAGACAGACTGAGGCCCCCACCTGCAAGTCCCCCCGGAGTCGTAAGAGCAAGACCCCGCCGCCGCCCTGCAGCTCAGGCACCAGGTCTCCTTCCTCCATCCCTCAGGCCCCCACTCCACAGGTGCCCCCACCACACCCTGCCCCAGGTTCCCCCACCCACAGATATACCATCCCCAAGAGGATCCGGCCTTCTCCCCTGCCACTTGCTCTCCCGGCACCACACCCCCGCTGCGCTTGTCTGTGCCACTGATGTGGTGAGGGTGTCCTCCCCCTCTGTCCAGCCCACCTTGCCTGTTCCCCATTCTCCTCCCCTGGTGGTAGGCACTGCAGTGGAGTCCACTTCCACCCTGTCTGACTTGGGCACTGCAGTGGCGGACCTGTCCACTCCATCTGCAGGGTCCACTGCAGTCGTGCCGGCACCCACAACATCTGAGTCATGCCCCCCAGTTGTGCCGGCACACACCATGTCAGACACCTCCACTGCAGTTGTCAGTGGCTCTCCAGCACCCACCACCCCTTCCCTGCTTCCTCCTGGTGAGCCCTGATCCTGTCCCTGCGGTGCCTGGCCTGCCCCCCCCGGTTGCCCCTCCTAGTGGATTGTCCCTGGTTTTGTGCAGTCATGCGTAGGGTGACATCTGCCACTGTCACCAAGTTTGGACTTTGACAATGGACTGGCCATTGGCCTTTGTGTTTTTTCTGGACTTTGTTTTCATTCCACACATATGCTGAATAAAGCAACTTTCTGTTCTCTAGTGCTTATGCTTCTGATGTACATGTTGTTGATGATGCTAACCATGCCCTTGCTGCAGTGATGGTGATATTTGGTCTCATGATAATGAAGTGTTACTGTGCAGGAACCCATGTGGTCCAGGGGGAATGTGTCCTATCCTGTGGTGTATCCATGTCATCCATAGCAGCATCTGAGGGTGTCATGTGATCAGTATTTGGCAATGGGATTTCCTACTTAGATTAGCTATTTCACATCTGTGGCTTCCACCCCTGCACATCTGTTGTGCCTGCCATTGTTCAATTCGTCTACTTTCCTGACCGTGTGGCCATCTCCACTGGACATGCAGGTTTGGGCATCAATGGGGAAGGACTCATCCGTGTAGTCAGTGCAACATTGCTATACAAGTGTGTTGGATCTGTGCTGATGATTCCGTTGGCACTTCCATGACCAGGCTGATGTGACGGAAGCCCTCATTTGGTGCTAATTGTTGATTGTGTGACCAAGTGCTCAGCTGACATGATGGGGCCCTACTGAGGCAACATATGGCACAGCTTTCCTCACACAGGAGTGGAGTCCCCTCATGGCAGTGTGTACTCCTGTGACATTGCCTGCGCCCAAGGTGTGTGTTGTATGTGCATGTCTGTGTGTTCACTTCCATTTAGCTGTGCATGCTGTGTTCCCTAGTGTTGTACCTGTTTGTGATGCTTGCTGAGTTGACCTATGTTTTCCCAAAGTCTTCTCCCTGGGTTCTCTGTGATGTGGGTGCATGGCACATTACTGGTCATCAGGGTGTCACCCATAGGTGTGTTTGCTGTCAGGGCTGAGTTTGTGGGCAGACGCAGATGGGTCACAGTCAGGTTTCCCCTTGGCACTTGTTGTTTGCCCCTGTCATGTGATTTCCAGTTTGTGTTATCTTTCAGTGATTGTGACACGTTGTGTGTGTGACTGCTGGCACTCCTCAGGGTCCGGGCTGCAATGTTGGTTGTTGTCTATGTGTGTTCTTTGTGGGTGACCTTGGCTTCTTCATTGGTGTGTGACTGTGGCTGGGATCCCATTGGTTGGTGTGGTATTGCCGTCATGTCCATGTACAGCGTAGTGTGCAGTGTGTCAGACATTCAGGAGTCTTGTTGAGTGGCCATGTGTGATGTGTTTCTGCACCTTGGTTCCCACCCACCACCCTGGAATAGTCATGGGTGCATGTGCAATGTCACCAGTGCATGTGTGCTTCACTGCTGCACATTGTTGGAGGTCGAGGGGTGTGGTGTTGAGTGTGTGCAGATGAGAGTTGTTGCCCGGCTAGGCCCCTGCCTCCATGTTGGCCTTGGCTTACTGGCCATGCTGATTGATTTGTGCTTGTGTAGGTGTGATGGTAGTTTGTTGCTCAGGACACATGACTGTGGTTCACAGTGTGAACCACATTTAGCTTTGTCATCACAGTGGGATTGTAATGCAGCCCAGGGTCACCACATTGTGGGGGCCCTGGGGGTGGTGCTGTGGTGTGTCTGTGTCTTGCTGTGTCAGTTGCTGTTCCTACGTGCCTGTGTGACATGTGTGATTTGTGCTCCCTCTCATCTGACAATGCCTGCTTGCCCACATAGGGGATTTGGATCCATGAGTTACCTTTGTGTGGCACTGTATGCACATCTGTATGATTGGTATTCAGGTCTCCTCATGTGTTGTGTGGTTGCCTGGGGACACTGGCACCCCCCCCCTCACCTGTTGTGTATGATGTGCAGTGTGGGTCTGCCAGTTTGTGTTTGTGCATCTGCACCACTGCATTGGCATATCTTGGGTGTGCCACTGGCGGCTGTATGTAGTTTGGTGGGTTTCCCCTGCTGTCCCTGGGACTCCTAGGTCATCGGTCAGCACAATGATCATGGTTTGTGTGTCCCATTGCTGCCATGGTATGGTATCTGTTCACCTCACATCTGCAGTCTCCACAGGGTATCTTCATTTGTGTGCCCATTGGTGCAAATATGTGGGTCTGCATTCTGATGGTCACTTCTGTCATTGTGTCATTGATGAATGTTGACAGTGTCAGCCCCCATGGGTGTTGTTTGTCTGCACATGGCCAAAGGTATGTCTTATTTGCACTGCAGTTTTTGGCTCACCCAATTTATGTTGCAATGGGACACATACACTACTTTGCCACTGATGTGTTTTTTGTTCTGTGACCAGGAATCATCCATGCAGTTTGGCAGTTGCAGCTCTTTCTTTGTCAACACTTACCTTTTGGTCACTGTGATGATGGGGGTTTAGACCCCATTGCCACAATGTTCAAAAGGTGCTTCAGCTATGGACCCCACACTTACCTTTTGGTCACAGTGATGATGGGGGTTTAGACTCCATTGCCACAATGTTCAAAAGGTGCTTCAGCTATGGACCCCACACTTACATTTTGGTCACTGTGATGATGGGGGTTTGGACCCCATTGCCACAATGTTCAAAAGGTGCTTCAGCTATGGACCCCACACTTACATTTTGGTCACTGTGATGATGGGGGTTTGGACCCCATTGCCACACTGTTCAAAATGTGCTTCAGCTATGGACCCCACACTTACCTTTTGGTCACAGTGATGATGGGGGTTTAGACTCCATTGCCACAATGTTCAAAAGGTGCTTCAGCTATGGACCCCACACTTACATTTTGGTCACTGTGATGATGGGGGTTTGGACCCCATTGCCACAATGGTCATGGCCTGCTTGCATTGTGGGGGCCACACACATATATGTGTGGCACATGTGCTAGGGGGTCACATTGAATGTTCAAAGTCATGTTCGGTGTTGTAGGCATTTGACACAGTCTACACACGCTTGTCATGGTGTTGGGGGATGTCTTTTCTTGCATTCCCTAGGTTGTGGTGTGCTGGTTGTGTCATGCATTGTCCATCCAATGAGTGGGGGTGGTAGTGGTGGTAGGCATCCAGCCCCCCCTGGGTGAGGGTGGTAGTAGTGGTAGGCATCCAGCCCCCCCTGGGTGAGGGTGGTAGTAGTGGTAGGCATCCAGCCCCCCCTGGGTGAGGGTGGTAGTAGGCATCCAGCCCCCCCTGGCTAAGGGTGGTAGTAGTGGTAGGCATCCAGCCCCCCCTGGCTAAGGGTGGTAGTAGTGGTAGGCATCCAGCCCCCCCTGGCTAAGCGTGGTGGTAGGCATTCAGCCCCCCCTGGGTAAGGGTGGTAGTAGTGGTAGGCATCCAGCCCCCCCTGGCTAAGGGTGGTAGTAGTAGTAGGCATCCAGCCCCCCTGGGTGAGGGTGGTAGTAGTGGTAGGCATCCAGCCCCCCTGGGTGAGGGTGGTCGTAGTGGTAGGCATCCAGCCCCCCTGGCTGAGGGTGGTAGTAGTGGTAGGCATCCAGCCCCCTGGCTAAGGGTGGTAGTAGTGGTAGGCATCCAGCCCCCCTGGGTGAGGGTGGTAGTAGTGGTAGGCATCCAGCCCCCCTGGCTAAGGGTGGTGGTAGGCATCCAGCCCCCTGGCTAAGGGTGGTGGTAGGCATCCAGCCCCCCTGGCTAAGGGTGGTAGTAGTGGTAGGCATCCAGCCCCCTGGCTAAGGGTGGTAGTAGTGGTAGGCATCCAGCCCCCCTGGGTGAGGGTGGTAGTAGTGGTAGGCATCCAGCCCCCCTGGGTGAGGGTGGTAGTAGGCATCCAGCCCCCCTGGCTAAGGGTGGTAGTAGTGGTAGGCATCCAGCCCCCCTGGGTGAGGGTGGTAGTAGTGGTAGGCATCCAGCCCCCTGGCTAAGGGTGGTAGTAGTGGTAGGCATCCAGCCCCCCTGGCTAAGGGTGGTGGTAGGCATCCAGCCCCCCTGGCTAAGGGTGGTAGTAGTGGTAGGCATCCAGCCCCCTGGCTAAGGGTGGTAGTAGTGGTAGGCATCCAGCCCCCCTGGCTAAGGGTGGTAGTAGTGGTAGGCATCCACCCCCCCTAGGTGAGGGTAGTAGTAGTGGTAGGCAACCAGCCCCCCCTGGCTAAGGGTGGTAGTAGTGGTAGGCATCCAGCCCCCCTGCCTAAGGGTGGTAGTAGTGGTAGGCATCCAGCCCCCCTGGGTGAGGGTGGTAGTAGTGGTAGGCATCCAGCCCCCCTGGCTAAGGGTGGTGGTAGGCATCCAGCCCCCTTGGGTGAGGGTGGTAGTAGTGGTAGGCATCCAGCCCCCCTGGCTAAGGGTGGTAGTAGTGGTAGGCATCCAGCCCCCCTGGCTAAGGGTGGTAGTAGTGGTAGGCATCCAGCCCCCCTCGGTGAGGGTGGTAGTAGTGGTAGGCATCCAGCCCCCCCTCAGTGAGGGTAGTAGTAGTGGTAGGCATCCAGCCCCCCCTGGGTGAGGGTGGTAGTAGGCATCCAGCCCCCCCTGGCTAAGGGTGGTAGTAGTGGTAGGCATCCAGCCCCCCCTGGGTGAGGGTGGTAGTAGGCATCCAGCCCCCCTGGCTAAGGGTGGTAGTAGTGGTAGGCATCCAGCCCCCTGGGTGAGGGTGGTAGTAGTGGTAGGCATCCAGTCCCCCTGGCTAAGGGTGGTAGTAGTGGTAGGCATCCAGCCCCCCTGGCTAAGGGTGGTAGTAGTGGTAGGCATCCAGCCCCCCTGGCTAAGGGTGGTAGTAGTGGTAGGCATCCAGCCCCCTGGCTAAGGGTGGTAGTAGTGGTAGGCATCCAGCCCCCCTGGGTGAGGGTGGTAGTAGTGGTAGGCATCCAGCCCCCTGGGTGAGGGTGGTAGTAGTGGTAGGCATCCAGCCCCCCTGGCTAAGGGTGGTAGTAGTGGTAGGCATCCAGCCCCCCTGGCTAAGGGTGGTAGTAGTGGTAGGCATCCAGCCCCCCTGGGTGAGGGTGGTAGTAGTGGTAGGCATCCAGCCCCCTGGCTAAGGGTGGTGGTAGGCATCCAGCCCTCCCTGGCTAAGGGTGGTGGTAGGCATCCAGCCCCCTGGGTGAGGGTGGTAGTAGTGGTAGGCATCCAGCCCCCCCTGGGTAGGGGTGGTGGTGCGCATTCAGGCCCCTGTGTGCATATGTGGCATTGGTGATGGGCATCCCGCCCCTATGGTGCTGCTGTTGCTGGTGTAAGTATATTCTGCATCCCTCTGTTTGTGTGTGATGTGTCGTGTACGTGTTGTATGTGTTTTGTGGTTGGTGTCTGACTTACCTTCTGCGCCGTATGCGTCCGTGCCTGTTCCGGTAGTAAATGTAGAATATTGGTATGATCGGGACGAAGGGATTCATGGTTGGTTCGTGTCGTTCGTCCTTCTCGTTGCTTCGCGTCGTCCTCGTCGCTTCGCGTCGTCCTCGTCACTGGCGTGTTCGTCTCGTAGCCGTGTATTGTGTTGTGGCGCGAATCGGAGCTTATGTGCTCCTCTCCCGGATGCTTTGACGTGCCGTGCGTAGCGATGGGTTCGGCGCGTACGGGAAGCACATCGTACTTGTTCGGCCGGACGGAGCTGCATTTTCCCTTCCGTGCGACTCAATTCTGCGTTTCCGGATTCGCCTCGGTCCGAGTACAGGACCTGGATTGGGTGAGTACGGCTCGGCCGGATTCTGTGCTGTTGTGCGCATCGTACTTACTCGTTCGGTGTGCTGTACAGATCGGTCGGGAAACAGGCATTCGCATGGCTTTTTTCCCGACCGAATGGTATTGGGTGCGCCTCCGACCGAGATCGGAATCGGCCCCTAAATGTAGAAACCAATGTCAGTGGCAGCATCCACTGATGGATCTCCAACTGCGCCGACACTCTGAAGAAGATGCCAGGCAAACAACACTCCAAGAAAGCCAGCTGGTTCACTCCCACCTTTCATGAGTCCATATACACCTGCCGATGACTCAAGAAGAGATGGAGGAACAACAAAACCCCGGACACCCACGCAACCTTCAAATCTGCCGTCAATGTACACCACCTTCTCATCAAAACCACAAAGAAAACAGCCTTCCAAGACAGAATAAATACCAACGCACACAACAGCAAAGAACTCTTCACCATCATCAAGGAGTTCGCCATGCCCAACAGCGAGACCACAGTCATCCTACCCTCCCAAGACCTCTGCAACAAACTCAGCACCTTCTTCCACCGGAAGATCAGGCAGATCTACGACAGCTTTGACACCCAAGACCCTGGCACTATGCCCACCACCACTGCCTTTAACCACCCAGCACCCCCACAGATTGCGCTCAACTGGACTCCGCTCACCACAGATGACACACTCAAGACCATGAAAAGCATCCATTCAGGAGCCCCAGCGCGTCCTTGCCCGTACCACATCTTCCACAGTGCAGCCGCCTCCATTCCCTCCAGCTTCCCCATACCATCAACTGCTTCATCGAAACTGACACCTTCCCCGATGACTGGAAACACGCCGAAATCAACCCCCTGCTGAAGAAACTGTCCGTCGACCCAACAGACCTCAAGAACTTCAGACACATCTCCCTCTCCCCTTCTCATCCAAGGTCATTGAGAAGGCCATCAATGCCCATCTCGCATAGTTCATCAAAGAAAACCACGTCCTGGACACCTCACAATCCAGTTTCCGAAGCAACCACACACCCGAGACCGCACTCATCACCGCCACCAATGACATCCGCTCCCTCCTCGACTGGGGCGACACCACAGCCCTCATCCTACTGGACCACTTGACCGCCTTCAACACGTCTCCCACCACGTCCTAATCACAAGACTCCACGACGCCAGCATCCACGACAAGGCACTGGACTGGATCCACTCCTTCTTGACCAGCCGAACACAGCAAGTCAGACTACCCCCATTCCTCTCAGAACCTACAGAGATCAGCTGCGGAGTACTCCAGGGCTCCTCCCTCTTCAACATCTACATGAATCCCCTTGCATCCATCGTCAGAAGCCACAGACTCAACATCGTCTCCTAAGTGCATGATACCCAGCTAATCATATCCCTCACCAATGAATCCACAGTCTCCAGAATCCACTTTCACAACGGAATGCAGGCAGTTGCTACCTGGATGCAAGATAGCTGCCTCAAGATCAACTCGGACAAAACTGAAGTACTCATTCTGGGACCCACCCCCTCAGTGTGAGATGATTCCTTTTTGCCCGCTGCACTAGGAACCCCTCAGGGTGGGAGGGGTTTCTAGTGCACAAACCACGCACACAACCTTGGCATCATACTAGACTCCTCACTCTCAATGAACTGCCAAATCAACGCAGTATCCTCATCCTGCTGCCACACTCTACGTCTGCTTTGAAAGACATCAGAAGGCTCCACATAGAATCCAGAAAGTCAGTCACTCACGCACTCATCACCAGTAGACTGGACTATGGCAACGCACTCTATGCCGGCGTCACTCAGAAACAGCTCAGGACACTACAGAACGTCCAAAATACCACAGCCAGACTGGTCCTCAACTTCCCCCGCCGCAGCCACATGACTCAACACCTCCGACTACTCCACTGGCTCCCTATCAACAAGAGAATCACCTTCAAGCTCCTCGCACATGCCTACAAGGCCCTCCACAATGCAGGACCAGAATAACTGAACCATCGCCTCGATTTCCACTAACCTGCCAGACCACTCTGCTCCACCCAACTCGCCCTGGCCTCTGTCCCAAGGATCCAAAAGACCAGAACCGGAGCAAGATCCTTCTCCTACCTTACCGCCACAACCTGGAACACCCTACCTCCCATCTCAGGCAATCTGGGTCATTGACCCAGTTCAGGAAGGACCTCAAAACCTGGCTCTTTGACTGAACCTCCACACCCAGATGGCTCAGCAGCCCCCCCCCTTTTAGCACCTTGAGACCCTCATGGGTGAGTAGCCATGCTTTACAAACTCCTGATTGATTGCTTGATTGATCCACAGGCTAAATAATTTTACCAGTATCATTGTTATAATCTCTTTATGTAACATATACTGTATATTTTTTCCACTAAATAATTCTGAATGTGTCCCATATATTATTTGCATATGATTCTAGCTATCCAATTACACTAATGCTTCTTCTCAATATTCTTCAAAAATGTATCATCATATTGTCACTGGCTGATAGCAGGTTTTAAGAAACTTAGCATCTCCCTCTAAATCGCATACTAGAATACCTAAAAAACACCTAACCAATCCATGAAAGTCTCACACAAGTCACACACAAATTCCAACACATTTACTGTAAAATCCTAGGTGTGGAGCATTTGCTGAAAACTCTTGCCTCTTCTCCTTCACTTTTTTCTTGCTGTTGTTACTTGGGCAATTGATAATATTTTTCCAGTGTAGAAGTGCTGCCCGAAAGTGTAGAACTGCCACAGAGTAGGTTTGTTACTGTTAATATCCATAGTGTTGTGTTGACAAGATATTTGGATTTTATATGTTCAGCTTTTTTGCTTAATGCTGGATAATGGATTGATCCACAGAGTTGGAGAGTAAGTCACCGTTCCCTCAAAGCGTTTTCTATGTAAGCAAATGGCCAGGCTCCTGAGATCTGTGTGGCCACACTGAAGTATCATCTTTGCCTTGCCCTCATCATGTTATAATGACTGAATGGGTGGCAGTAGCATAGCTATTGCCACTGGGGATGCAAATTCAGGCTTCTAAGTCAAATCTTGATCTCTGGAGACATCACTCTCAAACCAAATCACCCCAGAAGTGCACATATTTGTTTTACCACTACTACTACACATATAGAATGTCAGACAGGTAGAGCATAATTCTGAGTGCAAAATCAGCACATTTATGGTAGTCTTTAAGGAGACACAGACATTTGCTGAGTGCATTGCCTAATATCTTGCCTTATTGTTGACTCTTTGTTGGTGTCTTTCCCCTGTTTGATCTCTTCTCTGATCACTGCCGATCCCCTTGGATGGTCCTCTGTCCATGATCACCCTCAGCCAAGCGCATTTACTGCTGTCACATTATCTTTCCCTCCCCACTTCCATAATCACCTGATAGCATGAGGGAACAAATACATTTTTCACATATTTGCTTTTTTGACTTGGGTATTAAAGTCACACACCAGTAGCTCAAGACAGGGCTGGTGCAGCCATAAAGTAAGTGAAGTGAGAAATACTAAGATGTCAAGCAATAGTGGTACCTATTTACCAAGCAGCCTGTTTTCAAAGACTTTTCAAGCAAAATATTGTATGTACATGATTAGGAGGCAGCCAACGTAGGTGTCACTTCCTCTTCTAGGGGATTTGTCAGGCACAGATTGCTTGCACCTGCAGTGCTTCCTTTATAGCTTGGCAACCTGCTTTGGATGACAAGATGGTGCAAAATTCATGTACAACAGCTCCAGCGGGGGACAGCTCAAAGTGTATTATGGGAAATTAAGTTTAATTCTCAGTCCCTTTTTGCCTGTGATCTAGCATTAAATGCAGAATCCACAGCCCTGCTGACCCTTTGAAGCAGCTTTAATTGGGAAAATGGCAGGGTGTTTTCTGGGACACCGCTTTCAGCTCCTGGTTCCCACTCACTGATCTCTCACGCTATGTGTGGCCTCGAAGCACCCTATAGATAGTGGGAGGCTAAGGCTAACTGACAGCAGCTCCAAGAGAAGAATGGGATAGTGTGTTCTGGGCCACGGAGTCCTGCTCTCTAGATCCCATTGATAGATCGCTCTTAATGTTACTTTTCAAGTGATAATATCATTTTAGACTAGCACTGTGAGGTTATTCAGCTACAGTGTAACTAAAAGTCTAGCTTGTTTAACTTGGAACATTGAATATTAAAATCAGAATTTCTGACTGTTGCTAAGGATACAGCTAAGCAGAAAATATGTTTCGATATACATCGGCTCAGCGAAACTTTTTTGGAAGTGGTGGCATCTCCAGCAGAGCTATGTGCTATTTACAAGGGAAGATGCATGTTTTTTAAGAGTCTGTACTGGGCTGGGAGCTAAAAATAACAGCCACGTTTTTATTCAGTAGTGTGACCCGATTATTGTATTGATGGAATGAGTATAGCTGAGTCCTTAACACTTTTCATGGGTGTTGGACGTGTGGGAAGACTTCTAGGATCTCCTGCCAAGAATATATTTTTTTACAGCTCAGGAATTAATTTTTAACACTATTTCTAAAAATATATTGGCCTAAAACATTACAGCACTTTTAAATAGAGGTTTATAAGATACTCCAGTACTTTAAAATTTGAAGCGGTATAGAGAAGCATTATTGCTCAGCAGCATTAAATCTTGAATCCACCTATAAAAATGATGTGATGCCCTCTCTGGGCTGCTTCTGGTGATGAATGGGCATTGTGAATCTGCGGATTTTATACATGGATAAACATGCACACTTTTGCAGAATAGCACTTTTCTTATGATGAAAAATGTCAAATAAACATTCCAATATTTTCTTTATTATTGCTACTCCAAATTGTATTATTTCATCCCTTTATAAAGTTTGTTCGCACTATCAATCTATATCACACATGTTTATTTTCCGATTGCGAAAACTTTTTTTATTCAATATTCTTTAACACCATACAATAGATATTCTCAGCATATCCGGCATCCAAATTCCTATACCCAAAGCATTCCACGCCACAAAGCCAGTTTCTTTTCTCATTTAAAACGACTTCACTCGGTTGTCTTGTCCTGAGCACCTTCTCTATATACATAAAAAATCACAGTGGTCCAGTCCGGACAGCTTTTACTTCGACAACCAGCCGACCACTTTGATGAAAGCTTCCCTTTCTCCAGCCTCTGGAGAGTGACGCCAGAAGCTTCTGTTTAGGCCGCCGCCATTCATCAGCCCACAGAGCTCTGTAAGCGTCCTTTTGGTTTACAGCCAATATGACGGTAATGCATATTTAATGGTTCATAATAGCCTTTCCAAAAATACTTGTGCCATTGCGTACAAAGGGCCTGATTCACAGAACTAACTTACGTCAAAAACGTAAAGTTAGTACTTTTTGGTATTCACAGAATACACTTACTCATTTTGGTATTCACAGAATGCACTTACTCATTTTGGTATTCACAGAATGCACTTACTCATTTTGGTATTCACAGAATACACTTACTCATACTAACTTTATGTCCGCACTCGGGCCGGAGATTCCGGCCCAGTGGTGGAGATTCCAGCCCGGAGGTGGAGATTCCGGCCCGGAGGTGGAGATTCCGGCCGGTTGTGGAGATTCCGGCCGGTGGCGGAATGTCCGCCACCGGCCGGAATCTCCACAACCGGCCAGAATCTCCACCATCGGGCCGGAATCTCCACCTCCGGGCCGGAATCTCCACCACCAGGTCGGAATCTCCGGCCCGAGTGCGGACATAAAGTTAGTATGAGTAAGAGCATTCTGTGAATACCAAAATGAGTAAGTGCATTCTGTGAATACCAAAATGAGTAAGTGCATTCTGGAGAATACCAAAATGAGTAAGTGTATTCTGTGAATACCAGAAAGTACTAACTTTACGTTTTTGACGTAAGTTAGTTCTGTGAATCAGGCCCATTAAATCCAAGGCTCTTTTTGAATAATTGGACTTTTGCACTACAACTGCTTATGATGCCACCATTTCATCACTTACAAACATAACCTGAATTTGACAATATGAGAAATGTCTGTCAAATATATAAATAACACAGAGACACGACACAATTATTGACTTCCGGGCAATGGCTGACTGGGCTTAGCAGGTTTGAGGAGGTTGACAGGACGTAAAGGCAGTGGGGGCGCTGAAGTCAAAAAGAAGGGTGATGGATGCTATAGAAGTGAGCTAGAGAAGGGTGATGAAGCACAGAGGAGCAGAAGATAGGTAGAAGGTGATGTGACTCAAAAGCATAAAGAGGGTGACAGATAACCAAAAGCAGCAGACAGGAGGGTGAGGGCTAAATCTTGATTGGCAGGCAAAAGTAACTTTGTGCAGAGGCGGTTAAATGGAAGGAGGGTGAGGAAACACAAATTGCATGTTGGAGGAACGAAAATGGCCAAAAAGTTGGCAACCAGTCAGAAGGAAGGCACTGACATTCTAATGCTGAATCGCAGTTGGATGCAAAGAGGCAGAAGAGAGAGGAAGAAATGTCTTGTATGAAGAAGAGATTTGGTTAAAGGCGAATGAGGATGGATGGGTGAACTGCTGATAGAAATGTAATAAACAGGTGTGTAAGTAAATGATCGGGATAAAGCAGGTGAGAGGTAAGAGCAGGGGAATGGACAAGGAGGAGGGAAGGTTAATTCACTGGGGAGAGGACAGGTGGTGAGTGGAGACTTGGGAAATGATGATTCCCCCATGCAAGAGGTTCTCCCAAGTTATTATTATTATTATTAGTGACTTGTGGAGCGCATGGCTACCTAGAAAAGGCTTCTCATCGCTAGCCTCCTCACTAAACCAAGGACAATCAAACATTTACGATTGCGATTGAAGAGGTGGAAACAAATACGTTTTAAGCTGCGTCCAAAAGACTGTGAGTGATTTACAGGCTCTCAGCGAGTGTGGCAGGTCATTCCAAAGCTTAGGGCCCAGATACGCAAATGCCCAGCCACACCGGCGAGGCTTCTTAATCCTAGGAATCATTGCCAGATCCTGATGGCTAGATCGGAGTGCATGGTTTGGAATGTATTCAGACACCAAAGGTCTCAGATACATTGGCCCTGAATTAGCAAGGCACTTGTGCATATAGCATGAGGTCTTAAATTGTACTCGCCGCTCAGTAGGCAGCCAGTGCAGAGAATGTAGCAAACTGGCTGAGGGGGTGAACCTGGGTGGGTGAAGAAGTAAACGAGCTGCCACAATTTGGACAATTTAGAGCTGTTTGATCAACGCCCAGATACAAAACATTGCTGTAGTCCTGTCTGGAGATCACCATAACCTGGACAACTGTTCGTTGAATAGGGACTCAGAAAGCATGCCAAAAGTTCCTTTAGCCATTTAAGGATGCCAAAGCAAGTGGCAGACACTTTGTTTATCTGGTGACTCATGGACAGCTTGGCATCTAGCTATAGTCCCAGACCTTTTACCACCTGAAGTGAGGTGGGGGTCATACCCATAGTAGATGGCCAAAGTTCAAGACACCAAAAGTGGGGGTGATTGCCCACAAGCAGAACCTTCATCTTGTCCCAATTAAGTGCCAGTGAATTGGTGTTCATACAGGCTGAAACTTGGGCAAGACAGGTATTAAGGACTTTAGCATTGCGGTTATCCTCAGTGGATAGAGATACCACAATCTGAGTATCATTGGCATACGAGGATAGTGTAAGCCCATGTGATTCCACACTCTCTGCAAGAGACCTTACTTATAGATTGAACAAAAGTATTATTTATTGATGTGAATGCACCTGGAAAGTGTGATTATACAGGAAGGATCTTAGCCAAGTCAAGGCTGTGCCCTGCACTCCCGTTCCTTCGAGTCTAAGACACAGAGAAGAATGATTCACTGTGTTGAATGAGACACTAAGATCAAGAAGGATCAGTGCCGCAGTACTTCCTGAATCTAATTGACCTAGGAGATATTCCATGGCACCAAGGAGGGCAGATTAAGTGCTGTAGCCAGCCCTGATGCCCGATTGTGAGGGGTGCAGTATCCCATTTAGATCAATATGGGATGTAAGTTGCAGATTGATTGGCTAAGGTAGGCAAGTGCCAAATGGGCCTATAGTTTGACCATATGAGAGGGTCAAGGCTAGGCTTTTTGAGTAAAGGTGTGACTAAGGCCCGCTTCCACGCTAAGGGAACACTGCCTTCAGTCAAAGAGACATTCAGAAGGTGGGTGAGTTGTTCCATAATTCGCATGGCCAGCTTACCCAATACAGAAGGGGGGCAGATATCAAGCGGGGAGCCTGACATAGTGACAGCGAGGAGTGAGATAAATGAAGGCACCTCTATGGAGTAAAAGTATTTAAGGCACCGGACGAGCATGGAGGAAGTTCAAAAAGACAGGATATGGATGTGCCAGAAAATGTGGTCTGAATATCTTCTATTTTTTAAAGAAGAAGTCTATGATTTTGTCCCATTGGGCAGAGTGGTAGGGCTTTAATAGCATGGTCGAAAAGCTTCTTTACTACCCTGAAAACAGTTTTTGGGCAGTTATTTGCCACAGCAATTTCATCCAAAATAATAGCTAGCTCTAATTGTGCGACATTTTTTCTGCTGGTCTTTCTCTAATACAGAAACATACAAGAGAGTACAGCAGTCAGGAATGAAAAATTTAAAGAGATGCAAAGTAAAGTTCATTTCAATTTGACCAGGACCCTTGATAACTTTAGTGACTTAAGTTAATACAGGTCATGAATTAAATCCAGTCCATTTTGTCTGACAAACATCAAAATTATAAAGAAGCTCCTTTCCATATGGACTCTGTCATCTGGATTTGGGAAGTCACAAGGGGCTCTCAAATTTCATTGGTCATCTTTAAAATTTTCACAGAATCTTTATGTATAGCAATATAATAATGTTGGTGCTGTGCAATTATATTAAATGAAATATCTGCTGTACATTGACCTACCGGTGAAATGAAACTGACATCATCTCAAAGTGATTATGAAGGACATCACACTTTTGTTTAAAAAAGCGTAGGTCCTATTAGATGAGGAAAGCACAGCCCAAATGGATGTTTACTGTGTGTGTGTGGGCTGCATGTGTGAGTGAAATGCCCAATGCGGAATACATTGCTGTTAGAAATGGGATTCCTGGTTGGCTGAGGTATGCATCCAGGCCAGGTAGGAACCACCACTCTAGTCAGGGTAAACTAGTTACACACTAAAAGATAACCTGTTCTCACCCTCTGGTAGCTTGGCACAGAGCACTCAGGCATATCTAAAGAGGCAATGTTAAAGTATTTGTGCAACACAAGCGTAGTGTTAGCCCCTCCCTTCCATCCTGCCCAGGCAATGCCATCAGAATGCATATATGGGGAGAGATCCCTGAGGTGTGCGGGGGAAACATGGCGGCGGGCTGACGCCAGTCGCGCGAGCTCCCGTACCGAGAGAGGAGAGAATGGAGCTTTACTGCTAAAAACAGCCTGATTTTGAAATAATCATGCATGCGGTTTAAATATATGAGCAGACAAGATATTAAAAAAAATAAAACATTTATACGGATAGAGAAGAGCCATTAAAAAACGGGCCTACCCGAGTTGACGGCGCCTATGGGTTCGGATGTGGAGTTGCAGAGGGGGATTTGGCAGCATGCAGCGCGTCTCCTGCGAAAGACTCGTGCGGCGTTAGCAGCAGCAGGCTTCCGGGTCGAGAGAAGCAGAGGAAGCACTGTACGCTGGTCATTGGAAAGGAGCAGATCTGAGAACAGCGCGGATAACAGCGTGGAAGATTTCGAAGGTGAAGCGGCGCAGTCCATGCGCCGAAACACGCAAGTTGAGGGGCAATTGGGCGTCGCGCCAGGAGGTAGGAGGAGAGAGAAGACCAGCCGATTGCAGGTACAGGGGTACACGCGGGGGGGGCCGAGGCTGATGGAAACAGCATTACAGTTATTCCAAGAAACAAGAGAGGGGATTGGAGATAGTGAAAACACGGGAGCAGGGGCAAATCTCCCTCTAAATAACCCCTCAACTGAGTCACCTATTACGGAGGAGGAAGTTGAAAGAATGGTTAAAAATTCATCTGAAAACTGAGTAAGGAGCCAGTATCAGCTTCGGTCACTCTCGGAGGGCAAAAGAGGTAAGGGAGGAGGCATTAGGGAGCAGGCAGCTAAAGAAGCTGTAGTGATTTCCCCTAAAAAGAAGGTGTCAAAGTCGGGAGGGAAACCAAGACGCTGCGGCCCAAAGGGGGTGCGTGTGCCTGTTAAACCCACACCCTCCTTAAGATCTTATTTTAAAATCATGGAACAGGTTGAAAGTTCGCAGGCAAAGGGAAACAAGTCACAAAAAGCCCGCTTCCCTTGGAGAATCGATTTACTCCGCTGGCAGGACTTATCCAGGGGGAAGAGGCACAAGTTGAAAATTCAAGTTTGGAGATAAACCCCAATTGTAGTCCTAATCTTTGTTCTGGCCCTGCCCCAACTTGCACTATGAAGCCATCTCAAGGAAGTAGTAAGCGGGGGAGGTGGAGAATTCTAAGCAATGCGATAGCAGTCTATGTGGTAATGGAGGTGAAAATTCTATGGAACGGATGTTTCTAAACTTGCGGCAGGATATTCTCACAAAATTCGAGATATCTGAGATGAATCAAAAAGGGATTTGCGACAAATGTGAGATACTTGAGGAGAAACTCGATGACCTTGCGCTTCGCACTGGAATCCTAGAAGGGGAGGTTAAAGATTTATCAGTAGCGGTGTCAGGTAACTCCGAGGATATTGAGCTATTAAAAAAAACAGAACTCAATCTCGACGTAACAATCTGAGATTCCTCAAAATTCCGGAGGGGGCTGAGAAAGGAGATGTCAAGGCCTTTATATGTGGCTCCTGAGAGAGGAAGTTTTGAAGGATAGGCCAGAAATTGATTGGGAGAAAGAGATTCAGAGAGCACACAGAGATCCCTTTAAGCTGAAGATTCTGATAAACTTTTTGACTTTCGCTGTGAAAGAGTTAGTGTTGGAACGGGCTCTGAAGGGGGGTTCCTTAAGCCACAATGGTTTTACTTATCAAATCAGGTCAGATCTTGGAAAGAGGACAGCTCAGAGGCAGTGGGAATTGGGCACTAGAATGAATGAGCTACGAAGTAAGGGAGCTCAGGTCCAGTTGAAATTCCCAGCAGTGCTAAAAATAATGTGGCGAAACAAAATGTATAATATTAGTAATCCTGAAGAAGTGGATACTTTTCTATCACAGATGGAATGATAAGATATAAGTTTATGTTAAAAGGGTATGAGTCCCCTAAAGAACACTTAAATTGGTTAGTAGCATGCTTATGGAAAAATGTTATAGATAGGCTGTTTTCCCTTCTTAATCTACTTTAGGTTTCTCTTCTCTGGGTAGGACGGGGGAGATCGCACAGGGCGGATTGTATTGCCCAAGGTCTACAGAGGGGGTTTCCCGGGGGGGGGGGGAGATTGGGGGCACTGGGTGTGGGGAGCAGTGGGAGAAAAATAAAAAAATAGTCCTCATTAGACTATCGCTTGAAGGGTTAGAGAAAAGATCGAAAATGACCATGAGTTGGAATCGAGATTTATTGGGTAACAATTGGTATCATAGATTCCGAGAATGGATAAGTTAAAAGTAGTTAATTTCCTAACATGGAATGTTAATGGGTTGAGATCCAGGAGGAAAGTGTCTCGGGTTATGGAAGTTCTTAAGAATAGCGTAGCCCAAATTATATTACTACAAGAGACGCATCTAGAAAGAACTGAATGTAGGCAATGCTTTGATAAGTTTAGATGGGTCCAGGAGGTAGTAAGCTCTGACCAGAGAGGGAGTACTAGAGGAGTTGCCATCATTGTCAAGAGTAATAACGGAATAAGATTAGTTAAATATGAATCTGATTGTTCGGGCAGATGGTTAGTGGCAACTCTTTTAATTCAAAACAGGCCTCTGGTCTGCGCTGTATATTAATAAATAATGATAACCCAGAGGCTCTAATTAAGATGGAATCCTGTTTATTAGAGACAACAGCCCCTATTGTGTTGGGAGGAGACTTTAATTTAGCTATGGACAAAGGACTAGACAGGACCTCAAAAGTTAAGTATCCCAATCCACCAAGATCGTTTTCCAGATTAAAAAGTATGATGAAGGAACTTAACCTAATTGATATTTGGCGTACTAAGATGAGGGAGGTTAGAGAGTTCACTTTCTACAGTAAAAAGTATAGGCATCACTCCTGTATAGATTATTTTTTATTAGATCAAGAATTATGTGGAGAAGTAGCTGAGGTAGTACATACTCCCGCGATACTGTCAGATCACTCTGCAGTAGTCTTGGCTTTGACGATACAGCAAAAAGAGGGGCAGAGAAGATGGACATTAGACAGGACCATTCTATTGGATGAGGATGTGGTTCGAGATTTAAGAGAAAAATCTGAGATTTATTTTCACGCAAACAAAGGTTCGGCGGATAAACAAATAGTTTGGGATGCCTATAAGGCTTATTTCAGGGGGTTTTTAAGATCTATAATGGTAGGGAAAAGAAGGGCGGAGAAGCAAGAAGATGAGCATAAAATTAAAGAGATCAAGGCAAAAGAAAGAGAACTACAGAGGGCCTCAATGGAAGATGCAGATAGTGTGCAAGTTCTGAGTAAAGAGCTAGAGGGGTTACAGGTAGCATTCCAGGCGCGGATTGATAAGAAAGTATTGGATAAATGGAAAGCCAGTAAGCTCCAACACTTCGCCTATGGAGAAAAATGTAGTTCCCTATTAGCCTGGAAGGCCAAGGCAGATAGAGCCAGGAATACAATTCGGGAGCTAACTAGTAGGAGATCAGGGGAAGTATTGCATACTAATGCCGACATATGCGGAGAGGCCTGTAGTTTTATGAGAGATTTATACAGTGAAGATATTCAACCGGGCCTAGAGGTTATTACTGAGTGGCTAGGATTAACGACACTCCCACAGTTAACCAACGAACAACAGGAAGCTTTAGAATGAGAGAGCACGGACGGAGAGATAAGAGCCCAGTGTAAGAAAATGGTAAAGGGAAAAGCTGCTGGGCCTCCCTGCCGAGGTCTTTCTCTGTATTACAGATACAATAATTCCAGTTTTAAAGGTTCTATTTAATGCGATATATATGAGTGGGGAAAAAGCCCCCAGTTCTTGTTCAGAGACCATTGTAACCTTGATCTTAAAACCAAACAAAGACCCACGGAGAGTTGACTCATACAGACCGATTTCCCTATTAAATACGGATTAAAAGATTTTTTCTGGTGTTATAGCATCTCGGGTAGCCAAGGTAATAAAACAGGTTAGTCACCCTAATCAATGAGGTTTTATACCTGGGAGACAACTCAACGAATTAACATTTCAGTTGTTAGGGGTGGTAGATATGGCTGAGGCTCGGAATTTACCCCTTACTATAGTAGCTGTTGATGCAGCCAAAGCTTTTGACCAGGTGCATTGGGTGTACTTGTGGGAGTCCCTATGTTGTTTTGGCTTTCCGCAGAATATGGTTACGGCAGTGCAAAATTTGTATCATGGTCCTAAGGCCAGGGTCTTGGTAAATGGGGAGTTGTCAGATTGGTTCGATATCGTTAGGGGGACAAGACAGGGTTGTCCCCTGTCCCCGCTTCTTTTTAATTTATATATAGAGCCACTAGCCAACTTGATAAGAGCAGATACCACCATTCTTCCTTTTAGATCGAATGATTTTGAAGTTAAATTAGCATTATACGCAGACGACCTGATGTTGTATACAAGTAACTCGCAAGATGCAATCCCCAACCTGATGAGGAAGGCGGAGTCATTTGGCCAGGTCTCTGGGTATAAAGTAAATATAGACAAAACTGAGATAATGGAATGGAATCAGGATTCACAGAGTTATGGGGCAAAAACACAAATACGATACCTTGGGATTTTAATTACACAGAAGATGGAGGATATTACAAAAATGAACTGGAAGAAAACTAGTCAGGAAGTGGCAGGGCTGATGTTAAAATGGGCGAACCTCCCTTTAAATATTTATGGTCGGGTAAATTTAATAAAAATTATTATCCTTCCAAAAATTACTTTCCTCGTTAATACTATTCCGCTAACCTTTAGGAATGAAGATATAGCTAAACTCCAGGGGAAAATAGGAAGCTTTATTTGGGCATCAAAAGGTCCCAGGATAGCCTGGAAGAAATTGAGGAGAAGATTGGAGGTGGGGGGATTGGCACTCCCAGACTTGCTCGCGTATTGTCACGCCTTTCATTTTAAAAATGTGCATATGCTGGCAAATAAGACAGATAAGTCATCGATCGGCTCACTTTTTGAGGCTATGTTAGAGGATATTCCGCAAGGTCAACGGCACTTTCTTTTTAAATATGGAGACCCTAAGTTTTTTTTAAAAAAGTGCGGTTAAAGATCTTGAAGGCCGCATTGAGTATGTGGATGTATGTGAGGAAAACACTGAGAGTTCCATATTTTTCGATTTGGGCACCAATTTGGGATTCCCCAGGGACCCCAGAATGTCTGAGGGATCAACTCAGTCAGCCCTTGAAATTAGGGGGCATTTACTATTGGGCTGATCTCAAGGAGGGCTCAAACATGATGAGCTGGGAAGCCATGAATAACCTGACTAAGGGGGCAGTTAACTAGGTTTAAATATTATCAATTGAGTTCCTGGTGGGCGACACAAGACTGGGTGGAGGAAGAGGAGACAAAATTCAGTCAGGTGACGAGAACGGACCAGTGGAAAAAAGAAATGTCGTTTTGGTATTGGGCTTTCTTGGAAACGGATACGGAGTTTGAAACCGAAATTACAAAACTATGGGGTCAGGAGTTTGGTGAGGGTGATCTGAAGCAAATGTGGTGTGATTCTTATGGTATCTTACGAACAGTAGTAAAACCAGCATCACTTAAACGCAACCACCTATTCACCACCTATAGAGTATATTGGTCACCTGCGAAGCTGTCTAAGATTTCCAGTAATGCATATAACTGCCCAAGATGTATGTTGACAGCGGCAGATGACATGCATTTATTCATGCTATGTCCAAAAATATCATCTTATTGGAACTCAGTCTGTGATTTCATAGGGGAAATTATTGGGACACAGATCATAGTAAGTCCTCGCCTAGTTTTCTTTGGGCTAAATTCGGAAGAAGAAGTGCAGCTCTCAGCGGTTAACTCAAAGTTCCTGTTTTATGTGATTCTCTTGGCAAGACGGGAGATCTGTAGACTATGGAAATCGGAAAGTCCACCGTGTTTTACTGAGTGCCTTAGAAATATCATATATACTAGTGAGTCTGATATGGCATGTGATCCAACAAGTGAGAAGAAAATCTGGGCTCCGTTGGTAAGGTGGAGAGAAAAGACAATGTGAGTCCTATGATTAAGCCAATCCTGCTGTCGGCTATGGTATCTTCTTTTTCCTCTTTGGCGGCTTCAGTGTGTTAAGGAGATGGAAGTGGACACAGCAGTTCACTTGTGGGTTACTACTCTTTTTTTTCACCTCATGGGTCACCGGTCTGGTCCCCCCTTATAAGACCTAGAGGGATTTGAGTACACCCTAACAAGAATATTGGCAGAATGAGGACAAAAAAAACAACAACAAAAAAAAAGAATGCAGATATATGCAGATGCACCTAAGTTTCCTGTGTTTGTGGCAGTCTAAAGGGAATGCACAAAGTGTAGCTGTCACCCACCCCAGAAGTGTATTGGAGACAGGCAGTCAGGCACACAGAGCGGAAAGTGCAGAGAAATGTTCCCTTTCTAAAAGTGGCATTTCTAAAACAGTTATGTTAAATCCAATTTCACCAGTGAGGAGAATTTATCATTATCATCTCAAAGATATGAAACTTGAAAAAGCTACTTCCTTCTGATCAGGAATTACCACTTAAAAGTGTATAAGGGAATTCCCAATGTCATCCTATGAGAGGAGTAGGCCTCACAGTAGAAAAAAATTATCTGAGTGTTTGTCACTACCAGGGCATGTAAGACATAGAGGTACATGTCCTACCTTTTACTTACATAGCACCCTGCCCTTAGGGCTACCTAAGGCCTCCTTTAGGGGTGACGTATATGTAATAAAGGGGCAGTTTAAGTCTTGGCAAGTAGTTTTAAATGCCAAATTGAAGTGGAAGTAAACTGCACATACAGGCCCTGAAAAGGCAGGCCTGAGACAGGTTTGAAAGGCTCCTTATACGGGTGGCATAATCAGTGCTGCAGGCCTACTAGTAGTATTTAATTTCCAGGCTCTGGATATATGGTATACCACTTTACAAGGGACTGATGGGAAAACTAAATATGCAAATCAGGTGTACACCTCTGTCACTATGTTTAGGGGAGTAGCACATGCACTTTAGCACTGGCTAGCAGTAGTAAAGGGCTCAGAGTCCTAAGGCCAACAAAAAGAATTCAGCAAAAAAAGGAGGACAAAGGCAAAATGTTTGGAGTGGTCCTTCAGAGAGGAGCATTTTCCAACAGTTGCATGCAAGGAAATTGTTTCCCTGCTATTACAAGTTGCATGGAAACCAGAAATACTTGAGTTATTTCCTCCTAAGTTCTTCAGCTGCTCAGATCAAATGATAAAATCTGCACACCCATACTGTAATGCTGGTGTTACCCCAAAATAATATGAAAGTATCTATTTTCAACATTTCAATACAAACTCAAATATCTTTAATCATGTACAACACAAAAAAGTATTTTGATATTTATCCAAAAAACACTTCATGAACACCAATAAAGCAACTTAGACAGGTAAACATCAATGAGCTCACAGATCAGCTTGTGCTAGTACATTCACCAGCAGCATTATGATTGCACTTTGCAAATTTGTGGTCAAATGTGTATTTTTTTAAAACAAAAAACTACCTTGGAATGGTTGGGTAGTGGAGAGCTTATGGGGAACAAATATGGTGGCTGAGGTTGCACTTGCATTTTGCGTCCACACCTATGATGCACTTCAAATCTACAACACAGAGCAAACATAAATAATGATCATTGTCAAACCATGTCTCCCAGTGGAGGCAAAGTGTAAATAGGCATGTGTAATACAGATATGCCAGCACCTGCAGAATGGAGTGCGACAGACAGATACATCATGACCTACCTTGATGAAATGCATGGCAACTGATCGGATATGGTTGAGAAAGAGACATAAACACAACTCATGCCTCCCTTATGGCAATGCAATTGAACTCAAGAGTTATCACATCATTCTAACCAAAAAATAGTAAACTAAATATAACATGGATGGCTAAACAAATGTAAGTACAAGCAAAAAAATGCTATTAAATTATATCCTCCACTTGCCTCGCACACCAGTAACTCTAAACAAACCTCAATTAACCTCACACATAGAAGCTATAACAATCAACTATATCTAACACCAGGCTGTTATCCCTACTTCCCAGTGGATCATAAATTATCCATAATACCTGGCAGCTACTATTACCTACCCCACTTGCTCCCACACTAACCATATACAATTAAAACCCATTAAACTACCGTAGGAAACTACTCTTACCCCTAAGTGCAACCATTTTCAATGACATATTTCAACTTGTTTTTATACCACTTTGTTTTCTTGTGGTATCACCTGCTTCTCTGAGGAGAGTAGAATGTGCAGAACCCCTGTGAGACCTGATAGGGGAGGAATCACTGACATAATATCGACAGACACAATATCGACCTACATTTTTATCGACACAAAAATATTGATTACATTAATATCGACAAACTATACTTAATTAAAAATATACACTAATATCGACACCTAAATATCATCAAACATTAATATCAATATCAGTATTATCGAACATTAAAATATCGTTATCTAAAATATCGAAGATAGTCTAAAAATATACAACTTGTCAAAAATATCGATCACAATAATATAGACAGCAATTATATTGTTCTTAAAAAAATATCGACACCTTCAAAACAGATAAAACTAACAACACTTCACACCAAAAATATATTTCAATCAAAAACATACACTGCATACAAAATATATCAAATACAACCTATTTTAAAAATACTAAAACATATATTAATACATAATATAAATACACTATTAATAACTATTTAAATATTATATATAAATATTATGCACACATTATTTTACATCAAATGCAATCTTATACACATTTAAAGCACTAAGGGGCCCATTACGATGGCGGGCGGAAGCACAACCGCCGTGCTGGCGGATGCAAAAACCACCAGTTACCGCCGGCACGCAGCAGTCCACACGCCCGCCCAATTACGATGCGAAAAGCAGGCCAAACACCGCCGGCAAGCCAGCAACACCGTCCGCCATCAAAGTGCGCCCGCACACGTAGCGGCGAAGCCCAACTGACACACACCGTCCGACGAAACACGTCCCGCCCGGCGCATAAATTACGATGCCGCAAACAAACGGCTCCCACGGCAAAGAGACACCGCACGTGAAAGAGAGGCGGAAACACGGACGCCGAGCACGGACAACGAAGAAGCGGCACCCCGGGCATGAATCCAGCACTGCAGGCCCTTCCCATGCTTCTGCTGATGCACCACCAAGGACGCAACGTACCGCGGAGACGCAGGTAGGCACACACACAACAAGTGCACGCAAACAGCGCACACAGTGCAAGGGCGGAAAAAGCGGACAACCCCCCACCAGCGCGTGTACACTACACATCCACCATTGCATCCACATATGACACACAGGCCAAATCCTAACATCGCAGAACACATGTGTACACACCACCTGGGACTAGGAACCAACCACCCCGTCACGGCCCCAAAGCGCCGATGACGCCGCCACACATGCGCACAACGCAGAGGCCAACCGCAGCGCCATGCATGCGTCGCACACAGACACAGGGACACAACCAAGCAGCACACACATCAGCCCCACCCCGAACGCACATGACACGTGACAGGCCGGCCACAGACATGTCCCCAACGCCCAATTCACGGACAACACCCAACGCCACACAAACGACGCACACATGTCAGTGAAGACACGCAACTGCAGGACACACCCCAGTGTAACAAACATGGCGTAGCACACAGCGGCGGCAACACCAACTAGGAGAAGCAGGGCCCCTTCGGGAAGAGGAACGCCAGTACCACACTGAAAAACCCATACCACCCTGCACATATGAACAAGACACATGAAACGGAACACCAAAGAGCCCGGGGACCGACAACAGGTGGCCCAAGAATTACATCCACACACAAGGCCCAACGCAGAGCGGAAAGGCAGCCTGCCGCCCACACAAGGGAGAGCAGACAGCACTGAATGACCTTCCATTCCAACACCGAAACCACAGCCCTACGACAGAAGCCGGTGAATACAGCCATTGTCCAAGAATAGACCAACACAGGCATGCCGAGGAGACCGACCACAGGGCAGATAGCGCATATCACAGAAGCACACAACGGACGGGGAAGAAAGAAGAAAACACTCCCCCATGTCGGCCACATGCAAGTTAATTGGAAGGAGTCACACAGCACCGACCTTGAACTGTCTGAGAAGCATGTGGGAAGAGGGCCCGTGTCCTCCAAACAAGCCAACAGAACACAAGTCCTGTCTCCCCACGACTACACAGAGCTCACAGCAACCCCGGAGCGTGCACATTGCAGACTGCACACACAGCCAGAGCACGCCACCTCTACGAACCGCTGCGAAATGGCAACCGCAACACACCTACCCAACTACGCCGAAGAGCTCAAGCTGTACCAAACCAACACGATACATACATTGGGATGCGATCTCCTGTCCCTGCTGAACGTAAGTTACCGACTGACTTACCGCATCACATTGTTCAGCTGCGTCATGCCCGTCTTCTACTGTCGGAGGTGTCCCTACCAGCATCCCGTCGAGATATGCCTCTCCAACCCGGCATGTCTGAAGGCGGACCTACTACCACTACTCCTCCCTCTGGACGCACACGACAGGGCCTGCTCTGCCTATGGGGGCATGGCGTATGTGGCCAACATCGCACGCGCACTGAAATGGAACCACTGTGCCTCCACACGACGGATCATCGAGAACAGCTACATCGAATGTCACCCAGCATGCCCCATCATGGTCCTCCAAGGGACAACCTACGAACAACACCTTGACAGCCACCATCCGCTTCATTGGCTGGCAAACATGTACACCACCAATGACATGGAAGCCCTGCTGGACGGCATCGCATACCTGACAACCTGTAAATACGTCGGACCACAACGCAGGTTCCCGAGTGACCTATGAAGTCCAACCCCGCACCCATGCTCAGCTTCCGCACGGACTGGCCAGTCACCACCACAACAGCCATACCAAACGACCGGCAACTGTAACCACACCATCAACGACATCGCCATGACATCGGATATGACCGGGACATGCACACTGTTCCCCATCACATCCAGGAACACCGCATGCATCGTGGGAGGCAGTGGCATGGGCTCTGTGCATCGCACCCACATGGACGGAACTGCACGAACAACCAGGACACAACATGGATCCAGCGCACATGGACACACACACCGCTCAGTGGACATGAATAGGTCACCTGGAGTCTGTGGGTGCTGCACCCCTCCCACCCCCGCCCCGGGAATCCCATACCAGGACCTTTGCATGGACGACAAGTGCATACAACAACAACACGACCCCAGTGACTGTGACATGTCCAGTAACCACCACAGTGCAACAACAAGTGGCACGCCGCTGCATGCACGCAAGCACATGCCCTGATGTCATCTCACATGCACGCGTGCATGAGGAACAACCGCAGCAAACCTGTCACATGGAACTGAGATGGACTGTGCCCATGATGCCAAGCGGTCTGGTAGGCTACATGTATACCGTCTGTGTCAAAGTCCGCAGCTCCGCAGCTATACGTAAATGTACATTAGCACAGCCTTGGCCAAGCAGATGTAACCCCACACCCTATTCCATTTGTTATCATGCTCAGTATATCCTCAACATGTATTCCGCTGCCAGTAGTGTCCACTATACTGCATCACAGAGGACAGAAGACTCAATATAATGTTTGAAACCAGAACTGTCTCCGCTGACTCATTTCACAAGTACGAATGAGAGAGGATGAGAGTATGTGAAGTACACGGCAGTCGTGACATGACCATGTAGTCCACTGGTATTGGATGTCAACGCAAATGAGTAGCACTACTGTGGAAGACACACATGTGTCGTGTGAAGTCGTATGGACGCAGTGCTCAGGTGGGTGGGTGCGACGGGTAGATGCGCACATGCCAAGTTGGAGCACGCCGTGTTGGGAGGGGTCATGAACAGTACACCACCGCTTCCCTGGGCATTGTGAGAGGACACCTGTCGGGGGGGAGTGAACACGTGTGTGCACAGCAGCCGGGCACACGTACAAAGCGGTACCAGGCGCACCTCAGCCCACCCTCTGTGGACAAGCTGGATCCTGTTGTGCGCCCGCCATGCCCCTTGACAAGGCACACACAGCCCCAGTCGACCAGGTGTAACCAACATAGTCAATCCGCACAGGCGATACAGGGCACGGGATGGCAGTGGAGCATGGTGTGTGAGAGGTCTCCTCGCGCTCCTCCTGGTCATATCACGCAGGCAGTAGAACCTCAACGTCTAGCATGGCACAAGTCAAATGGAAGTGTAGGGGGACGCACCACAGCACGAGCAGCACTGACGTCACGGGAGGTGGCTCGCACCATCCCATCCATTGCCCATCATACCAACCACGCCACATGCCATTGCGACTAAGTGCAAGCGCGTGCGCCACCACCCCCGAGCCCTCCCCAGAGAGGCCAAAGAGTGAATGTGTGGGCCATCAGCCACAGACGGACGCGGCCTGGCCGCAAGGGCAGCCACAGCCACTGGGTGTCGCAGGTGGCGGATCCGGAAGGCAAAGACTGTGATGCATAGTCCATGCAGGCCGGGTCTCCATTTGGGGCACCACGCAGGTGGACGGCGTCCCGCCACACATCATACCCTGGACCCACACATACACTCCTTGCCCTCTCTGGTGCGAGCTTGGGGCTGCCTGTGCAAGCGCTAGCCTCGCAGGTGAGCATGCATATTGGGGGGCGAGGGGAGGACATGAGGGCTGGGGCGAAGATGACTGTATCACTGTCAGTTAGTACAAGGGATGACCCAGATGTGGAAAGGAAGAGACGTGTCCCGTGTGTACTGCAACTAGTCGCCAATCCAACTACCCCCCATGTCCGGAATGTAAGCCCGCACCTAGGCCCGCCCATCCGCCACATCGAACATACCAGCACGACAACCTTCCCATTCGAAACACTGACTGGGGGTGGCGACCAGTGAACAATCATGTGTAGCCTACCCACGCGTACATGTGGGCCCTCCATGATCCATGTCACCTGCGGCAAAGACATGACATGCGCAATGAGGGAAGTGAGGAGAGCTGTCCGCCCCACGCGCAGAAGGTGCATCAGCTCCACAGACCCAGCAGCGAGTCCAGCAGGGGTCACATGTGCAGGGGCAGCTGTGCCTGGTGTGAAGGCACATGCATATAGACAGCACATCGACCAATGTGTAGTCTGCCCACATCCACAGTCCATCATCATGCGGACATAGGAATCGAACACAGGGCAACACATCTTAGTTGGTGCACCCACCGTGACCAACAATGCGCAATCATCGACGTACCCGCCCTGTGCATGGCCCCCACCCAACGGAGGCACATCCAGTGCCACCATCCCACACACACAAGCCTTCCACGGAACATGCTGTGTCCAATGGTCAGTACAGAGTCAGCGCCCATCTGGTGGATCCTGAACAGGAGACACATGCACACACATGCCAGCTCCCACTATGTACGTCTGCCACCTGGCACGTGCAATGTAACCTCTCACCTGTGACTGCAAGCACACAGCCGTCTTGGCATGGGGCTGTCAATGTGGACACCAGTCAATGTTTCGGGAGCTGTGATCCGTACAGTGCTGTACATAGGGTGCAGTGCTGACACCTACTACTGTCTCATATCCCCTCGTGCCACAGGTCCCACTTGTATTGGCCGCTCAGCCCGTGCCCACATCGTCGTCGTCGTGTGCCATACTCATCCAGCCTCGGAAGCAGTTCCATGCTCAGCAGACACTCATGTTGCCGTGGCGTTGCCGCTTGACGAATATGCAGTCAGTCCCCATCAGCACGCCCCGCAAGTCATTGGGGCCTAGATCACCATGTGCATGCACATGGCAGTGGTATGTCTCACTTGCCATTGCCATTGTTGGGAGACCTGTGTAAGTGTATTGTGGCCGTGCCGTCCCAGCTTGACAGCTGGGCTGTGGCTCATGTGCTTGCTCAGTCATGTCAGTGATGTGTATGCGAAATTGCTATGTGCCGTGTTGCTTTGACATGTGTCCTCTGCCATTTAACCCAGGCGGAGACCGAACATTGACCGCCCATACCAATTGCTGGCGGACATGGACGATACAGAGGTAATCAGGAAGTTTCGGCTGGACAGGCCAACTCTGCATCGACTGTGTGCCATGTTAGAGCCCCATCTCCGTCCCCGCAGGGTGTATCCGACTGCTGTCACCCCCACGGCTAAGGTGATGGCCGCCATGCATTTCTTCGCCACTGGGTCATTCCAGCACACAGTGGGCAGTGGAGGAGGGATGTCCCAGCCCATGTTCAGCAAGGTGCTGAGGGATGTACTGGCAGCCATGATGCTGTACCGGAACAGGTACATCCGCTTCCCCAGGGCTCGTGAATTGGCGGCAGTGAAGGGTGCATTCTATGCCCTTGGCAGAATCCCACACGTCGTGGGAGCCATTGACTGCACTCATGTTGGCCTTGTTCCACCACAGGCCACTGAGCACCTGTACCGCAACAGGAAGCACACGCACTCCCTGAATGTGCAAGTGGTGTGCCTTGCGGACATGGTGATCACCCACGTGTGTGCCAAGTTTCCAGGCTCGGCCCATGACGCACACATAATGCGCAACAGCATCTTGCCACGACTGATGGCCAATCTGCAACAGGATCGTGCCTGTATTGTCGGTGAGTATGTGGAGTGGTGTAGCGTGCTGGTTGTGCGATGCTGTCCCCTGTCCAGTTGGAATAGCTACGGTTCTCTGTGTCCCTCACACCCAGGTGACTCTGCGTACCCGAATGGGGCATGGCTGCTCAGTCCATTGAGGAATCCTCGCACCCCAGCAGACGATCGATACAATGAGGCACATGGGAGGACAAGACGTGTGGTCGAGCGTACCTTTGGCCTCCTCAAGTCCAGGTTCAGGTGCCTGGACCGCACCGGGAGTGCACTGGCGTACTCCCCACAGAAGGTGTGCCGGATAGTGGTGGCGTGCTGCATGCTGCACAATCTGGCCATTCGGAAGCAGATCCCCCTCATTGTGGATGACGGAGATCAACCAGGGCCCCAGCCCGCAGACCAGGACAGCTCGAGTGAGGTGGACAGCGGAGAGGAGGAAGCTGGGAATGTGCGCCAGCAGCTCATCGCCCGCTACTTCACTTGACGGTGAGTGTCCATGTACGACGGATGATGTGTCTGTATCTATGCAGGTGTGTGTGTGCTGTGTCAGGGTGGCCGTATGTTCACTGCGTGCAGTGTGTCAACGCTCCATGGCCAGGGTAGTATGCCACTGTTGGTGACTGTGGCATTGTGCCCTATTGCTCTGTGCGATGTGTGTACATTGCTTGTAGTTGTTGACATGTACTGTGTGATGGGTGTGTGACACACTCATTGAATGTGCTCCTGTTCTGTCTCCCACCCCTAGGTCCCTACAGGCCCTCCGGATTCCATTGCCATGCCACGCATCAGGTGCCCTTCCGCCCAAGGTGGCCGTTGTATTCCGTACAAATAAAACACAGGGCACAAACAGCAGTTAGTGAAAAAGGTGCATTTATTACAAACTGTGACATGTGATTGTGTGTAAGGTGATGACAAAAGTGGTGCGTGCAGTGACAATGAGCTGTCGGTCATGGCTGCGTGATGATCAGGGTGTACCCACTGGTTCTATGTCCATAGTCCAACACACACATGCCATCCAGATGGCTGTGTGGAGTGGGATCGTAGAGCAAGTCAATGCAGTGGCTGGTCAAGGAAGGCTGGCGGAAGGCTGGCTGGCTGCCTCACTTGCGACTGGAGCGTGCGAAGTCCTCCCGGGAGATCTGTTTCCTCTTCGGACGGCCCCTTCCACGTTTGGGAGGGGGTGTGTGGTGGCGACCTGCTGGTGGTGGGTGAGGTGTGCTCACTGGCTGTGGACGCAGGGGAAGTGGACACTGCTGGCCGACCCTGCGCCCTAGCAGGTGGTGGCGGAGGTGGTGTTGCTGGCCTTGCCTGTGACCCCACCGCCACCACCAGCTGGCCCATGAGGTCCACGAGTTGGTCCATACGGGACACGAATTGGCCCATATGGGCGTCCATGGACCTCAGCACCCCCAGCACCTCCCGCGTGTCAGTAGCAGACCTGGCCCATTGTCCTTGGGCCTCTTCATAGGCCCCAAGGACTCTGGCCATTTGAGGCAGGGCATGGCTCCCAGGGGAGGCTGGCGTTTCCCTGACCCTGCTCCTCCTACCAGTCCTGCTGCCACCGGCCTGCCCAATAGCCACATTGCTCACCACGGTCCTCGCTGTGGCTCCCAGGGTGGATCCAGTCGGCCGGGCCACCACCTGCGCTGGGGCTGGTGCCAGCGAAGACGTGGTGGTGGTGGAGGCGGTGGTGGTCGGTGCGGCGATGGTGGCGGTTGCGGCAGTGGTAGTGGCCGCAATGACCGTGGGTGTGGCCGCAACGACAGTGGCAGCAGGGGACTGGGACTGTTCAGCATCCCTGGATGATGGGTTGGAGGGTAGGAGGGGTCCTGGGAGCGGCTGGGCCCTGCCACGCCAGATGGGCCAGCTTGGTGGTCCGTGTCCGAAGAGGTGGACAGATCCTCCAGATCCGTGTGTCCTCGTTGGGGGCTTGTAGGCTGGCTGTGCTGGCTGCTGTCTCCATCCCCAGCGTCCAGCAGTTCGTCACCTGTGGAGAGAATGAGATTTGTTATTGTGTTGCACCTGGCGAAGTATGTATTAGTCGTCTGACATTGGCAGTTCGTGCAATCTCGTACATGGGTTTCCCGGAGGCGAGTGTGTGGCTGTGGCATCTGTAGTTGTGTGTGCTAGGCAATGGGACTGTGTGCTGTGCACATGTGGCATGGGACGGATTGGCCATGCCGATGGGTGTGTTGCTTTGCCCCTACTCATTGTGACTCTGGTGTATGCGGGCTCCTGGCCCATCCTGGGTCTGGTTTGTACTTTGCTTTTGGAGTTCAAATGGAACGCTTAGGAACGCATATGGCAACATGGGGGCCATGCCCCAGATTCGCATTTGGGATGGAATATGCTTTTGGGGTTCAAATGGAACGCTTAGGAACGCATATGGCAACATGGGGGCCATGCCCCAGATTCGCATTTGGGATGGAATATGCTTTTGGGGTTCAAATGGAACGCTTAGGAACGCATATGGCAACATGGGGGCCATGCCCCAGATTCGCATTTGGGATGGAATATGCTTTTGGGGTTCAAATGGAACGCTTAGGAACGCATATGGCAACATGGGGGCCATGCCCCAGATTCGCATTTGGGAGGGGATATGCTTTTGGGGTACATGCTGTGAGCCATGGGTGCCGAACGTGACATGTGTTGTGGCAGCATGACAGTGCATGGTCTGAGGTGTGTGCATGCCTGACATGCCCTGCATATTTGCTGTCTGTTGTGGTTACTGGACATGGCATTGGACGCATCGTTATGAGTGAGTGATAGTTGTGTGCCAGCCAACGTATTGCAGTTGTCCCATCTCCTTGGTGTGCGTGCTGCCCTGTGCCATGTGCATCACTGCAGTGCTCGGGGGGTGTGGCCCATGTTGTGTGTTGTTGCTCACAGTGTGTCGTGCGCTTAATTGACTTCTGGCACATGGTTGGTCATGGGCATGTGTCTTAGCGTGACTGCTGTATGTGTGGCAGCTGTGCGGATGACATGCCTTTCATGTGACTGGGGCTGACGGATGGGATGGATGGTATGTTGTATGTGCATGGTGTGTCTGTGAGTTTGATGGGTTCAGTGGTGTTCGTGTGCATTTCTGTTGTTCCGCTCTGTTGCGTCTAGTGTTGTTTGTCTTACATAGGCGTAGTTGTGGGGTTGACAGGCAGTGGGGGCTACATGGACAGGACTTCAATGGTGTTTCGGTTGTGTGTGATGAGTTGCACAGTGGCTGCCGTGTGGGACTATATTCAGTGTGGCTTGTGCATGCAGACGTGGCTCCTTGGGTGTTGCTATGTCTGTGATGGGTCATGTGGGGTGTGAGTCTGCTGTTCATGTCCGTGTGCACATTGTTCACTTGTTCGTGACGGTGGGCGGTGCTGCGTGTCCGTGTGCTACGTGACATGTCCCATGTGTTGGTGGTGTTATGGTCCTCATGCCTCCAGTAATCCAGCCCTGTCCAGTTTCCCACCTGCAAGTTGTTCGTGCGTGCACTGTACTGGATGCCACATGGCTCTAAGCGGGGGTGCTCCATGTTGCAGGTCTGTGGGGGTGGGGGGGTGTAGTGGGTCGTGGGGGTGGCTGTACACCCACTGACACCGATTGCTGTGGACCGTGATGTCTGCCTTTCGGCTGTCGTTGTGCACTGCGGTGGCTGACACATGGCTGTGGGGTGTGGGGGATGCTCCTCCTTGCTGTGCTGTGGGACTGGGGCCTGGTGTGTGTTGTACTTGGGCTGTCCACCGTCCCACCCACTGCACTTTGTGTTCCTGCCACTTACCTGTTACTTGTCGGTTAGTGCAGCTGTGGCGGACACATGGGTGTGGTGGGTGCTCGTTGTGGCGCTTCTGGCATATTTGGGGACCTGTTGGTGGTTACGTGGCTGGCTTAGTGTACACATGTCCCCACGCATCTTACAGTTGTTCGGTTTGGGCTGTGTGTGGTAGTGTCTGTTGCATGTGCGTGTGATGTGTTGTGTATTGTGTGCTGGACATGGGGGTGTTTGTCCCTGGGAGCTGTGGCATGGTAGTTGCGCATGTGAGTACATAGCGGTGTGCTGGTATACATTAGTTTGTACTTACCAGCCTCCACTCCCCTGCTAATCCGGCGAGGATCTCCGGATGGATTACGACTCGCACCTTCTCCTCCCACGCTTTGAAGGTCTTAAAGAGCGCGGGATTCCCTCCGCCAGTGACGGCAGCCAGCTCTCTGTTTTTGCCCTCCTTCTTCTTGACCAGGCTCTTTACGTCATTCCAACGTTTGTTAATTTCTACTCTGTTCCTGGGCAGGGTCCCGACTGCATTGACCTGGTCTACGATCCGGTTCCACATTCTGTTTCTGGTGGCTAGTGGTGTGTGCTGGACCATGTTCCCATAGATTTGTGGGTGCACCTTGATGATCTCGTCGACCATGACCGTCAGCTCCATGGGCGTGAACTTGGGCATCCTTTGTGGTGCCATGGTGTTTGTGGTGCTGGTGCGGTGTGTGTTGTGTAATGTGCAGGGGGTTTGTGGTGCCGGTGTTTGGTGGTGGTGGTGGTGGTTGTGATGTGTGCGTTTCTGTGGTGTGCTGCTGTCCTTGCTGTGTCACTGTGTCCTCTCCTCTCCTCTCTGGTTTGCAATGTAGCAAGGGGTTGTGGTCTGTGGGAGTGCTGCTTTTGTACTCACCTATGTGGGTGTGTCCTCATGGTCTGTTGTTTTCAGGTGTGTTGTGTCTGGGGTTCTGGCCTTTGTATTTTTTGTTTGTCCGGGGGGTTGTTTTCGGGATGTGTACTGTGCTTGTGTATTTGTGTGTGCCTTGCTGTGTGGACTTGTTGGCCATGTTGTGTGCTATTGGTTTTGTGTGCGGATGGTTTCTGTGCAGGTACGTGGGCGCCATGGCTTCTGCGGTGTCGATTCTCATCGGCGTTGTTTGCGCTGGCGGGCGGTATATTTGTTGTTTTTCCGCGCTCATGGCGGTGCGATCGTAATTTCACGTGCGGTGTGTCGGCCGTGTGGGCGGGCGGTTTTGTGTTGTCGTGCGTGTTTCCGTCCGTGGCGGGCGGTTTGACTCCGACTCGGACGATGGCGGGCGGTATTTTGTGTGATTTTTCCGCCGATGGCGGTTTTCGGTTTGTGTACTCATAATGGCGTGGTCGGTGTTCAGGCGGTGTGTGCGGGCGGATCTTTGCCGCTTCCATGCCTGGCGGATTTTTTTACGCCGGGTATCGTAATGAGCCCCATAATCTGTTAAAAAATAAAAAGCACTAACTGACTCTTAATTAGCATTTTCCATATATGGAAAACAATGACCAAAACAATTAAAACAATAAATATCAACCAATGAAATACACACAATATTAAAATAAACCAATCACATTAAACAAACAATTAATTAAACACTATATAAAGAACAAAAAATTGTTCAGCATTTTACACCTCAAACCAAAAACAAACAAGAAAACGAAACTCTGCCGGATTGCTGCCAGAACACAGGACTTCTTAGAAGAAAATTCTATTTCCTACTTCACAAAAGTAAGTAAAATGCCATTTAGAATCTAACACTACTGCTAGTCTTCAAAAACGATTTATCATGCATAAATAATTAATATATATATTTTTCCTATTTATGTCTCCTCTACAGATAATTCTCAAACCATCCAAACAATTACAGAACAGTTTGAAAAATCGACTAACACATAAAGTAAGTATTAAGCTAAATTCAATTAAAAAATGACCTAAAACACCCAACCAAACCTCCACTTTATCCCAAACCCCACCCCACCTCGTGCAAAATTGAACAAAATTAATAAAAATATCTTTTATTCTACCAACAAAAACATCAGCAACAAAACTGAAATCAAACAAAAAAGAAAAAGCATCAACATTAAAAACGACCCCAAAATCGACATTGTAAGTATATTAATAACAATTTGTATGTATTAATTAAAAAACATGTACAATATTCATTTTATTAATTTGTATATACATTTTTCTTAGCATTTAAAACATCACAATGACTGAAGGCGCCCAATTTATCACTTCCCAGAAAGGTTCTATAACCAAGAAAAGCAAAGTGGACTGAAAGCAAACTGGAAATGTAGCAAATACTATTCTAATAAATGTTATGGGAGGGCTACAACTAGAGAAACAACTGTTCTGTATGTTAAGGAGCATAATCACCCCCAAATGTTACTGAAATAGAGGTTAGAAATGCCCTAGACGACATTAGAGAAGCTAGCACTAGCTCACAGAAATCTACCACTCAAATACTTAAAGAAATGCTGCCCAGAGTACCCCAACATGCTACTGGCCAAATGCCCTCTATTACTTCCTTAAAAAGAACTATAGCTCGAAGGAAAAAAGCCACAAACACCACCACACCTGCCCGAAAACATTTGAAGAAGTAGAAATTCCCCAGAACTATCAATTACACATAAAAATGAACCATTTCTTCTTTAAGACAACAAATCTAAAGATAAAAGAATCATTATGTTTGCAACCGCCAATAATTTAAACAGTCAGAAACGTGGATGATGGACGGGACTTTTAAAATATGTCCCAAACCATTCTATCAATTATATACTGTCCATGCACTATATCAAAACTAAACAAGAAACCAATAATTATTTTCCTCAAAAAATAATTATTGATTTTGAGCAGGCAATGATAAATGCAATCCTAAACTCCTACCCACACACAGCAATTCTATAATTTTAATCAGTGTATATGGAGACACCTTCAGAAATTAACACTAAGGGCCCGATTCCGATCCTGGTCGGAAACCGTTCCGACCGACACAGACCGGGATTGTATTCCGACCGACACGTACACGCGCTGTATGACCGGCATAGTACGATGCAATGCATGTGAAATACAACCGACTCGCACGGAGCACAATACGTACGACCGACACGTACGGAAACCAGTGACTCGGCGGTAAAAGAGCCCGACGCGACCGACTCATACGCGAACGCTTCAACATAGCATAACGTGAGTGGGACAGACTCGGACTACCCCACAAATGCTGATAAAAGCATCCGTCGCGGTCAACTGAACGTCTCCGTCATGCTCAACTGAACCAAACAGAAACAGACAGAAAACGACCAAACAAGCATTGTCAAAGGAAAAAAAAATATGTATTCAAGACACACCTACAACTCAACCTACATAAAGGGCCAAAATCCTTACCATGATCCCTTGCAAATTCAACAGATCTGCCAGCAGAGAACACCACTACACTGCACTGAGACATACACTCACAGCTCACCCACCACACAACCTTTACACCAATAGCACCTCTCAAAAAGCACACTCACAAACACCCAGCTTAACTTATACTCACTCACCCTCACTTTCACACTCACCCACACATCCATCTCAACCACCCCCCATCACCATGCCCCCAAAGAAAAATCCAAAGTTCACAGATAGGGAGTTGGAAGTCATGGTAGATGAAATTCTCAGAGTAGAGCCCCAGTTATTTGGCACATTGGTCCAACAGACCCCCATGTCCCAGAAAACAAAGATGTGGGAGAGGATTGTCAACAAGGTGAACGCACAAGCACCTTGCCTGAGCACAATGGACGACATCAGGAACAGGTACTATGATGTGCGAAGGAGGGTCAAGAAGCTGATTGGCAGAGACCATGCCCTGAGCCAGCGGACCGGCGGTGGCCCTCCTGTAAAACCTATGCACTTCACTTCCTGGGAGGAGAAGGTGCGGCCCATCCTTCCACTGGAGGGCATCCATGGATTAACAGGAATACCAGAGCCTGGTGAGTACATAACCAACTAGCCAATATTGTGAGGCAATACACACACACAGACATCACTGTCAAGGGGACAGTGAAACCAATCACTGTTAGCAAAGCCATATAAACCGAAAGCTAATTATCCTGTGATGTGTATGCCAGTTAGATAAACACAATACCTGCAATCTCAGAGTAATATGTAACTATGTCATAACATGTACAAACTAACTAACAAATACAGCAAGGCTTTGGCCTCAAAACACCAACAAACACTGTCAGCCATCTTGCCATCACTGTTACACTACCTCACAGGGAAGCTGAGTCACAGGAAGGAAGGTTGGGTTTGCTGGGAAGGTGGGTGTAGCCAAAAGCATGATGGGAGTTGTAGTCACAGCTAACAGTCCTCCTCCCCCATGGCCCATCAAGCCCACCTTCAACTATGCTCAGCTCACAGGGAGTGGAAAAGTACTGACAAGATGGCTGACACTGGGCACAGTATGAGTATGAGTCGGTCGCGTCGGGCTCTTTTACCGCCGAGTCACTGGTTTCCGTACGTGTCGGTCGTACGTATTGTGCTCCGTGCGAGTCGGTTGTATTTCACATGCATTGTATCGTACTATGCCGGTCATACAGCGCGTGTACGTGTCGGTCGGAATACAATCCCGGTCTGTGTCGGTCGGAACGGTTTCCGACCAGGATCGGAATCGGGCCCTTAGTGTTAATTTCTGAAGGTGTCTCCATATACACTGATTAAAATTATAGAATTGCTGTGTGTGGGTAGGAGTTTAGGATTGCATTTATCATTGCCTGCTCAAAATCAATAATTATTTTTTGAGGAAAATAATTATTGGTTTCTTGTTTAGTTTTGATATAGTGCATGGACAGTATATAATTGATAGAATGGTTTGGGACATATTTTAAAAGTCCCGTCCATCATCCACGTTTCTGACTGTTTAAATTATTGGCGGTTGCAAACATAATGATTCTTTTATCTTTAGATTTGTTGTCTTAAAGAAGAAATGGTTCATTTTTATGTGTAATTGATAGTTCTGGGGGAATTTCTACTTCTTCAAATGTTTTCGGGCAGGTGTGGTGGTGTTTGTGGCTTTTTTCCTTCGAGCTATAGTTCTTTTTAAGGAAGTAATAGAGGGCATTTGGCCAGTAGCATGTTGGGGTACTCTGGGCAGCATTTCTTTAAGTATTTGAGTGGTAGATTTCTGTGAGCTAGTGCTAGCTTCTCTAATGTCGTCTAGGGCATTTCTAACCTCTATTTCAGTAACATTTGGGGGTGATTATGCTCCTTAACATACAGAACAGTTGTTTCTCTAGTTGTAGCCCTCCCATAACATTTATTAGAATAGTATTTGCTACATTTCCAGTTTGCTTTCAGTCCACTTTGCTTTTCTTGGTTATAGAACCTTTCTGGGAAGTGATAAATTGGGCGCCTTCAGTCATTGTGATGTTTTAAATGCTAAGAAAAATGTATATACAAATTAATAAAATGAATATTGTACATGTTTTTTAATTAATACATACAAATTGTTATTAATATACTTACAATGTCGATTTTGGGGTCGTTTTTAATGTTGATGCTTTTTCTTTTTTGTTTGATTTCAGTTTTGTTGCTGATGTTTTTGTTGGTAGAATAAAAGATATTTTTATTAATTTTGTTCAATTTTGCACGAGGTGGGGTGGGGGTTTGGGATAAAGTGGAGGTTTGGTTGGGTGTTTTAGGTCATTTTTTAATTGAATTTAGCTTAATACTTACTTTATGTGTTAGTCGATTTTTCAAACTGTTCTGTAATTGTTTGGATGGTTTGAGAATTATCTGTAGAGGAGACATAAATAGGAAAAATATATATATTAATTATTTATGCATGATAAATCGTTTTTGAAGACTAGCAGTAGTGTTAGATTCTAAATGGCATTTTACTTACTTTTGTGAAGTAGGAAATAGAATTTTCTTCTAAGAAGTCCTGTGTTCTGGCAGCAATCCGGCAGAGTTTCGTTTTCTTGTTTGTTTTTGGTTTGAGGTGTAAAATGCTGAACAATTTTTTGTTCTTTATATAGTGTTTAATTAATTGTTTGTTTAATGTGATTGGTTTATTTTAATATTGTGTGTATTTCATTGGTTGATATTTATTGTTTTAATTGTTTTGGTCATTGTTTTCCATATATGGAAAATGCTAATTAAGAGTCAGTTAGTGCTTTTTATTTTTTAACAGATTATGGGGCTCATTACGATACCCGGCGTGCAAGGCCCTGTTGGGAGTAGTGCTCAAACAAACACCAGGACACCACTGTCAGCCATCTTGCCAGCACTGTTACACTACCTCACAGGGAAGCTGATTCACAGGAAGGAAGGTTGGGTCTGCTGGGAAGGTGGGTGTAGCCAAAAGCATGATGGGAATCTTAGTCTTAGCCTACAGTCCTCCTCCCACATGGCCCATCAAGCCCACCTTGAACCATGCTCATCTCAAAAGGAGTGGAAAAGAACTGCCAAGATGGCTGACTCTGGGCACTGGTGTAGGGAGCACAAGGCCCTGTTGGGAGTTGTGCTCAAACAAACAACAGGACACGACTGGCTGACATCTTGAACGTAAACTTTGACTCCCTGTAATGGAAGCATGGTTCATGGTGGCCTATCTGGTCTGGGGAGGAGGAGGAGTGCTAGCTCTGACTACATCTACCAGCAGGCCCAGTCACACACACACACCCCTCCCACCAACTCCAAACAACACACCTGGGACTATGCACTCCTTGAGAGTTAAGTAAAATCTCCTACAAAGATGCCTCACAATGGGCTCTGGTGTGGGGAGCACAAGTCCATGCTGGGTTATGTGTTCAAAAAGTGTTGTTTACTAACAACATACCTGCAATGTAAGTGGGAACCTCACCATTCACAAAAATGTACTAACTTAGCACCAACCCACAGCAAGGCAATATGATCCAAACACCAGTCACATCCAGCAGCCATCTTGTTGCCACACATTCACTACCAGGGAAGCAGAGTCACAGGAAGGAAGGTTGGGTTTGCTGGGAAGGTGGGTGTAGCCAAAAGCATGATGGGAGTCGTAGCCACAGCTCACAATCCTCCTCCCACATGGCCCATCAAGCCCACTTTGAACTATGCCCATCTCACAGGGAGTGGAAAAGTACTGCCAAGATGGCTGACACTGGGCTCTGGTGTAGGGAGCACAAGGCCCTGTTGGGAGTTGTGCGCAAACAAACACCAGGCCACCACTCTCAGACATCTTGAACGTAAACTTTTAATCACTGTCATGGAAGCATGGTTCAAGGTGGCCTATTTGGTCTGGGTAGGAGGGGGATTGCTAGCTCTGACCACATCTACCAGCAGGCCCTGTCACACACACACCCCTCCCACCAACACCAAACACCACACCTGGGACTATGCCCAACCTGAGACTCAAGGTAAATCTACTTCCAAGATGCCTGACACTGGGCCCTGCTGTGAGGAGCACTAGTCCATTGTGGGATCTGTGTTTAAATTCAGATTGTAACTAACAACATACCTGCAATGTAACAGGAAAGCTCACCATTTACAAATATTTCAAAACTTAGCACTAACTCACAGCAAGGCAATGGGATCCAAACACCAGTCACATGCAGCAGCCATCTTGTTTGCACACATTCACACCCAGGAAAGCTGATTCACAGGAAGGAAGGTTGGGTTTGCTGGGAAGGTGGGAGCAGCCAAAAGCATGATGGGAGTAGAAGTCACAGCCAACAGTCCTCCTCCCACATGGCCCATCAAGCCCACCATGAACCATGCTCATCTCACAGGGAGTGGAAAAGAACTGCCAAGATGGCTGACTCTGGGCACTGGTGTAGGGAGCACAAGGCCCTGTTGGGAGTTGTGCTCAAACAAACACCAGGACACCACTGGCTGACATCCTGAACGTAAACTTTGACTCCCTGCAATGGAAGCATGGTTCATGGGGGATTATCTGGGCTCTGGGGGAGGAGGAGGTTCTACAATGACTCCAACTGCTATCAAGGCCTGCTCTACACACACCTTCTCAGCCAGAACAAATAGCACTCTTGGGACCAGTAAGTCCATGACAGTGAAAGTAAATGCCCTGGCAAGATGGCCGACACATGGGCCTGTATGAATTGGCCACAAGTCACACCAAGGCACTGGCCCTCTCACACACGTTCACTCTCTCAGCCATCTTAACTGTATATTTCCACTCACTGTCTGGGGATGCATTGTCCCAGGGGTGCTCCCTGGGCTGGCTGTGAAGGTGTGTGGAGTACAGGACAAGTGGTGAGATGCAGACATAGCACACATCAATACACACACACGAAGCTACATATACATCATTGACAAGGGATACCTGACAGTGAATGGAATGTCCACAGAAATATACCTGACACTGTTGCATGGTGTCATTTACACAAAGTGCTGTTGTGAGCTGCTTTCAACTCCTACATCATGCAGCGTTGTCAGCATCCTTGCCACTATACTCCCCTCACTGTCATTGACACTTTCAACAGAAGGAGTAATCTGGACTGGGTTGGAGGAGGTGTACAACTTACAGCAGCATAACTCAAACACACAAACCTCTGGACCTCACAGTTATGAGCATGGAAAAGCAAGAAAGCAGCCTTGGTTAACTCATCTTTCCGTGGAGGACATTGACAAGATAAATGACGTTATCACGTACAAAGCTCAGCAGCAACATCATTTGCTACAGTAACACAATCACATGTGTGCAATGAGATGAGAACTAGGAACACATATAACAAAATAGTATATCTCAATTGATCACATACATACCGGACTGTGACTATGCTGTGAGACACACCAATGTGACTCAAAAAGACATGCACAAATGCCAGCACACATGCACAAATCTTGTAACACATTGTAAGAGGAAGTGCACGTATGTCATTGTTAAAGCACACATGTTGAAAAGAACAATACACCTGTGTCAGGCACAGGGTGGCACTTGAGTTTCAATGGCTATGTACAGTCAATGAATCAATACATGAGCTGTTCATGCACAAAGCTGTACGTGCTCATCAAAACGCTTCAGGTTGTAATTAGAATGTTCTTAACCAATATAGGCCTCTGTCTGTGACAATTGAGGACAATGCAATGTACATACACTCATCATGAAGTACAATAGCAACTGTAATGTGTGTGATCCGTTGATGTGTGCAAAACCACAACATACATTGTGTGTTTCTCCTACCCACAGGGCCTGCTGGGGACACTGCAGGAACAGAACAAGAATCCCATTCCCAGACTCTGGTTGACCCTGAGCTCTCCAGTGTGGATGTCTCTCAGTCCTCTTCAGACGACGATGAATGACCTGGCCCCTCCGGTGTGGATCAGCATGCAGCACCAGCAGATGTAACTTCAGCCCCCCCTGCTACCACTCCTGCTACATCTGCCAACACCCAGATGACCTCTACCAACACGGACAGACCAAGGCAAGAAAACAATGATGGCACAGCTACAAAGGGCACTCTGGAGTTGGTGGACAACAACACCAGTGTCAACAGTGAAGGAGGCTCAGTGTTGTCTGTGTCTGCAATGGCATGTACTGCTCCTGTGGGTAGGGGTGGTGTGAGTGTGCGCAGCCGCAGGGTCAGGTCACGTCCTGAAGATGGTGCTGCTGCGCAACATGACCCACAGTTAGGACGCATCATAAATGCATACCGAGAATGCACAGGAGACTTTGGCCAGGTAGTGGGGATCCTCAAGGACATGCAACAACAGCAGGCTGCCCATTATTCCAAATTGGACTCCCACATGTCCAGGATGGAGACCCACATGTCTAGGATGGAGTCCAAAATGGATAAAATGGAAAACTTCACTGCGGTGCACAGGGACATACTCACATGCCTCCGCCAGATTGCTGACAACATGACCACACCTCCCTGTGTGCCCACTACATCTGTTGCCACAACATCTGCAACTGCCACAGGGAGGGATGAGGACTCTGGCAGAGAGTCCCTGGCACCACAACAGCCTGCACCTGAGGGTCCCCCTCAAAAGAAGACGAGGGGTCGTCCGAAGAAGGACAAGTGAGCGACAGATGGCCATGCATACCCCCCCGGAAGTGAGCACCTGCTCCTGATATCCTCCATTGTGTGCAAAGCGTTCACCTTGTTGACTGTCACTGAACTCTCCCACATGTGATGGAGGGTCTAAGTTGGAACAATGAATCAAATGACTGTGGACTTGGCTCTGAAAATGTAATCTACTAACACTAACAACTCCTCTGTGAACTTTGGATTTCTATCACACTTTACAGCACTATCAGTTATGTGTACTATTTCACACATGCATCTAAATTAAATCATAATCACACAATACTTGCCTCTGTCATAAATTAAACTTTGTTTGTGACATAGAGATGATGACCTGCTAAACAAAGACTGTGCAGGAAAACAACTACAGCAATTAAAACACAGTTGTGTGAGTCATGGTGATGTGACACATATGAGAGATACACACTACAAGGTCAACACAACACAAAATTCCCATGGCACACATACTCATTGCCTCCACTATTGTGAACTGAAAAGACACTGAAATGCACATACACTAAACTCATTCTGAGAAAGTGGCAATCAGGCCACAGGTACAGTATGCAAATGAATGTTGGATGTGTGTATACAGACGAGGCACACCCCAATGTGGAGCACAGGTTTATTACACAATCACAACATGTTGCCTCCACAACAGATGCAAGGTAACCTCACCGTGACAATGAGCACAAAGTAACCAAGAGGGTCAGAAATGTCAGTACTCGGGTGTGTGGCACCGCTTCCTGTTTCCAAGAAAAGGTGCACTCTGTAACAGCTGTGTGTTTTGGAGGTCACATGTTACCAGACAACAGCCAAAGGATCCTGTGAAGGACAGACATACAACAGTCTTGAAATACCAAAATAACTGCATACATCTACAACAGACATTCCATACACAAGTCTCATGATTCGTGAAAACAACCTAGGATTCATGTCAACACTGTAATGGTGAACATACTAACTCAACGGACACATAACTGTAAGGATCATGTCAAGTAGCATGCAGCCACACGTATACAGAGACATTGCACTACATACACATATCAGGCAAAGAAAAAGCTTAGACAACTCATCACTGTATACTCACAATCATGAGAAAAAGTTGTTGATGAGCTGTGTCCGAACATCCCCCTCACCCTCATCATCATTGGCAACATGACCCAGGGCTGGATCCTCCCCTGCTGGAGGCTGCTGGTCGTCATCATCTTGGATGAGAGGTAGCTCTTCCCTCACTGCCAGGTTGTGTAGCATGCAACACACAATGATGATCCTACACACCTTTTCTGGTGCATATTGGACGGCCCCTCCTCTCCGGTCCAGGCAGCGAAATCTGCTTTTCAGTAGTCCAAATGTCCGCTCTATCACTCGCCTGGCCCACCCATGTGCCTCATTAAAACGTATCTCAGCAGGGGTAACAGGGTTCATGAGTGGTGTCAGCAACCACGGCATGTTGGGGTATCCGGAGTCACCTACATACAAACAAACAAACATATCATGGGTCTGAAAAGAGGGTAAAATCCGAGATACAAAAAGCACACAAGGTAAACAGACATTACACACCGACAAGCCAGGTATGCTGATTTTGCAGCTGTGACATCATCTGTGGGATCCTACTATTCCTCATGATGTATGTGTCGGGTGCGGATCTGGGGAAACGTGCACAGACATGTGAGATTGCCATGTCAGGCAGACATACCACCAGGGCATTGATGGAGTGAAAATGCTTACGATTCCTGTATGTTTGTTCATTTGCTTGTGGTGGTACCAAAGCCACATGTGTACCATCTATGGAGCCTATGACAGGTGGCATCCTTCACAGAGCATAAAAGTCACTCTTGATGTCAGCAAATTGTCGTGGTGTTGGGAATTTGATGTACCGGTTCAGCAAATAAAACATCACGAAGCAAACGGCTAAACATTGTCTGTGACATCCCACCAGCAGTGGCCACAGTGTACTGGAAGGTTCCCGTGGCAAAGAAATGTAGGGCTGCCATCACCTTCACCTTGGGGGTCAGCGCTGATGGATATGGCCGTCCAGGTTGCAAATGTGGGGCCAACTGCTCTGCCAAATCCTCAATTAGTGGTCTGGTGAAGTGTTAACGTCGGATGCTGTCACTTTCAGCCATGGTTTCTAGGTCTGGGAAGGGTCTGTGGACAGCTGGTCTCCTGCGGTACATAGGTGAGCAAAGAAAGATTATCATTTCCCTTTCATATGTGGCAATGAACATGCAAAATATCACATGCTACATCATAGCAAGACTCAATGAAGTCAGGTGTGTGCTGTTGAGCATGGACACATATGCCAGCTATTTGCCCCTTACCGAACATTTTAGCTCCTGATGGTTAAACAACAAGTGCAATGCTGTGCTGTGAACAATCTATGGGGTCTGTCACTGTACATCTGAACAAATGTCACATACCAAACACAAACCTCAGAGACTACTGAAGATAGATGTGTTGTCCAAATAACAGGTCCACACACAGGGATCTTGTAATGCCACATGGACACTGTCATTATGTAACGTCTGACGTACACGTACCATCACACCCATGAAACACACATGATGTGCTCCCAAATTTGTTTGCATGGCAAACATGTATGTCTGTGACACACAGACACAACAGCAACTCACATGCCAAATACAGATGGATGTTTGAAATGATTTACATCTACAACATACAAAAATAATTATGTGTGTAGCACAATATGCAAATACTCTGGATTAACCCCACAATAGTAGCTCAGGAACACTTTGTAACACACAGTCCATTACAGCTGTAATTCAGGGTGTATGTCACATGTGATCACACAATGGGCCCCTGGCACTGTGTCCAGGCCTAGGGTGGTGATCTGCAAAGTTGTCACTCACAGTTGTGATGTGCATCACACACAATGGATTTTGTCCCCATGAAACATGGCTCATCATGGGAGTGTGCACTACAAAGAGCTCTGTCCAATATGACATGTGAAGCTATGTACCCACACATGTAATGAAGCAGGAAATGTGGTTTCCTATACTGTGTGACAGGCTTATTGATTGGTGTAGAGCACCTGAGGCTCAGCCAAAATAGTGTGGATGGCATCCTTTGGCTGTTTTCTGTAATGGTGACAGACGCGGGTGACTATTCAAAAGACGCCGCGTACACTGCAAGACCAAGCTGGACGCATACATTGGATATTGGTCGTCATGGGGACAGACGCGGGTGACTATTCAAAAGACGCGGCGTACACTGCAAGTCCAAGACGGACGCATACATTGGATATTGGTCGTCATGGGGACAGACGCGGGTGACTATTCAAAAGATGCGGCATACACTGCAAGACCAAGCCGGACGCATACATTGGATATTAGTTGTCATGGTGACAGACGCGGGTGACTATTCAAAAGACGCGGCGTACACTGCAAGAACAAGCCGGACGCATACATTGGATATTGGTCGTCATGGGGACAGACGCGGGTGACTATTCAAAAGACGCGGCGTACACTGCAAGACCAAGCTGGATGCATACATTGGATATTGGTCGTCATGGGGACAGACGCGTTTTAGCAGCGTGTACGAATCGAGTGCACACAAATTTGGTCGGGCAACAACAACAATGTATCCAAATCTATAGTGTCATGATGCAGAAAAATTGAAGGACGCGGTAGGCGTGTCCGAGGCGTGCAATGTGATGGATTGGACAAATTTGGATAATGCGAACGTCTCCGACCTGGTAAACAGACATAATATCGAATTGTAAATATCGAATTGCCAAAATATCGAGTTGTAAATATAGAATGGACAGAATATCGAATTGCCAAAATATAGTGGTTAAGAATATCGAAATTCAGGTAAGAAATATCTATTGTCAAAATATCGACAGTCATAATATAGTTGTTAAAAATATCGAATTTTTTTATAGTGTTTTAAGTGTTAGTATATGTGTTAAAAGTATGTATTATTTTTGTAATGTATGTTTTAATTTTTATAAAGTAATGAATTTTATGTTATTTAATTTTTGTGTAATTTAATTCTGTAGCGGGTTGTGGGTTTATAGGGAATAGGGTGGGAAGTAATTTAAATGTATTTAAGTAATTATAAAATTTTATTTATTGGTATTGATAAATAATTCATTGTTAATTAATTATTAATTGGTAATTAATTCTTATTAATTGGTAATTAATTTGTATTAATTGGTAATTAATTTTTAATAATTGGTAAATAATTTATATTAATTGGTAATTAATTTTTATTAATTGGTAATTAATTTTTATTAATTTTTTAATTGATAATTATATTAATTGTATTAATTTATTATTCAGAGTGGGTTGTGGGTTTATAGGGGAATAGGGTGGGAAGTAATTTAATTGTAAATCAGTAATTATTTATTTTTATTTATTGGTATTAAGTATTAATTTATTGTTAATTAATTCTTATTTGGTAATTAAATTTTATTAATTGGTAATTAATTTTTACTAATTGGTAATTAATTTTTAATAATTGGTAATTAGTTTTTATTAATTGGTAATTAATTTTTATTAATTGGTAATTAATTTGTAATAATTGGTAATTACTTTTTATTAATAGGTAATTAATTTTCAAGAAATAATATTTATTGGTATTTAGAATTAATTATTAAATATTTTGTAATTGGTAAGTCATTTTAATTAATTTTTTATTGGTATTGATAATTATTTTATTTTTATTAAAATATTAAATCATTATTTTCCCTACTGTTGCACTCTTTGGAGTGGGAATAGTAATTTTTACCCCTACGCTATCCAACGCTTTCCCTACTGTTGCACTCACTGGAGTGGGAATAGTAATTTTTACCCCTACGCTATCCAACTCTTTCCCTACTGTTGCACTCTCTGGAGTGGGAATAGTAATTTATACCCCTACGCTATCCAACGCTTTCCCTACTGTTCCACTCTCTGGAGTGGGAATAGTAATTTTTACCCCTACGCTATCCAACGCTTTCCCTACTGTTGCACTCTCTGGAGTGGGAATAGTAATTTTTACCCTCCCGCTATCCAACGCTTTCCCTACTGTTGCACTCACTGGAGTGGGAATAGTAATTTTACCCCTACGCTATCCAACGATTTCCCTACTGTTGCACTCTCTGGAGTGGGAATAGTAATTTTTACCCTCCCGCTATCCAACGCTTTCCCTACTGTTGCACTCACTGGAGTGGGAATAGTAATTTTTACCCTCCCGCTATCCAACGCTTTCCCTACTGTTGCACTCTCTGGAGTGGGAATAGTAATTTTTACCCTCCCGCTATCCAACGCTTTCCCTACTGTTGCACTCACTGGAGTGGGAATAGTAATTTTTACCCTCCCGCTATCCAATGCTTTCCCTACTGTTGCACTCACTGGAGTGGTAATAGTAAATTTTACCCTCCCGCTATCCTACGCTAAAAATATTGAATATTTTTTATAAATATTACGTTAATATATATATGTATTAAAAAATAAAAATGTATGTTTATTTTTTTTTAACCTACATTAATTATTTATTAATTTTAAAGTTATTTAAGTATTTTTAAGTATGTTTTAGTTAATTATATATATTATTTCATTAATTTTACATTACTTTTAAGATATTTAAAAAATTCGATATTTTGACTAACTATATTTTTTACAACTATATTTTGGATTTGATATTTTTGTACTTACCTGTTTGTAGATAGGCATTCGATATTTTGTCATTCTATATTTTTACTTCGATATTGTTGTAGGTCGATATTCTTGTATTCGATATTCTGTCAGTGATCCCTCTGACCTATCTCTTTGGACCCATGGAACAGAATCCGCCTCTGCAGCACAGATATAAGGCTGTCTGTTCCCAAGAGACTTCACTTGCCTGCACTACATGCTGCTTGCCTACATCACAACCTACCACTGCTGCTGTCTTAGCATCCTCTGGAGTATGCAATGGCACGTACTGTGGAGAGGGCCCCAGCTTTCACAGAGGAGGAAAACCAGGCCCTGCTGGACAGCCTCCTTCCACAGTACAGCAAGCTGTATGGGAAACCAGGGGAGCAGGTGAGTGCTGATTGCGCTAACTTGTCAGTACACCATGTTTCCTAACAGGCACTACTAGCATTCTGATCACTAAGGACATTCATGTACACATAGTCATTGTAATTCTCACAGTGTGTAGAATCATGTACTGGACAGGGACAGTGAAGTAAAAGTGTATCCTGTGCTATTTCATCTCATGCACTGTACTCATGTTGTGAAGGCAGGCTTACACACAGGAAAATTGCCCCTGCTGATACTTGGACTTCCTTAATACATCTTCTGCCCTACTACCAATGACCTATATGTCCACGTGTGTGATGAACAAACATGTCGCATGTGTAGTAATGGTGTGTCACTATGTCATCCTTACAGGTTGACGCCCATCAGAAGCAGGAAATTTGGTTGACCATCGTTCGGGCTGTAAGATCTGTGGGGGTCTTCAAACGCTGCATCCGCCACTGGCAGAAGAGGTGGCAGGACCTCCGTGGCTGGACCCAGAGGATTGCTAGAGTCCAGCTGAAGCTGTCATCTCCTCGCTAAAGGGGTGGACGATGGACCCTCACCCCCCACATGCTCCGGATACTCACGGTGGTCTTCCCTGACCTGCATGGGCAGTTGAAGGCCAGAAAGCAGCAAGGAGGGGGTGAGTTTGAGCCAGTTAGCTGTACTATGTCTGACATGCATGTTGCACTCCCTCAGCCTGGTAACACTATCACAAGTCATGTGTCTGCTCAGACAACACTTGTGTGCCAAAATGTAAAGATGCCCCATTGTCATCTGATGCCCAGGTGTGTCCCTTTCTGTCTGTGACATGTGTCACTTAGGTCCTGTGTATTTGCTGTAGTCCAAGGTTAATGTGAACAGCACCATATACAACAGGTGCATTGAGTTGACCATCATGAGTGATGTGCTTGTCTGACATGTGTCAGCAACTTGACAGACATATGACCTGCACTCTGTGTGGTACATACCTAAAGGGACGATGAGATGATCGGGGTAAATACAGGTTTGTGACATGAATACTGCACACACGTGCAGCAGGTAAGACCAATGTTGATGTCTCAGACAAATAAACTGTATTTGCTTGAATAATGCATGGTAAGCAGCCTCATACTCCCACTAATCCAATGTTTCACATGGACCTAGGACAGTTATGCCAACTCAGGCCATCAGGGACCCTGTCATATCCTATTTTTGTGTGTCAGGCAACACTGTAACCATTGCATATGAAGATTCATGTGTCTGACTCTGTGTCAGTGTGTACAGGATGAGCAATTTTGATAGCACATGTGGCCAATGTATCGGATATGGACAGAAATCTCATGTATGTCAATTGGCTCAGATACACAGGACAAATCATGTGTGTGTCATCCCTTGAGTGTGCATATTGGTGGCTTAAACAGATATGTGTATGCTGCATTACTTTGTTTTTGGGAGTATGCAAAATGCTCCTGTATTGAGATATCAGACTTCATATACTCAAATGTCTCAGTTAAACAACATGAGCTTGTCAAAGTGTTCGAATTCTATGTAGCACTTAGGGGACATGTATACTTGTGCACTACAGATGTTACTTGCACAGTGTATACTTGAGTGTGACCTGGTGCTGCCTGTTAAATCTTGATTCACTGGCCCGGTAACAAGAGTCAGTACAGACTGTTTAGGCAGACAGGACTGTGGCATAGGGTGGCACATGGAAAAGTTTAAGATGCAGTTTTGTACTTGTCAGTTGTCCTGCATGCAGACCTTTTTAGCATTGGAGTTCACGACATGAGCCCATATTTGTTACTGTGGATGGGAGTATGTTCATCATGTAAACTTAGGTATTTGTCCATCCCATTTGCATGCCCAATCCCAATTCCAGACTACCTTGCATGAGATGGGACATGGTTGTGTTAAGCCCTGACACTCAGCAGCATTACAGATCAGACGACAGGCAAGACAGTGCCCAGTTGGGCATGTACATAGTTTAAATTGAGATACATCTAACAGATGTTTCCATTGCCAACATGTATTTGGTAACCATGATTCACAGGCAGACTGACAGGTGACCTATTTACATATGTGTGAGGTAAAGGAATAGTGGCTTTGACATTATGGAAGGCCTTGCTCTGTGATATGTTGGGAACAGAAATCTAGTGTCAAGTATATGCAAATGATTAATGTGAATCTGTTTCCCCTCCTTGTTCACAGCATCATCAACGCCAACTGGAGGAGAGAGTTCCACGGACCAGCAGGAAGCAGCTAGCCGGACGGGGTCCGCTGTGGAAGAAGATGAGGGACCCAGTGGCACAGGGGGTGAGGGGAGCCACACTGATGTCCGCTCAACCACATCAACATCAGCTTATGAACCATCCAGCTCCAGTGATGACTCCCTTGTGGTGGTGGGTGTTACCAGAGCGGAGGCCGCACCCATAGAGTCTGTCTGTGCCACCACCACCACCTCCACCCTCCCAGCTTCTCCCAATCCAAAGGTCCGTGGACACTCCCGTGTGAGGGAGCATGTCTCCTTTGGTCCAGGCACCGCACCCCCTGCATCTGTCACCCCTGCTGCCCTGAGTGTGGAGTGCGTGGACTTGCTGAAACAGTTGCATGTGGGGCAGACATCCATGCTGAGTGTCCTCCATGCACACACCAGTCTATTGACCCAATTGGTGTCATACATGGAGGGCATATCATCAGACATGTCTGCCCTACAGCGGACAAATCAGTCCATGGCCTCCTCACTGACGGCAGCAGTGTCCCTCCTACAACAGTCCCTCACCCCTCCTAACTCAGCCTCATCCACAGTCCACACTGACCTACCTGCCCAAAGCACACTCACACAAGCACATGCACACACACCAACAGACAAAAGCAGAACACAGCAAGCTAAGACAAAGTTCAAACAAACACGCACACACACTCAGGGGACTGACATCACACACACAGGGGATAGGGCCATAAAACACACACACCCATCCACAACCACTGCGCATTCCTCAGCTTCCTCTCCCTCCAAAAGCCCTACCCTTGATGTCACGTATTAGTGGGTGGTAGGTGTCTGACTTACCATCTGCGACGTACGCGTCGTTTCCGGTTGTTGATTCGGTCATAGGCCTACAGTACAGGGATAACATGCGCGATCGGATACAAGGCAGCTTCGTCTCGTACGCGGTGTTCGTGTTGTGGCCTGAATCGGACCTGATGTACTGCTCTTCCGGATGCTGTGACATGCTGGAGGTGGCGACCTGTTTGGCGCGGAGGAAGTACGCATCGCACTTGCCCGGCCGGAAACTGCTACGGTAATGGTTCCGGGCGAGTCCATTCTGCGTTGATGGAGCCGGCTCGTACGGGAAATGTTGCTCGATTCGGAGCGTGCATGTCACTCGGGAAATGCACAACATATTTGGGCATCGTACTTCCTCGTTTGGACGGACCGGCTCCGCGAACGAGTTGGTCAGAAGGTAAGGCTACGGATGGCTTTGGGAGGGCCATCCGAGCGAGATCGGAATCGACCCCAGAAGGGGTGTATGACCATCCCACCAGCACAGTCCATCCCAGAAGGGGTGGATGCCCATCCTTCAGCAAAGTCCACCCCAGAAGGGGTGGATGCACATCCCCCAGCACAGTCTACCCCAGAAGGGGTGGATGCCCATTCCCCCCAGCACATTCCACCCCAGAAGGAGTGGATGCACATCCCCCAGAACAGTCCACCCCAGAAGGGGTGGTTGCCATCCCACAGCACAGTCCACCCCAGAAGGGGTGGATGACTATCCCCCAGCACAGTCTACCCCAGAAGGGGTGGATGCACATCCCCCCAGCACAGTCCACCCCAGAAGGGGTGGATGCCCATCCCACAGCACAGTCCACCCCAGAAGGGGTGTATGACCATCCCCCTAGCACAGTCCACCCCAGAAGAAGTGGATGCACATCCCACAGCACAGTCTACCCCTGAAGGGGTGTATGGCCATCCCCCCAGCACAGTCGACCCCAGAAGGGGTGTATGACCATCCCCCAGCACAGTCCACCCCAGAGGAGGTGGAGGGCAAACACTCCCCCCTACTCCCATGCCAGGTTTGTGTATTGTGCACAAACATCTAGATTCAGTGACACATTATGCAAACAAATGCTGTTATATATATCACTCTAGTGAACAAAGGCCGATGTGGGGTACAAACCCCCAGCATTGACAAGCACATAGGGTAGATGGGGTATCACCCCCCATCAGTGTGGTACCCAAAAGATGAGCATGGGGTTCAAACCCCAAGCTTTTCCAGGCACATAGGGGAAATTGGGTATTACCCCCCCCCCCCTCAGTGTTGTCACCATAAGGTGATAAGGGGATCAAACACCCAGCATTGACAAGCACATAGGGGAGATGGGCTATCTCCCCCCATCAGTGTGGTACCCAAAAGATCAGCATGGGGTTCAAACCCCCTTCTTTGGCAAGCACATAGGAGACATGGCCTGTAACACCCCCATCAGTGTAGTGACAAAAAGGTGAGTGTGGGGTTCAGACTCCCAGCATGTGCAGACAATCAGGTATGACTCTCTGAGGCCTAAAACCACTACCAATGTAGTGACAAAGTAGTGCTTGTGTGCCAAACGAACACATATCTGTTGAGGCAGACATAGTTGGGCCTTACAAAGAAAAACATGCCATGTGGAGACAAGCATTGCCATTGTGGGCTAACACTGCCACCAATGTTCCTTTTGACAATGAATGAATGAATGAATGAATATTAAATTTATAAAGCGCTAACTTAGCCCAAGGGCATCAAGGCGCTGCAGAGGACTAACGTTCAACCGAATAAGATGCTCAAGCTAAAGTCTGTGTGAAGAGCCAGGTTTTCAGGGCCTTGCGAAAAAGAGAGTATGACACAAGACCCGATAAACCATCTGGAAGAGAGTTCCACAGCCTAGCAGCAGCAGTGGAGAAGGCTCTGCCTCCCCATCTAACCTTCTTGAACCTGGGGACCACCAGCAAATTCTTGCTGGCAGACCTAAGCTGCTTGGTCGGGATATAGCGCTGAAACATCGCTTTAATGGCATCAGAGCCCGATCCATAGTAGGCATTATGAGTCAAGCACAAAGTCTTGAAAAGGATTCTTCGATCCACAGGTAGCCAATGCAACAAAATGAGGGAGGCCGAAACAGAGTGATACTTTGGTAACTCCAACACCAGCCTTGCTGCAGCATTCTGTACCAACTGTAACCGTCTCACCAAACCCTTGTTAATGCCCAGATAAAGGGCATTACAATAATCAAGTCTGGACAGTATCAAAGCAATCACTGCCTGCTTACGTGCTGAAAATGACAGGAACTGTGAAATTTTCCTAAGCAGCCTGATTATTCCAAAACAGATAGACACTGTTTTGCTAATCTGTAGGTTCATGGACAACGAAGTGTCGACCATAACCCCCAGATTTTTCCCATGGGATACAGGAGAAGGGCAGCTGCCCATGGTGTCAGGCCACCAGTCATTAGACCATATGTCATGTTGATTACCAAAAATCAAGATCTCAGTTTTTTCCCCATTCAGTTTACGATAGTTCTCAACCATCCAGGATGAAACTGCCTGCATACAATTATTAAAATTTGCGGCAGATTCACTGATGCTGTTGGTAATAGACACCATGATTTGAGTGTCATCAGCATAAGACAGCACCTCAAGTCCAAAGGCTCTCATTACCCTCGCCAGTGGGGCAACATAGATATTAAAAAGTGTAGGGCTTAGAGAGGAACCCTGTGGAACTCCACATATCAATGGGTTGGGAGAAGAGTAAAATTGGCCCAATTTCATTATTTGTGCCCTATCACTAAGGAAGGAGGAAAGAAGCTCGAGGGCAGTGCCCCCAATCCCTATCTCCTTGAGGCGTTCCACCAGCCTCACCGGCGACAGGGTATCGAAAGCTGCGGTAAGGTCAAGAAGGACCAGCAGGGTCGTATACCCTGCATCAACCTGGACCCGGATGTTATCAAAAACCGCCGTTAACGCTGATTCAGTGCTATGATGGCTTCTAAAGCCATGCTGAGAACCATCAAGCAACTGGTGATCCAATAAATAGGAGCTGAGGTGAGAATTCAGATATTTTTCCATAATCTTAGCTGGAACCGGAAGCAAAGAAATGGGGCAATCATTTTTTAGTTCCATAGGATCCAGAGACTGCTTTTTTAAAAGCGGTTTGACCACAGCGGACAATGGAAGAAGTGACCATCTAAATGCATAAACACGCATTTGTTCACATACAGACACACATACAAAGGAATTCCGCAAGAAACTAAAGTGTAGACAAGATCCTGTGCCACACTGTGGCAGCAATGGCAAATCAAGAGCATGATGAATGGCCAAATTGAAGATGTGGGACTCCCAGGGATAGTAGCTAAACAAACAAAACCATACTTCGAATCACTGCTCACAAAGCCAGTAGAAATACACGGGTCAAGATGTGCTAATACATTCAGCCAACCACACACTGCAGAAAAAACACAACATGTGTGTGTGTGTAAGTGTCCCTAGGCTCCCCCCCACATGATGGTGGTCGAAACTCCACTGAGACATATGCGTCATGAGTATAACCCAGATGCATCTCCACCATTGTGTCACAGACTATTGGCAATTTGACATTGATTGATGTGCAGGTCAACAACAGTCACCTGTGGAACAATCTTGGTGGAACTCCAAACAACACATCAGGAGACTGACTTACCATCCCTGGTAACCTCAAGGCCACTACACTGTGGTGACAGTATCCTGTAAGATGACCCACTGTGTTGCCAAATCATGATGTGGATCATACTCTTGAGCACACTCACTCTTGTGCACTGTGTCACGTGTCTTGTCAGAACACCTTCCCTTACACATACCCAAACATCACTCACAGGGCATGGCCTGTAATGTAAGGCCGCAATGGAGCTAGGGGCCATGCCAAGAGGCGAGTCACATTTGGCCAATCGAAACACCACACACCTGGATCACACACAATGTGCAGCAGCTAAGCCTCCATTGAATAGTGACATTGCACATGCACCCATGACAATCCTAGGGGTGGTGGTTGGATCTGTGTTTTACAAACACAAGACACATAGCTAGTTATAACACATGATTGAATTGGTCACTCCACTTAGGACCAATGACATGTGCCTAACGTGAAATGTAACAGACACATAGCGAAACCCAACACTGTCCCGGAGCAATGATACACTCAAGGAGACCTACAAATAAGACACGTTGACATCAGGTGACAGGGAAGGGAAGAATCTGCTGAGTGTGAGCAGTCGTACACACATACAAGTGGCAAACGCATGAAAACAGAAGAAAGATAAAAAACTCACTAATGTTGGTAGCACAGATGTGAGTTGTGGAATCCTAATTTTGTCTAATGTGAGTTTACACACAGCGGAGGCACTTATTGCAACCAAACCATGGCGGTCACCAAAATGACTAATCGAAATAAAGGGGACACTGTTCCCGAGGAGGGGTGCAACATGTCACCCACTCACTAAGAAAAGAGAGGAAAGAGGGGAAAGGGGATTTCCTAGGTCTAGAACCCACCAGTGAGAGGGAAGAGCAGGTCTTGCCTCTTGATGCCCTCACACACCCCGAAGGATGTCATGCTTCATCATCAGGCGTTTGCTCCTCGTCGAGCCGGCGCTGCAATGCCCTACGGGTCCCCCGAAGGGTCACTTTAGCGGAGATCTTCAGAAAACTGCCGTTTGATGTGTGCGGGTATGTGGGGTGAGTCCTATGTGGAGGGTGATGAAGTGCGTGCAAAGTATTAAAACTGACTAAGGGTAACCAAGGGGTGTGTTTAATGGGACGGTACCCTTGTCAGAATAAAAAACCTGTAGGTTTATGTTTTACCCCAATAGGAGCAATGTGCCCAGGTAACTAGAAGGTTGACATGTTTTGCACCTAAGTGGTCACATGGATCCATGGCGCTTCTTCAGGACCGTAAAGCAAAGTGAGGTGAAATGCACGTGAGAAGTGAATAAAGAGGGTGAATACCCTCTTAGGTTTCAGGGCGGGCCAAAGGACTGTGAACCCTGAAGTAAGGCTACAACTAAATAGTTGATACCACTCCTGAACACGACCTAGGAAAGAAGAACAAACAAACATAGAGGACATGCATCAGACATGTATGTGAGGCATCAGGGTGTGCCTCAGTTGTGTACAACAAAGCTGCGCTCATCGCATAATAAAGCACGAGACAGATAGGGTTAATAATACCATGGGGTGAGGCCCCGGTGCGGTGTCTCTCCAGGTGTGTAGGTGGGCTGGCTCCACGCAGCGTCAGGAAGCTGGCGGTTACGTGTGCGGCCCCGTCGGCACCCTAGGAGCCACCTACGCCGGGCCTGGCATCATGTAATCAGGAGCCAAAGTTGTATAGCATGTACCGTAATTGGCAAATCAGGTGTCATGAGAGCCTACACCTCAGAGGCGCGTAGTAAAACAGTTGCGTTCAAAATGTGAAGAACTCTCAGCGCAGCACTGGTATGCCCAGTCAGGAGTACGTTGCACATGTAGTAATTCGCAGGGAGAGGTTTTGCTAGACCGCCGTAGGAGGCTGGGCGGCATGATAGAGAACCCTTACCTAATGAACGAAAGGATAATTGCTCCAAAGGCTAATAGCGTAGGGTGCCTGCACCTTACCGGGCTAAAAGAGAGGAGACGTAGTAGAGCATATTCATAAGAAAAACAACAGACATGCCTCACAGCCATGGTACAGCAACTTACTGTTCAGGATCCATGGTCCCAGTCTCAAGTTTCTACTTACAGTTAAGCTCGGGTGCCAGCTCGTTAGCACCTACCCCGTCCATACGCCTGCCCAATGTGGAGTGGCCATGGCGAGGACCGACCTGTTATAGTGAGGTTAATTGATGCTAGGGCGGTCCCCTCTTCCGGGATGCAATGTCATGTTGCGGCGTTGTACGCATGTGCATTTGGTAGAGGAAGACAATGCGCCTGTGTGGGGGAGAGGACTGTTCCCCGTGACCTACGCGTAAGCGTGCAAGTGGCTCCTGGTCGTCATGGTGCTCTGGGACGCCTATAGCAAGATGAGCATCAGTGTACGGAAGAGCGGGCCAACGCCATGGTGCGGCGTGTATTAATCCAGCCACTTCAGTGCGTCACCAACCGTCTGGTGACGTGACGCCCATGATGGAAGACGTGCAAGTCAGAGTTAAAATAATAAAGGTGGAACCTCCTGGCAATTACAAAGTGTCGAAGGGTTAACTCAATGTGAGGTGCCAAGTGGAGGAATGCAGGGATCCTGGGGCATGGCTGCCCTCAAGAGGATCTGAATGCATGAGATGCACGATCCTAGCGGTATAGGTGCCGGACCGGGCTATGTGTCAGGGCATAACAGACATTACACGGGACACACAAAGGGGGGTAGAAGAAGGGTAGAAAGAGTGCCCCCTGTAGTAGTGAGTTGCTCCCACCAGTAATGTAAGTGGCAGGCAGTGGCGGTACATAACTGCCTGAGGTTTGGGAAGCACTGGTGCCAAAACAGTCAGGGGGCAGGTAGCCCGGGCTATTGTGGGAAAAGAGGTCAAAGTTCAGCCCAGGGAATCTCATCTTTCAGGCCGCGTTCGTGGGTATGAAGACGGTGGACCCAACGTTGTTCGCGGCGTAGGAGAGAGGTGCTACTCCACATCTGGTTGGCCTCTAGTATTGTCCACTGTATCTCCTCACAGGTGTGTCCCTTCTCGAGAAAGTGGTTAGTCATTCTCGTAGCCATCCGGCCGCGTCTGATAGTGCTCTTATGTTCATTAATCCTCACTCTTACTGGTCGGGTGGTCATCCCCACGTACCTCAATGAGCATGGGCAGGTGATCAGGTATACACAGTTTTTCGTGTTGCAGTTCGTGTGTGTATGCTGTTCCCATGAGAAGTCATTCAATTGCAGTGTTTTTGTGTGTCGAGTCGAGGAGCAGGCACTACATGTGCCACAAGGATTGTGGCCCAACACTGATTGTAGATTCCATAAGGTTGTGTCCTGGGGTTTCCTTTTTGGCCGTGGTCGAGTGTTGACCAGCTGGTCACACAGATTCATGGTGCGTTTGAATTCAAAATGGGGTAGATCAATATCGAGGGAGCCGGTGTTAAGGATCCTCCAGTTGTGTCTGATAATGTTTTTTATCTTGTTGGATAACGGGGTGAAGGTCGTGACACATGTGATCACGTCGCAGGTTTTGGTCTCCCTGGCTTCCAGGAGTGCCTGCCAGTTATTATTCCTGGCGCGTTTCCTTGCCCTCTGGATGACCTCCTTGGATACTCCCTTTCATGTAGGTTGTTGGCAAGCGAACTGGCTTGGACGTCATATTCCTGGATGCTGCTGCAGTTCCGTCGTATCCTCAGGAACTGGCCGTAAGGTAGGTTGCCCTAAGGGCTTTTGGATAGTGACTCTTGAAACTGAGGAGACTGTTACCGTCGGTCGCCTTCCTATAGGTTTTGGTGTGAAGGTGTCCATCCTCCAGGGTGATGAGAAGGTCCAAGAAGGGGATAGCCTTGTCACTGGACGTCCTGGTGAAATGTAGGTGGGGGTTCAAATTGTTGATCCACTCATGGAACTTGACGGATATCTCCTCAGTTCCTCTCCGGAGGATGAGGACAGCGTCAATGTACCTCTTCCAGGTAATGAGCTTGTCCTTGAACTAGTTGGTATCCGTGAAGATGTTGATTAGGCCTGGGTGATAAATTCCATTCCGCTCGCGGAATTTGGGTAATTTCGCGTTCCGCAAAGAACGCGAAATTGCCAAAAATTCCGTGATCTGCAGCTTTGCGGAGTTTTTTGCTTGTTCGCGCTTTCAAAATGCGTGTTCGCGAGATATTTCTCCCCGAGCACGCAAACAGCGTTCGCGAACAGGAAAAAAGCATCGCGAACGGGCGGAACAAGCAATTCCGCGTCTTCGCGGAACTTTTGCGTGCTCGCGGAGATTTTTTACCGTTTCGCGGAGCTTTGCATAGCGCAACTACGCAAATTCCACCCACACCTGATGTTGATAGCCTCAAAGTGTGACATGTACAGCCCCGCCAGACTAGGCACAAAGGTACTACCCATACTGGTGCCCTGCACTTGATGGTAGGTAGTGGTCCTGTACATAAAGAAGTTGTTTTTGAGTGCGATGGTGATGATTTCAACAATGAAGTCAGCTGGCGTGTTGGTGGGGAGGTCTGCTTCACGTAGTAGATCCCCAACTACCTCAATGGTGGCATCCTGGGGAATGTTTGTGTACAGTGCCTCTACCTCGAGGGTGAGGAGGAGATTGATTTCCTCGGTGTTATCATCATTCATCTCCTGGATCAGATTGAGGACATTGCGTGTGTCCTTGAGGTATGCCGGTGTTGCCTGAACCAGAGGGCGCAGGAAATGGTCGCTGAACTGGCTCAGTGGTTCGAGTAAAGAGCCTATGCCAGATACACACGGGCGGCCAGGTGGAGGGACAATGCCCTTGTGGATCTTGGGTAGAAGATAGAAATATGGCATCTTGGGGTTCACATTCACCAGGAAGGCCGCTTCTTGGGGGGAGATCCAGCACTCAGTAGCTGCCTCATTCACCATGATCCGTATCTGTGTGAGTAGATGCTCCATGGGGTCAGTGTCAAGTTTGTGATAGTACTGGGTGTTACTCAGTTGACGAGAGCACTCATTTTCATAGTCCTCGATGTCAAGGATAACCGTGGCACCCCCTTTATCCATGATGGCGTGTCGAAGTTTGTTCGACATATTGTTGTAGGTGGGTCCTCTTCTCAATTGATTGGCCTCCTTCAGTACCGCTTTCTCAAACGCGAGTACCTCGCTGGGGACCATGCCTGCCATTGGGGTAAATTTGGAGGGGGGTCTGAGCCCCGTGTCTTGGCGCTCGGGTGTGGGATTTTCACTGAAGAAGGACCTCAATCTTATCTTCCGGAACAGTTGATGAAGTTCCTCATTCATCCGGAAGTTGTCCTCTTTCGGGGTTGGTATGAAGCCTAAACCCATCTCCAAGGCAGCAACCTCTTCAGTACTCAATTATCTCTTTGAGAGATTGATGATTAGGTTCTTGGGTGCGTCATGTGCCTCGTTGTTCTCTGTTGGGCTTCCGTGTCCTGCCACTGTACCTGTTTGTTCCCTCTTCTTTTTCCTCTGCCTCTTCCCCTGCCTCTGTTCTGAAAAGGAGGATGAGGGTGTTGGAAAAAAGGTTGTTGGAACCCCTGCTGTGGACCGGGAAAAGCTGGGTACCACATAGGTCCTTTTGGGGCGTATGGTTGGTGAGGAAACCCATACATGGGTGGTATCGGGGGAGGTGGGAGGAGTCCCTGTTTGTTTGAATTTCTCCCCCAACTGTTATTGCTTGAGTTGCTATTGGATGAGCACCCAGAGTTAAGTGAGGTGGTTGAGCCGTCATCAGACAGGGCATCGTTGTCAGAGGGCTGGAAGTCCTCCTTTGTGTAGGGGTATATTTTCTCCCTGTCGAATCTTTTTATATTCTTCTGCAACTTAGAGATTTTCTGTTGCAGGAGGTAGTCCCGATAGTCGGACATTTCCGCATTGATCTCGGCCAGGCGAGTTTTAAAGGTGGATATGCTGATGCCCGTTTTCAGGCCATTCTCCGCTACATTGATTTTGATGATCAATGCCTCCGAAAGGCGTTTGGCCGTTCCAATGATCAGGATGAGCCAGTCGCGGGTGCACTTCTACGCGATCTGGCTCCATTCCTGTCTGAAGATCAAGTCATCTAAAAAGATCCTCGGCGCAGTCCGTACTATTAGGCCATTAGGTGCTGAGTTGGCTCTCAGGTACTCTGTCATGACAGATCCATGTAACGCAATTTTGACCTGCAGTTTCTTAAGTGAGGCTAGTGAGTTCCAGTCCCCCTGTAAACTGACTCCTGCCATCATGCCCTCACTGTCCAATAGTGATGGGGTTCTCAGGATCTCTGCCACACTGTCTTCACCGAAGCTCAATCCCAGATTGTCCCCCATAGTGGAGGTAGTCATGTCTTGCAAGAAAAGAAGGGAGTAGGGATAGAAGTGGAAGAAAAAGAAAACAAGAAAAAAGGACAGGGGTAGGGTCCCTCGGCTGAGCCGCCGTGCTGCAAATGTATCAATAAAGGGAGGGGGGGGACCAGGAGCAGGTTATGGTCCAGTGTCCGTGCTCCTAACGGAGAACGTCTAATCAAAATAAAGGGGACACTGTTCCAGAGGAGGAGTGCAACGTGTCACCCACTCACTAAGAAAAGAGAGGAAAGAGGGAAAAGGGGATTTCCTAGGTCTAGAACCCACCAGTGAGAGGGAAGAGCAGGTCTTGCCTCTTGATGCCCTCACACACCCCGAAGGATGTCATGCTTCATCATCGGGCGTTTGCTCCTCGTCAGGCCTGCGCTGCAATGCCCTACGGGTCCCCCGAAGGGTCACTTTAGCGGAGATCTTCTGAGAACTTCTGTTTGATGTGTGCGGGTGTGTGGGGTGAGTCCTATGTGGAGGGAGATGAAGTGCGTGCAAAGTATTAAAACTGACTAAGGGTAACCAAGGGGTGTGTTTAATGTGAAGGTACCCTTGTCAGAATAAAAAACCCGTAGGTTTATGTGTTACCCCAATAGGCGCAATGTGCCTAGGTAACTAGAAGGTCGACATGTTTCGCGCCTAAGTGGTCACATGGATCCTTGGCGCTTCTTCAGGACCGTAAAGCAAAGTGAGGTGAAATGCATGTGAGAAGTGAATAAAGAGGGTGAATAGCCTCTTAGGTTTCAGGGCAGGCCAAAGGACCGCGAACCCTACAGTAAGGCTACAACTAAATAGTTGATACCGCTCCTGAATACGACCTAGGAAAGAAGAACAAACAAACATAGAGGACATGCATCAGACATGTATGTGAGGCATCAGGGTGTGCCTCAGTTGTGTACAACAAAGCTGCGCTCATCGCATAATAAAGCACGAGACAGATAGGGTTAATAATACCATGGGGCGAGGCCCCGGTGCGGTGTCTCTCCAGGTGTGTAGGCGGGCTGGCTCCACGCAGCATCAGGAAGCTGGCAGTTACGTGTGCGGCCCCGTCGGCACCCTAGGAGCCACCTACGCCGGGCCTGGCATCATGTAATCAGGAGCCCAAGTTGTATAGCATGTACCGTAATTGGCAAATCAGGTGTCATGAGAGCCTACACCTCAGAGGCACGTAGTAAAACAGTTGCGTTCAAAATGTGAAGAACTCTCAGCGCAGCACTGGTATGCCTAGTCAGGAGTATGTTGCACATGTAGTAATTCGCAGGGAGACGTTTTGCTGGACCACTCAAGGAGACCTACAAATAAGACACGTTGACATCAGGTGACAGGGAAGGGAAGAATCTGCTGAGTGTGAGCAGTCATACACACATGCAAGTGGCAAATGCATGAAAACAGAAGAAAGATAAAAAACTCGCTAATGTTGGTAGCACAGATGTGAGTTGTGGAATCCTAATTATGTCTAGTGTGAGTTTACACACAGCGCAGGCACTTATAGCAACCAAACCATGGCGGTCACCAGATTGACTCATTTTGTCCCATGCACCCACAGCACGGACACTCACAGTCAAATAGGCTGTCAAATCAATGGACACTTTTGCAAGCCTCGCTGACAGGAACATCTGCAGGGACTATAGTCTTGGTAGAAAAAGGGCTGTTGACACCAGAAATTAATGCTCACAGAACACATACAATGGGCTTAGGAAAGGTCACAGAGTAACACACTGCCAAGAGGTGATTTCACTACTGTTGAAGTTCCGCTGTGTCAAGCTTGGTCTTGGCATGTTTCTGCCTTGTCAGAATGAGACTTGGACATTGACTAAACTATTACAACACACAGAGGGGCATATTTACAAGCCTCTTGCGCCACTTTTGCGCCGCCGTTGCATCACGCATGTGACGCAGCGGCGACGCAAACCATGCGCCGCGTTGCGCTATATTTACAACGTGACACATCTAGGGAGATGCGTCACGTAGTAAACCCCTGCGCCACATGAAACCTGCGTCAGGTTTCATGTGGGCGTACCGGCGCAGGGGGGCGATCCGGCGCAGGAACGCTCGGCAAAGTGACGTAGTGAAATCTACAAGATTTCACGCAGTCACTTTTCTGACGCTGGTGCGTCAAGTCCTTACGCCTGCTTCAAGCAGGCGTAAGGATTGAAGCACCATGTTAGGGATAGGGAAGGTTGGAACAGTGCTGGAGTTGCGTCGTGCTTGCGACACAACTTCAGCACTGCGCCAACCTTCCGTCGGCAGATGCGTCATGCATCTCAGCTTATCCTTGCGCCACGGTGCGCCGCATTGTAAATGCGGCGCATCGGACGTGGCGCAAGGGTAAACTTGCGTGACGCATTTTCCCTGGCGTATCCCTGCTGATATGCAGGGATGCGCCAGGGAACGTAAATATGCCCCAGAATACTTTGGTCCCATCATCCTGTGTACAGGTGTGTTTCCCAATTTAGCGACACGTACTCAGAATCCATGTATCCCAAGTGGCACCAAGTACACAGATGACTTGTTCATCATCAATGCGCTAATATGCATGTCCATTGGAGTGGTGCATACCATTAGAAACAGTCAAAATGAGTATAAATGTCAAGCCCAACATATGTGCTAAAGTGTACGCCAAAGATGGGAGAGGTTGTGAAAAGAATGTCACACTCCTTGTCAAAAACAATGTTGCTCGTGACAACAAGCCATTTCAGCCTACAACAACTCCACAACATACTGTACTAGGACACACATCACATGGACCTCAGGCAGTCCATCACATCACTCTATCATGATTTGGCCTAAAACAATGTTACAACAGCATTTGCAGTACAATAATCAGCAACATTATGTACACCCAAAAAATTAGCCAAAATAACAAAACATTGCTTTATTCAGCATTTAAATGTGAAATCAAGATTCTCGCAAATAAACAAGGACAATGGCCAGTCCATGTCAATGAGTCCTTCAGGGGCTATATAGGATGAGTTTTAATACATTGCTTGCCTGCACTTACATCACTAGGGGACAACTCCCCAAGGAGAGGCATCTTCTGAGGCAGGCCAGGCACTGCAGGGACAGGATTAGGGTGTAGCAGGATTGGTAATGGGAGGATTGGGGGCAACTGGAGTGTCTGTAGCAACTGCAGTGGACAAATCGGATTGAGGGGGTGCTGGAGCTACTGCAGTGGACATGTTGGACTGAGGGGTGGGGGCTCCACTGCAGTGCCCATGTCAGATTGTGGGGGTGGGGGCTCCACTGCAGTGCCCATGTCAGATTGTGGGGGTGGGGGCTCCACTGCAGTTCCCATGTCAGATTGTGGGGGTGGGGGATCCACTGCAGTGGACAGGTCAGATGGGGGGGGCAAGGGTCTCCACTGCAGTGTCTGGAAGTAACTGAGTGTGTGGTGTTGTGGGAGTGGAAGTGCCTGTGGTAGGGGGTGAGTGCCTAATCATCTTGGGGATGGCGTAATGGTGTGTGGGTGAACCGGGGATGGCTTTTAGTGTGTGAACTTTGGGATGGGTGGTCTTGGGTTGGGCGGATGTAGCTTTGAGGGGTGAAGTGTGGGATGGTGGTGGGGTTTTGCCTTTCTTCATCCTGGGGGATGTACGGGTGGGGGCCTCAGTGTTCCTACTTTTAGGGGAGGGTGTGCGTGCGGTGGGGGATCTCCTCTCTGTGCGTGGTGACTTCCTCTTCCCCTTGCGAGTTGGAACTGATGTTTCAGTGGGGAAGAGGCCTAGGTCACAGACGAAGACCCTCTGGGAAGAGGGAGTTGCAGGAGAGTCAAGGGTAGGGCTTTTGGAGGGAGACGTAGCTGAGGAATGCACAGTGGTTGTGGATGGGTGTATGTGTTTTTTGGCCCTATCCCCTGTGTGTGTGATATCAGTCCCCTGAGTGTGCGTGCGTGTTTGTTTGGACTTTGTCTTAGCTTGCTGTGTTCTGCTTTTGTCTGTTGGTATGTGTGCATGTGCCTGTGTGAGTGTGCTTTGGGCAGGTAGGTCAGTGTGGATTGTGGATGGGGCAGAGGTAGGAGGGGTGAGGGACTGTTGTAGGAGGGACACTGCTGCCATCAGTGAGGAGGCCATGGACGGATTTGTCCGCTGTAGGGCATACATGTCTGATGATATGCCCTCCATGTATGACACCAATTTTGTCAATAGACTGGTGTGTGCATGGAGGACACTCAGCATGGATGTCTGCCCCACATGCAACTGGTTCAGCAAGTCCACGGACTCCACACTCAGGGCAGCAGGGGTGACAGATGCAGGGGTGCGGTGCCTGGACCAAAGGAGACATGCTCCTCACACGGGATTGTCCACGGACCTTTGGAATGGGAGCAGCTGGGAGGGTGGAGGTGGTGGTGGTGGCGGGGACAGACTATGTGGGTGCGGCCTCCGCTCTGGTAACAGCCACCACCACAAGGGAGTCATCACTTGAGCTGGATGGTTCATCAGCTGATGTTGATGTGGTTGAGCGGGCATCAGTGTGGCTCCCCTCACCCTCTGTGCCACTGGGTCCCTCATCTTCCTCCACAGTGGACCCCGTCTGGCTAGCTGCTTCCTCCTGGTCTGTGGAACTCACGTTGATGATGCTGTGAACAAGGAGGGGAAACAGATTCACATCAGTCATCTGCATATACTTGACACTAGATTTCTGTTCCCAACACATCACAGAGCAAGGCATTGCATAATGTCAAAGCCACTATTCCTTTACCTCACACATATGTAAATAGGTCACCTGTCTGCCTGTGACTCATGGTTACCAAACACATGTTGGCAATGGAAACATCTGTTAGATGTATCTCAATTTAAACTATGTACATGCCCAACTGGGCACTGTCTTGCCTGTTGTCTGATCTGTAATGCTCCTGAGTGTCAGGGCTTAACACAAACATGTCCCATCTCATGCAAGGGAGTCTGGAATTGGGCACGCAAATGGCATGGACAAATACCTAAGTTTACATGATGAACATACTCCCATCCACGGTAACCAATATGGGCTCATGTCGTGAACTCCAATGCTAAAAAGGTCTGCATGCAGGACAACTGACAAGTACAAAACTGCATCTTAAACTATGCCACAGTTCTGTCTGCCTAAACAGTCTGTACTGACTCTTGTTACCGGGCCAGTGAATCAAGATTTAACAGTCAGCACCAGGTCGCACTCAAGTATACACTGTGCAAGTAGCATCTGTAGTGCACAAGTATACATGTCCCCTAAGTGCTACTTAGAATTCGAACACTTTGACAAGCTCATGTTGTTTAACTGAGACATTTGAGTATATGAAGTCTGATATCTCAATACAGGAGCATTTTGCATACTCCCAAAAACAAAGTAATGCTGCATACACATATCTGTTTAAGCCACCAATATGCACAGTCAAGCGATGACACACACATGATTTGTCCTGTGTATCTGAGCCAATTGACATACATGAGATTTCTGTCCATATCCGATACATTGGCCACATGTGCCATCAAAATCGCTCGTCCTGTACACACTGACACAGAGTCAGATACATGAATCTTCATTTGCAATGGTTACAGTGTTGCCTGACACACAAAAATGGGATATGACAGTGTCCCTGATGGCCTTATTTGGCATACCTGTCCTAGATCCATGTGAAACATGGGATTAGTGGGAGTACGAGGCTGCTTACCATGCATTATTTAAGCAAATATAGTTCATTTGTCTGAGACACCAACATTGGTCTTACCTGCTGCACGTGTGTGCAGTATTCATGTCGCGAACCTGTGTTTACCCCGATCATCTCATCGTCCATTTAGGTATGTACCACACAGAGTGCAGGTCATATGTCTGTCAAGTTGCTGACACATGTCAGACAAGCACATCACTCATGACGGTCAACTCAATGCACCTGTCTTACATGGTGCTGTACACAGTGACCTTGGACTACAGCTAATACACAGGAGTCTAATGACACATGTCACAGACGGGAAGGGACACACCTGGGCATCAGATGACAATGGGGCATCTTTACATTTTGGCACACAAGTGTTGTCTCAGCAGACACACGACTTGTGATAGTGTTACCAGGCTGAGGGAGTGCAACATGCATATCAGACATACTACAGCTAACTGGCTCAAACACACCCCTCCTTGCTGCTGTCTGCCCTTCAACTGCCCATCCAGGTCAGAGAAGACCACCGTGAGTATACGGAGCATGTGGGGGGTGAGGGTCCGTCGTCCACCCCTTTTGTGAGGAGGTGACAGCTTCAGCTGGACTCTAGCAATCCTCCGGGTCCAGCCATGAATGTCCTGCCACCTCTTCTGGCAGTGGCAGATGCAGCGTTTGAAGACCCCCACAGATCTCACAGCCCAGACGATGGTCAACCAAATTTCCTGCTTCTGATGGGCATCAACCTGTAAGGATGACATAGTGACACACCATTACTACACATGCGACATGTTTGTTCATCACACACGTGGACATATTGGTCATTGGTAGTAGGGCGGAAGATGTATTAAGGAAGTCCAAGTATCAGCAGGGGCAGTTGTCCTGTGTGTAAACCTGCCTTCACAACATGAGTACAGTGCATGAGATGAAATAGCAGGATACACTTTTACTTCACTGTCCTTGTCCAGTACATGATTCTACACACTGTGAGAATTACAATGACTATGTGTGCATGCATGTCCTTGGTGATCAGAATGCTAGTTGTGCCTGTTAGGAAACATGGTGTTCTGAGAAGGTAGTGCAATCAACACTCACCTGCTCCCCTGGTTTCCCATACAGCTTGCTGTACTGTGGAAGGAGGCTGTCCAGCAGGGCCTGGTTTTCCTCCTCTGTGAAAGCTGGGGCCCTCTCCACAGTACGTGGCACTGCAGACTCCAGAGGATGCAGAGACAGCAGCAGTGGTAGGTTGTGATGTAGGCAAGTAGCATATAGTGCAGGCAAGTGAAGCCTCTTGGGAAAAGACAGCCTTATATCTGTGCTGCAGAGGTGGATTCTGTTCCATGGGTCCAAAGAGATAGGTCAGAGACGTTCGCATTTTCCGAATTTGTCCAATCCATCACATTGCACGTCTCGGACACGCCTACTGTGTCCTTCAATTTTTCTACATCATGACACTATAGATTTGGATACATTGTTGTTGTTGCCCAACAGAATTTGTGTGCACGCGATTCGTACCCACTGCTAAAACGCATCTGTCCCCATGACAACCAATATCCAATGTATGCGTCCGGCTTGGTCTTGCAGTGTACGCTGCGTCTTTTGAATAGTCACCCGCATCTGTCTCCATGATGACCAATATCCAATGTATGCGTCCGGCTTGGTCTTGCAGTGTACGCCGCGTCTTTTGAATAGTCACCCGCATCTGTCCCCATGACGACCAATATCCAATGTATGCGTCCGGCTTGGTCTTGCAGTGTACGCCGCGTCTTTTGAATAGTCACCCTCGTCTGTCCCCATGACGACTAATATCCAATGTATGCTTCCGGCTTGGTCTTGCAGTTTACGCAGTGTCTTTTGAATAGTCACCCACATCTGTCCCTATGACGACCAATATCCAATGTATGCGTCCGGCTTGGTCTTGCAGTGTATGTCGCGTCTTTTGAATAGTCACCCGCATCTGTCACCATTACAGAAAATAGCCAAAGGATGCCATCCACACTATTTTGGCTGAGCCTCAGGTGCTCTACACCAATAAATAAGCCTGTCACACAGTATAGGAAACCACATTTCCTGCTTCATTACATGTGTGGGTACATAGTTTCACATATCATATTGGACAGAGCTCTTTATAGCACACACTCCCATGATGAGCCATGTTTCATGGGGACAAAATCCACTGTGTGTGATGCACATCACAACTGTGAGTGACAACTTTGCAGATCACCACCCTAGACCTGGACAAAGTTCCAGGGGCCCATTGTGTGATCACATGTTGCATACACCCTGAATTACAGCTGTAATGGACTGTGTGTTACAAAGTGTTCCTGAGCTACTATTGTGGGGTTAATCCAGAGTATTTGCGTATTGTGCTACGCACATGTTTCTTTTTGTATGTTGTAGATATAAATCGTTTCAAACATCCATATGTATTTGGCATGTTAGTTGCTGTTGTGTCTATGTGTCACAGACATACATGTTTGCCATGCAAACAAATTTGGAGCACATCATGTGTGTTTCATGGGTGTGATGGTACATGTACGTCAGACGTTACATAATGACAATGTCCATGTGGCATTACAAGATCCCTGTGTGTGGACCTGTCATTTGGACAACACATCTATCTTCACTAGTCACTGAGGTGTGTGTTTGGTATGTGACATTTGTTCAGATGTACTGTGACAGACCCCATAAATTGTTCACAGCACAGCATTGCATTTGTTGTTTAACCATCAGGAGCTGAAATGTTCGGTGAGGAGCACATAGCTGGCATATGTGTCCATGCTCAACAGCGCACACCTGACTTCATTGAGTCTTGCTATGATGTAGCATGTGATATTTTGCATGTTCATTGCCACATATGAAAGGGAAATGATAATCTTTCTTTGCTCACCTATGTACCGCAGGAGACCAGCTATCCACAGACCCTTCCCAGACCTAGAAACCATGGCTGAACGTGACAGCATCCGACGTTACTGCTTCACCAGACCACTAATTGAGGATTTGGCAGAGCAGTTGGCCCCACATTTGCAACCTGGATGGCCATATCCATCAGCGCTGACCCCCAAGGTGAAGGTGATGGCAGCCCTACATTTCTTTAGCCACGGTTACCTTCCACATACACTGTGGCCACTGCTGGTGGGATGTCACATACAATGTTTAGCCGTGTGCTTCGTGATGTTTTGGGGGGAATGTTGAATTTGCTGAACCGGTACATCAAATTCCCAACACCAAGACAACTTACTGACATCAAGACTGACTTTTATGCTCTGGGAAGGATGCCACATGTCATTGACTCCATAGATGGTACACATGTGGCTTTGGTACCACCACAAGCAAATGAACAGACATACAGGAATCGTAAGCATTTTCACTCCATCAATGCCCTGGTGGTATGTCTGCCTGACATGACAATCTCGCATGTCTGTTCACGTTTCCCCTCTCCGCACACGACGCATACATCATGAGGAATAGTAGGATCCCACAGATGATGTCACAGCTGCAAAATCAGCGTACCTGGCTTGTCGGTGTGTAATGTCTGTTTACCTTGTGTGCTTTTTGTATCTCGGATTTTACCCTCTTTTCAGACCCATGATATGTTTGTTTGTATGTAGGTGACACCGGATACCCCAACATGCCGTTGTTGCTGACACCACTCAGGAACCCTGTTACCCCTGCTGAGATACATTTTAATGAGGACATTTGGACTACTGAAAAGCAGATTTCACTGCCTGGACCGGACAGGAGGGGCCCTCCAATATGCACCAGAAAAGGTGTGTAGGATCATCATTGTGTGTTGCATGCTACACAACCTGGCAGTGAGGGAAGAGCTACCTCTCATCCAAGATGATGACGACCAGCAGCCTCCAGCAGGGGAGCATCCAGCCCTGGGTCATATTGCCAGTGATGATGAAACTGCCGGAAACTAGAGAAGAAATGGCACAGTGATAAGACACCGGACAGCCACGCAGCCCACAAAGACGCCATCCGTAACCACCACCACCTCATCAAGTCCGCCAAGAGAATCTCCTTCAAAGACCGCCTCGACAACAACGCACACAACAGCAAGGAGCTCTTCAACATCGTGAAGGAACTCTCCAACCCCAGCTCCAAAACCAACGACATCCCGCCGTCGCAAGCCCTGTGCGATTCCCTCGCCACCTTCTTCCACCTTAGTGGAAGGGTATTCCAGGTCTTGGAGGCGAGGTGGGAGAAGGATCTGCTGCCGGTGGTAGTTCTTCGAATGTGAGGGACGGTGGCGAGGGAGAGGTCGGCGGAGCGGAGCTGGCGGTTGGGGACGTAGAAGAGGAGTCGTCTGTTGAGGTAGGCTGGGCCAGTCTTGTGGAGTGCCTTGTGTGCGTGGATGAGGAGTTTGAAGGAGATTCTCCTGTCGACGGGGAGCCAGTGCAGGTTCCTCAGGTGGGGGTGATGTGGCTGTGGCGTGGTACATCGAGGATCAGGCGTGGCGGAGGCGCTTTGTATGCGTTGCAGTCGCTTGATAAGCTTGGCCGGGGCTCCCGCGCAGAGGGCGTTCCCATAGTCAAGTCTGCTACTGACGAGGGCCTGGGTGACTGTTCTTCTTGTATCTGTCGGGATCCACCTGTAGATCTCAGCCGGTAGGGCTCCGAATCGGATCCGGCATTACCGGATCCGATTCGGAGCCCTGTTTCCCGACCGAGTCGGACGCGGCGTCCGGGCGAGCGAGATACGATGCGAGCGGACGCGAAATCGCCGACCGACTTCGCTTCGCGGGACCCAACCGCATCGACCGACTCCGCACGGACTCGACTCGCACCGCGCAATGGAGACGTTCCCCGGCCGGGTAAGTACGATGCGCGCCTCGAGCAGTCCGACCGACTCGCGCCGTCCGGCTCAAAAGAGCAGTCGGAGCCGGACTTTGGGGGTCCATGTCAGACCCCCCTGTACGCCTAGCCGCGCGAGTCGCACACAGGGGGGACCCATGGGTCCCCCTACCTGTGCATGTACGGGCGCGACCCGCTCGACGCGAACCCGTAGTAGGAGGCGCCTTGTTTGCCTCGCACCCATTGAGTCAATGGGAGCCCGCGTACGCGTTGTACGACCGGCTCCCTATTGACTTCATGTGGAGTCCGACCGACTCGAGTCCGATATCATGCGAACGCATCGTACTCGTTCGGTCGGACTGCCAGAGTCCGATTTGGTCGGAAATCTCTCCGGGTCCGGCTCGGTCGGAGTGATTTCCGGCCCGAATCGGAATCGGCCCCTGTGTGTGTGTATTGCCTCACAATATTGGCTAGTTGGTTATGTACTCACCAGGCTCTGGTATTCCTGTTAATCCATGGATGCCCTCCGGTGGAAGGATGGCCCGCACCTTCTCCTCCCAGGAAGTGAAGTGCGTAGGTTTTGCAGGAGGGACACCACCGGTCCGCTGGCTCAGGGCATGGTCTCTGCCAATCAGTTTCTTGACCCTCCTTCGCACATCATAGTACCTGTTCCTGATGTCGTCCATTGTGCACAGGCAAGGTGCTTGTGCGTTCACCTTGTTGACAATCCTCTCCCACATCTTTGTTTTCTGGGACATGGGGGTCTGTTGGACCAATGTGCCAAATAACTGTGGCTCTACTATTAGAATTTCATCTACCATGACTTCCAACTCACTATCTGTGAACTTTGGATTCTTCTTTTGGGGCATGGTGATGGGTGGTGGTGGAGATGGATGTGTGGGTGAGTGTGAAAGTGAGGGTGAGTGAGTATAAGTTAAGCTGGGTGTTTGTGAGTGTGCTTTTTGAGAGGTGCTAGTGGTGTAAAGGTTGTGTGGTGGGTGAGTTGTGAGTGTATGTCTCAGTGCAGTGTAGTGGTGTTCTCTGCTGGCAGGTCTGTTGAATTTGCAAAGAATCATGGTAAGGATTTTGGCCTTTTATGTAGGTTGAGTTGTGGGTGTGTCTTAAACAATTTTTTTTGTTGCCTTTGACAATGCTTGTTTGGTCGTTTTCTGTCTGTTTCTGTTTGGTTCAGTTGAGCATGACAGATACGTTCAGTTGACCGCGACGGATGCTTTTATCAGCATTTGCGGGGTAGTCCGAATCTGTCCCACTTACGTTATGCTATGTTGCAGCGTTCGCGTACGAGTCGGTCGCGTCGGGCTCTTTTACGGCTGAGTCACTGGTTTCCGTATGTGTTGGTCGTACGTATTGTGCTCCGTGTGAGTCGGTTGTATTTCACACGCATTGCATCGTACTACGCCGGTCGTACAGCGCGTGTACGTGTCGGTCAGAATACAGTCCCGGTCCGTGTCGGTCGGAACGGTTTCCGACCAGGATCGGAATCGGGCCCTAAGTGTTGAATATGCGACAAATAGCTCCTTTGCAATCAAATAAAAAAACTTATAGCACTGGCCTACGTCCCAGTTACTGACGTGGCCGAACACTTCAACTTATTGATAGAAAGTCCATACTACCAACAAAACGAACAAAAATTAAGTCCCCTTCTAGACTATTTTGAAGATACCTGGGTGGGAAGACTCCACAGATCAGGACATAGACGGCAACCTAAATACCACATCCCATGGTGGAATGTATACCTCAGCACACTAAATAAAGAGGCAAAAACAAACAATGCTGTTGAAGGTTGGCATAATGCCTTCCAAGCAACAACAGGCAGAGGTCCACCTACTCTACACAAACTCCTACTATCCCTCCAAAAAGAACAGAGCTACCAACAGCTAAGAATGGAGCAATCTATAACACAAATAGGGCCCAAACTATCCAAACAAACTAAACACATGTTTGAAGACCTACAACACCAAGTCAGACTATATCCAACAACAAAAGGCCTAGAATACCTAGAAACAATTGCCAGAATCCTACTTTAACTTATAAAGCCACTAAAAAAGATAATACTTTTCGCTAAAATCAATTTAAATAGATGCATATAATTTTTATATTTCCACATACATAATTATTTTGTCTAATATAGTTTCATTAAAACCATAAATATATATAGACATATTAATTTATATTTGAAAATATAAAACGCAATAACAGTAAATTTCTTAACATTTCCTCCCACAATAAATAATTAAAATAACTTACCATTTCCGTAGCTGAAAAAAGGAAATCCCAACTCTTGTAAAGCAATCAAAGTATCTCATAATCCCAAGTGAATGAAAAACTACCCCCCAAAAAATGGTCCTCCGTCCACAAATCCATAAACGATAAACCATAAAAAACCCGAAAAAGTGGTTTAAAAATAGAAGCGCTCCATGAAAACCCGAAAAATTAAGGAAGTGTAAAATAATTATTAGTTACTTAAACTAATACACACTTCCTTTATACAAAAAAACGCTATCTCCTCGTAACCGCTACTTCTCATGACCAAAACCTGTAAAAAAAATACAAACATTCCCACCCACACAAATATACACAAAGGGGTCGATTCCGATCTCGGTCGGTAGGGCTCCGAATCGGATTCGGCTTTACCGGATCCGAGTCGGAGGCTTTGTTTCCGACCGATTCGTACAGTCGTCCGAGCGAGCAAGTACGATGCGAGTGAACGCGAAATCGCCGACCGACTCGTTTCCGTGTCCGACCCGCTCCGTCCAACTCCTTCGCACTCGATTCGTGGCGCGCAATGGAGACGTTTTACGACCGAGCCAGTACGATGGACTCGTCGGACAGCCGGATCGAGTCGGAGTGTCCGGCTCGAAAAAGCTCCCGGAGCCGGACTTCGGGGGTCCGTGCCGGACCCCCCTGCACCCGTAGCCGTATGAGTCGAGCACAGGGGGACCCAAGGGTCCCCCCTATACATGCGTGTACGGTGCGGATGGCACCAACGCATACCCACTACAGGGGACCCCCTTGTTCGCGACGTGCCCATTGAGTCACTGGGAGCCCATGTACGCGTCGTACGACTGGCTCCCATTGACTTCAATGGGAGTCCGACCGAATCGAGTCCGGCAGCATGCGGCCGCATCGTACTCGTTCGGTCGGACTGCAGGGCTCGGTCGGAAATCTCTCCGGATCCGGCTCGGTCGGAGAGTTTTCCGACCCAGATCGGAATCGGCCCCATAGTCTACAACATAATACTATTACAAACATTATTCACACCATATTCACACATATTCTCACATATTTAAAGTTTTCTAACTGAGGCCTTAAAAACATAACGATCGATAAAAAGCTAAAACCTAAGTAACACATAAAAAGCACCACAACTCCAAAAACCTAACACTACACACACTAACTACAACCTAACTATCTTCAAATTAAAGTAAAACTATAGTTTAAATAAAGAAAATTATACTTACCTTCCTCAAAGCGACGCAGCTTCCAACCGCGAGCTTGTCCCCTCCGAAATAACCCAAAACAAACGCGAGCGGTTACAAAATACAGGCAGCAAACAAATATGGCAGCTTTAAACATTATAAGTTAATATCTTTTCTTTAAAAACATGTTATTACATAATTATAACATGGCTAAAATATTTTATAAAAATCTAACAATTTATAACTTATATGTTAAAAATTATTTAACATTTTTTCTGCATTGTAAAATTATAATAAATATTATTAAACATGTAATAAGTATTATTATAATTCCATATGTATACAAGTTATATACAATGCTGATTAAAAACATATATTAAAATGTTTTAAAAAATGTATACCTACTAAAAAATATGTCTAAAAATTGAACAATATAATAATTAATATAATTAATATTTTATATATTAATAATATTAATTAAAATGTATTATTATTTGTTAAAAAAATGTTACAAAATGTAAAACTTAAAATGCATTGAAAAATGTGAAAACAGTAATATTATTAATAATTTACAATGTATGTAACCAAATAAGAAATGTTCATAATACAAGATAAACTGTACAACTGTTATTAAAATATATTTTTTCTACAAAAATATTTGTAAAACTATAAAAACTACATTATTTCATGTTACAAATTTTACATAACTGTATGTAAAAGTTTACCAATGTTACAAACATTTGTTTACATAATTATTATATGTAAAAGTATACATATGTACCAAATATTTCTTTCTGTAAAATAAATAATATTGTTTTTTCCCTATGTGTATTAATTTATATTAGTGTCCAACACCTACCATGACTTGGGGAGTCATTACGATGGCGGGCAGACAAAGTCCGCCCGCCATCGCAACGGAAAAAGCGACCTCCCGCAAGAGGTGCGGCGGTCCCGCTGTGCGTATTATGATGCCACCGCCACCGTGGCGGTGGCATCCCCTATTCTCCAGCACTAGGCGGGCGGTGCTCGCAGCACCGCCCGCCACAATGCTGGGAATGCACATTGTGCATGACATGCACAGGTGACAGGCACCGCGCGGTGCCTGCCACTTTGTCCATGCCAATGCAGGGGGTACCATAGGTACCCCCCATGTGCACCCCCCAACATCCTGGGGGCCCGCCACGGGCCCCCAACAGTGAAGACCACATGCCTTTCCATGGCGGCAACGCCGCCATGGAAGGGCTGCTTTCCGCCATCATCATAATATGGATGGCGGTGTCTTGCAGACACCGCCACCATATTATGCATGTTTTCCTCCCGGTCGACGAGTCGACCGGCGGATAAGCAGTGGACGGTCTTTCCGTCCGCCGCGGACCCCCCAGCCATCATAATATGGCGGGGGAAATGTTAGGCGGGTGGTGTAAAATAGCGGGCGGATCGCCACCGCCATACGGGTGGTGGCGATCCGCCCGCTATCATAATGACCCCCTTAATGCTAACTGGAGTGGGAATAGTAAATTATATATATGTGTAGTTTTGTAATCTTAAAAAAATTAATACAGTTTGTAGCAGCAATATGTATTAATTATAACATAGTTATAAATGAAAATAATAAAATTATATATATATTTAATTAAAACATATCATTTCATACAGTACATTTAATTAAAACATATTTTTTTATATTAAATACAATATTAATAAAATGATACACAAAAAACCACACATAATATTTTTTAATTGATGTTTATTTAGTGTCAATGATATAGTAATGGTCAAAAAATATATTTTATTAAGTGCATATAAACTTAATTAATTTACTATTCCCACTCCAGTTACTATTAAATCATGGTAGGTGCTGGACACTAAACTTACTTAATTTACTATTCCCACTCCAGTTAGTATTAAGTCAGGGTAGGTGCTGGACACTAAACTTAATTAATTTACTATTCCCACTCCAATTAGTATTACATCAGGGTAGGTTCTGGACATTAAACTTAATTAATTTACTATTCCCACTCCAGTTACCATTAATTCAAGGAAGGTGCTGGACACTAAACATAATTAATATACTATTCCCACTCCAGTTAGTATTAAGTCAGGATAGGTGCTGCATAGTTAACTTAATTAATTTACTATTCCCACTCCAGTTATTATTAAATTAGAGTAGGTGCTGGACTCTAAACTTAATTAATTTCTTATTCCCACTCCAGTTAATATTAAGTCAGGGAAGGTGCTGGACACTAAACATAATTAATTTACTATTCCCACTCTAGTTCGTATTAAATTAGGTTAGGTGCTGGACACTAAACTTAATTAATTTACTATTCCCACTCCAGTTAGTATTAAATCAGGATAGGTGCTGGACACTAAACTTAATTAACTTACTATTCCCACTCCAGTTACTATTAAATCAGGATAGGTGCTGGACACTAAACTTAATTAATTTACTATTCCCACTCCAGTTAGTATTAAGTCATGGTAGGTGCTGGACACTAAACTTAATTAATTTACTATTCCCACCCCACTTAGGGGTCGATTCCCATCTCGGTCGGTAGGGCTCCGAATCGGATTCGGCTTTACCGGATCCGAGTCCGAGGCTTTGTTTCCGACCGATTCGTACAGTCGTCCGAGCGAGCAAGTACGATGCGAGTGAACGCGAAATCACCGACCGACTCGTTTCCGTGTCCGACCCGCTCCGTCCGACTCGGTCGCACTCGATTCGTGGTGCGCAATGGAGACGTTTTCTGACCGAGCCAGTACGATGGACGCGTCGGACAGCCGGATCGAGTCGGAGCGTCCGGCTCGAAAAAGCACACGGAGCCGGACTTGGGGGGTCCGTGCTGGACCCCCCTGCACCCGTAGCCATACGAGTCGAAAACAGGGGGGATCCAAGCGTCCCCCCTATACATGCGTGTACGGTGCGGATGGCACGAGCACGTACCCACTACAGGGGTCCCCCTTGTTCGCGACGTATCCATTGAGTCAATGGGAGCCCATGTACGCGTTGTACGACCGGCTCCCATTGACTTCAATGGGAGTCCAACCGAATCGAGTCCGGCAGCATGCGGCCGCATCGAACTCGCTCAGTCGGACTGCATGAGTCCGGCTCGGTCGGAAATCTCTCCGGATCCGGCTCGGTCAGAGAGTTTTCCGACCCAGATCAGAATCGGCCCCTTAGTATTAAGTCAGGGTAGGTGCTGGACACTAAACTTAATTATTTACTATTCCCACTCCAATAAGTATTAAATCAGGGTAGGTGCTGGACATTAAACGTAATTAATTTACTATTCCCACTCCAGTTACTATTAATTCAAGGAAGGTGCTGGACACTAAACAGAATTAATTTACTATTCCCACTCCAGTTAGTATTAAGTCAGGATAGGTGTTGGACACTTAACTTAATTAATTTACTATTCCCACTCCACTTAGTATTAAGTCAGAGAACGTGCTGGACACTAAACTTAATTAATTTACTATTCCCACTCCAGTTATTACTAAATCAGAGTAGGTGCTGGACACTAAACTTAATTAATTTATTATTCCCACTCCAGTTAATATTAAGTCAGGGAAGGTGCTGGACACTAAATATAATTAATGTACTATTCCCACTCCAGTCAGTATTAAATCAGAGTAGGTGCTGGACACTAAACTTAATTTATTTATTATTCCCACTCCAGTTAGCATTATGTCATGGAAGGTGCTGGACACTAAACTTAATTGATTTCCTATTCCCACTCCAATTATTATTAAGTCACAGAAGATCTTGGACACTAAACATATATAAATTACTTTTCCCAATCAAATTAATATAATAACACAAACTATACAATACATAAAACCTATTTTCTTTAATATTCACTATAACAATTTATTAAACTATATAATTTCATAACTCAAATATTTTCTAAACATATAACATTAATAAAATAATATTCTAAATATTATATTCAATCGTTCAACAAATGTATTAATAATTTTCATTTTTTAAACTCTTAATAAATATTAAATAATATTTAATATTTATAACATATAATTATAAAAAACAAAAAAATATCTTTTAGTCATTAAATAACATACATTTAAATATAAATAAATAATAATACATCTTTTTAAATAATACTTTAATTTTTTCCATTAACACATTATATTATATTTTTATTTTAAATTTTATTTTCATAAACAAATAATTTAATTTAATTATTATTTTCAATTTTAAATTAATTATAAAAAAAAACATTTAATCTAAAATATTAAAATAAAAATTACAACAAAATATTATTCCATAATTTAAAATATATTTAATTTTTTAAATTTTTAAATTTTTTTAAAAAACAATGACCACCATTATACACTAAAACCCAACATCCCGCTCCTAAAACAAAAATTTCAAATTTGAATTAAAAAATTTAGGGGCCCATTACGATGGCGGGCGGAAGCACAACCGCCGTGCTGGCGGATGCAAAAACCACTAGTTACCGCCGGCACGCAGCAGTCCACACGCCCGCCCAATTACGATGCGAAAAGTAGGCCAAACACCGCCGGCAAGCCAGCAACACCGTCCGCCATCAAAGTGCGCCCGTACATGTAGCGGCGCAGCCCAACTGACACACACCGTCCGACGAAACACGTCCCGCCGGGCGCATAAATTACGATGCCGCAAACAAACGGCTCCCACGGCCAAGAGATACCGTACGACAAACCGAAGCGGTAACACGGACGCCGAGCACGGACAACGAAGAAGCGGCTCCCCCGAGCATGAATCCAGCACTGCAGGCCGTCCCCATGCTCCTGCTGATGCACCACCAAGGACGCAACGTACCGCGGAGACGCAGGTAGGCACACACACAACAAGTGCACGCAAACAGCGCACACAGTGCAAGGGCGGAAAAGCGGACAACCCCCACCAGCGCGTGTACACTACACATCCACCATCGCATCCACATATGACACACAGGCCAAATCGTAACATCGCAGAACACATGTGTACACACCACCTGGGACTAGGAACCAACCACCCCGTCACGGCCCCAAAGCGCCGATGACGCCGCCACACATGCGCACAACGCAGAGGCCAACCGCAGCGCCGTGCATGCGTCGCACACAGACACAGGGACACAACCAAGCAGCACACACATCAGCCCCACCCCGAACGCACATGACACGTGACAGGCCGGCCACAGACATGTCCTCAACGCCCAATCCACGGACAACACCCAACGCCACACAACCGACGCACACATATCAGTGAAGACACGCAACAGCAGGACACACCCCAGTGTAACAAACATGGCCTAGCACACAGCGGCGGCAACACCAACTAGGAGAAGCAGTGCCCCTTCGGGAAGAGGAACGCCAGTACCACACAGAAACACCCATACCACCCTGCACATATGAACAAGATATATAAAACGGAACAGCAAAGAGCCCGGGGACCGACAACAGGTGGCCCAAGAATAACATTCACACAGAAGGCCCAACGCAGAGCGGAAAGGCAGCCTGCCGCCCACACAAGGGAGAGCAGACAGCACTGAATGACCTTCCATTCCAACTCCGAAACCACAGCCCTACGACAGAAGCCGGTGAATACAGCCATTGTCCAAGAATAGACCAACACAGGCATGCCGAGGAGACCGACCACAGGGCAGATAGCGCATATCACAGAAGCACACAACGGACGGGGAAGGAAGAAGAAAACACTCCCCCATGTCGGCCACATGCAAGTTAATTGGAAGGAGTCACACAGCACAGACCTTGAACTGTCTGAGAAGCATGTGGGAAGAGGGCCCGTGTCCTCCAAACAAGCCAACAGAACACAAGTCCTGTCTCCCTACGACTACACAGAGCTCACAGCAACCCCGGAGCGTGCACATTGCAGACTGCACACACAGCCGGAGCACGCCACCACAACGCACCGCTGCGAAATGGCAACCGCAACACACCTACCCAACTACGCCGAACAGCTCAAGCTGTACAAAACCAACCTGTGCCATACATTGGGATGCGATCTCCTGTCCCTGCTGAACGTAAGTTACCGACTGACTTACCGCATCACATTGTTCAGCTGCGTCATGCCCGTCTTCTACTGTCGGAGGTGTCCCTACCAGCATCCCGTCGAGATATGCCTCTCCAACCCGGCATGTCTGAAGGCGGACCTGCTACCACTACTCCTCCCTCTGGACGCACACGACAGGGCCTGCTCTGCCTATGGGGGCATGGCGTATGTGGCCAACATCGCACCCGCACTGAAATGGGACCACTGTGCCTCCACACGACGGATCATCGATAACAGCTACATCGAATGTCACCCAGCATGCCCCATCATGGTCCTCCAAGGGACAACCTACGAACAACACCTTGACAGCCACCATCCGCTTCATTGGCTGGCAAACATGTACACCACCAATGACATGGAAGCCCTGCTGGACGGCATCGCATACCTGACAACCTGTAAATACGTCGGACCACAACGCAGGTTCCCCGAGTGACCTATGATGTCCAACCCCGCACCCATGCTTAGCTTCCGCACGGACTGGCCAGTCACCACCACAACAGCCATACCAAACGACCGGCAACTGTAACCACACCATCAACGACATCGCCATGACATCGGATATGACCGGGACATGCACACTGTTCCCCATCACATCCAGGAACACCGCATGCATCGTGGGAGGCAGTGGCATGGGCTCTGTGTATCGCACCCACATGGACGGAACTGCACGAACAACCAGGACACGACATGGATCCAGCGCCCATGGACACACACACCGCTCAGTGGACATGAATAGGTCGCCTGGAGTCTGTGGGTGCTGCACCCCTCCCACCCCCGCCCCGGGAATCCCATACCAGGACCTTTGCATGGACGACAAGTGCATACAACAACAACACGACCCCAGTGACTGTGACATGTCCAGTAACCACCACAGTGCAACAACAAGTGGCACGCCGCTGCATGCACGCAAGCACATGCCCTGATGTCATCTCACATGCACGCGTGCATGAGGAACAACCGCAGCAAACCTGTCACATGGAACTGAGATGGACTGTGCCCATGATGCCAAGCGGTCTGGTAGGCTACATGTATACCGTCTGTGTCAAAGTCCGCAGCTCCGCAGCTATACGTAAATGTACATTAGCACAGCCTTGGCCAAGCAGATGTCACTCTGAAGCCCACATCCCACATGCAACAGCCAATCACATGTAACCCCACACCCTATCCCATTTGCAATCATGCTCAGTATATCCTCAACATGTATCCCGCTGCCAGTAGTGTCCACTATACTGCATCACAGAGGACAGAAGACTCAATATAATGTTTGAAACCAAAACTGTCTCCGCTGACTCATTTCACAAGTACGAATGAGAGAGGATGAGAGTATGTGAAGTACACGGCAGTCGTGACATGACCATGTAGTCCACTGGTATTGGATGTCAAAGCAAATGAGTAGCACTACTGTGGAAGACACACATGTGTCGTGTGAAGTCGTATGGATGCAGTGCTCAGGTGGGTGGGTGCGACGGGTAGATGCGCACATGCCAAGTTGGAGCACGCCGTGTTGGGAGGGGTCATGAACAGTACACCTCCGCTTCCCTGGGCATTGTGAGAGGACACCTGTCGGGGGGAGTGAACACGTGTGTGCACAGCAGCCGGGCACACGTACAAAGCGGTACCAGGCGCACCTCAGCCCACCCTCTGTGGACAAGCTGGATCCTGTTGTGCGCCCGCCATGCCCCTGACAAGGCACACACAGCCCCAGTCGACCAGGTGTAACCCCAACATAGTCAATCCGCACAGGCGATACAGGGCACGGGATGGCAGTGGAGCATGGTGTGTGAGAGGTCTCCTCGCGCTCCTTCTGGTCATATCACGCAGGCAATAGAACCTCAACGTCTAGCATGGCACAAGTCACATGGAAGTGTAGGGGGACGCACCACAGCACGAGCAGCACTGACGTCACGGGAGGTGGCTCGCACCATCCCATCCATTGCCCATCATACCAACCACGCCACATGCCATTGCGACTAAGTGCAAGCGCGTGTGCCACCACCCCCGAGCCCTCCCCAGAGAGGCCAAAGAGTGAATGTGTGGGCCATCAGCCACAGACGGACGCGGCCTGGCCGCAAGGGCAGCCACAGCCACTGGGTGTCGCAGGTGGCGGATCCGGAAGGCGAAGACTGTGATGCATAGTCCATGCAGGCCGGGTCACCATTTGGGGCACCACGCAGGTGGACGGCGTCCCGCGACACATCATACCCTGAGACAGCCCACTCGTGCAACTGGACCCACACATACACTCCTTGCCCTCTCTGGTGCGAGCTTGGGGCTGCCTGTGCAAGCGCTAGCCTCGCAGGTGAGCATGCATATTGGGGGAGCGAGGGGAGGACATGAGGGCTGGGGCGAAGATGACTGTATCACTGTCAGTTAGTACAAGGGATGACCCAGATGTGGAAAGGAAGAGACGTGTCCCGTGTGTACTGCAACTAGTCGCCAATACAACTACCCCCCATGTCCGGAATGTAAGCCCGCACCTAGGCCCGCCCATCCGCAACATCGAACATACCACCAGCACGACAACCTTCCCATTCGAAACACTGACTGGGGGTGGCGACCAGTGTACAATCATGTGTAGCCTACCCACGCGTACATCTGGGCCCTCCATGATCCATGTCACCTGCGGCAAAGTCATGACATGCGCAATGAGGGAAGTGAGGAGAGCTGCCCGCCCCACGCGCAGAAGGTGCATCAGCTCCACAGACCCAGCAGCGAGTCCAGCAGGGGTCACATGTGCAGGGGCAGCTGTGCCTGTTGTGAAGGCACATGCATATAGACAGCACATCGACCAATGTGTAGTCTGCCCACATCTACAGTCCATCATCATGCGGACATAGGAATTGAACACAGGGCAACACATCTGAGTGGGTGCACCCACCGTGACCAACAATGCGCAATCATCGACGTACCCGCCCTGTGCATGGCCCCCCACCCAACGGAGGCACATCCAGTGCCACCATCCCACACACACAAGCCTTCCACGGAACATGCTGTGTCCAATGGTCAGTACAGAGTCAGCGCCCATCTGGTGGATCCTGAACAGGAGACACATGCACACACATGCCAGCTCCCACTATGTACGACTGCCACCTGGCACGTGCAATGTAACCTCTCACCTGTGACGTGTGACTGCAAGCACACAGCCGTCTTGGCATGGGGCTGTCAATGTGGACACCTGTCAATGTTTCGGGAGGTGTGATCCGTACAGTGCTGTACATAGGGTGCAGTGCTGACACCTACTACTGTCTCATATCCCCTCGTGCCACAGGTCCCACTTGTTTTGGCCGCTCAGCCTCTGCCCACATCGTCGTCGGTCGTGTGCCATACTCATCCAGCCGCGGAAGCAGTTCCATGCTCAGCAGACATTCATGTTGCCGTGGCGTTGCCGCTTGACGGATATGCAGTCAGTCCCCATCAGCACGCCCGCAAGTCATTGGGGCCTAGATCCCCATGTGCATGCACATGGCAGTGGTTTGTATCACTAGCCATTGCCATTGTTGGGAGACCTGTGTAAGTGTATTGTGGCCGTGCCGTCCCAGCTTGACAGCTGGGCTGTGGCTCATGTGCTTGCTCAGTCATGTCAGTGATGTGTATGCGAAATTGCTATGTGTCGTGTTGCATTGACATGTGTCCTCTGCCATTGTCCCTAGGCGGAGACCGAACATTGACCGCCCATACCAATTGCTGGCGGACATGGATGATACAGAGGTTATTAGGAAGTTTCGGCTGGACAGGCCAACCCTGCATCGACTGTGTGCCATGTTAGAACCCCATCTCCGTCCCCGCAGGGTGTATCCGACTGCTGTCACCCCCACGGCTAAGGTGATGGCCGCCATGCATTTCTTCGCCACTGGGTCATTCCAGCACACAGTGGGCATTGGAGGAGGGATGTCCCAGCCCATGTTCAGCAAGGTGCTGAGGGATGTACTGGCAGCCATGATGCTGTACCGGAACAGGTACATCCGCTTCCCCAGGGCTCGTGAATTGGCGGCAGTGAAGGGTGCATTCTATGCCCTTGGCAGAATCCCACACGTCGTGGGAGCCATTGACTGCACTCATGTTGGCCTTGTTCCACCACAGGCCACTGAGCACCTGTACCGCAACAGGAAGCACACGCACTCCCTGAATGTGCAAGTGGTGTGCCTTGCGGACATGGTGATCACCCACGTGTGTGCCAAGTTTCCAGGCTCGGCCCATGACGCACACATAATGCGCAACAGCATCTTGCCACGACTGATGGCCAATCTGCAACAGGATCGTGCCTGTATTGTCGGTGAGTATGTGGAGTGGTGTAGCGTGCTGGTTGTGCGATGCTGTCCCCTGTCCAGTTGGAATAGCTACGGTTCTCTGTGTCCCTCACACCCAGGTGACTCTGCGTACCCGAATGGGGCATGGCTGCTCAGTCCATTGAGGAATCCTCGCACCCCAGCAGACGATCGCTACAATGAGGCACATGGGAGGACCAGACGTGTGGTCGAGCGTACCTTTGGCCTCCTCAAGTCCAGGTTCAGGTGCCTGGACCGCACCGGGGGTGCGCTGGCATACTCCCCACAGAAGGTGTGCCGGATAGTGGTGGCGTGCTGCATGCTGCACAATCTGGCCATTCGGAAGCAGATCCCCCTCATCGTGGATGACGGAGATCAACCAGGGCCCCAGCCCGCAGACCAGGACAGCTCGAGTGAGGAGGACAGCGGAGAGGAGGAAGCTGGTAATGTGCGGCAGCAGCTCATCACCCGCTACTTCACTTGACGGTGAGTGTCCATGTACGACGGCTGATGTGGCTGTATCTGTGCAGGTGTGTGTGTGCTGTGTCAGGGTGGCCGTGACCAACAATGCGCAATCATCGACGTACCCGCCCTGTGCATGGCCCCCCACCCAAAGGAGGCACATCCAGTGCCACCATCCCACACACACAAGCCTTCCACGGAACATGCTGTGTCCAATGGTCAGTACAGAGTCAGCGCCCATCTGGTGGATCCTGAACAGGAGACACATGCACACACATGCCAGCTCCCACTATGTACGACTGCCACCTGGCACGTGCAATGTAACCTCTCACCTGTGACGTGTGACTGCAAGCACACAGCCGTCTTGGCATGGGGCTGTCAATGTGGACACCTGTCAATGTTTCGGGAGGTGTGATCCGTACAGTGCTGTACATAGGGTGCAGTGCTGACACCTACTACTGTCTCATATCCCCTCGTGCCACAGGTCCCACTTGTTTTGGCCGCTCAGCCTCTGCCCACATCGTCGCCGCCGTGTGCCATACTCATCCAGCCGCGGAAGCAGTTCCATGCTCAGCAGACATTCATGTTGCCGTGGCGTTGCCGCTTGACGGATATGCAGTCAGTCCCCATCAGCACGCCCGCAAGTCATTGGGGCCTAGATCCCCATGTGCATGCACATGGCAGTGGTTTGTATCACTAGCCATTGCCATTGTTGGGAGACCTGTGTAAGTGTATTGTGGCCGTGCCGTCCCAGCTTGACAGCTGGGCTGTGGCTCATGTGCTTGCTCAGTCATGTCAGTGATGTGTATGCGAAATTGCTATGTGTCGTGTTGCATTGACATGTGTCCTCTGCCATTGTCCCTAGGCGGAGACCGAACATTGACCGCCCATACCAATTGCTGGCGGACATGGACGATACAGAGGTTATTAGGAAGTTTCGGCTGGACAGGCCAACCCTGCATCGACTGTGTGCCATGTTAGAACCCCATCTCCGTCCCCGCAGGGTGTATCCGACTGCTGTCACCCCCACGGCTAAGGTGATGGCCGCCATGCATTTCTTCGCCACTGGATCATTCCAGCACACAGTGGGCATTGGAGGAGGGATGTCCCAGCCCATGTTCAGCAAGGTGCTGAGGGATGTACTGGCAGCCATGATGCTGTACCGGAACAGGTACATCCGCTTCCCCAGGGCTCGTGAATTGGCGGCAGTGAAGGGTGCATTCTATGCCCTTGGCAGAATCCCACACGTCGTTGGAGCCATTGACTGCACACATGTCGGCCTTGTTCCACCACAGGCCACTGAGCACCTGTACCGCAACAGGAAGCACACGCACTCCCTGAATGTGCAAGTGGTGTGCCTTGCGGACATGGTGATCACCCACGTGTGTGCAAAGTTCCCAGGCTCGGCCCATGACGCACACATAATGCGCAACAGCATCTTGCCACGACTGATGTCCAATATGCAACAGGATCGTGCCTGTATTGTCGGTGAGTATGTGGAGTGGTGTAGCGTGCTGGCTGTGCGATGCTGTCCCCTGTCCAGTTGGATTAGCAACGGTTCTCTGTGTCCCTCACACCCAGGTGACTCTGCGTATCCGAATGGGGCATGGCTGCTCAGTCCATTGAGGAATCCTCGCACCCCAGCAGACGATCGCTACAATGAGGCACATGGGAGGACCAGACGTGTGGTCGAGCGTACCTTTGGCCTCCTCAAGTCCAGGTTCAGGTGCCTGGACCGCACCGGGGGTGCGCTGGCGTACTCCCCACAGAAGGTGTGCCGGATAGTGGTGGCGTGCTGCATGCTGCACAATCTGGCCATTCGGAAGCAGATCCCCCTCATCGTGGATGACGGAGATCAACCAGGGCCCCAGCCCGCAGACCAGGACAGCTCGAGTGAGGAGGACAGCGGAGAGGAGGAAGCTGGTAATGTGCGGCAGCAGCTCATCACCCGCTACTTCACTTGGACGGTGAGTGTCCATGTACGACGGCTGATGTGGCTGTATCTGTGCAGGTGTGTGTGTGCTGTGTCAGGGTGGCCGCTTGTTCACTGCGTGCTGAGTGTCAACGCTCCATGGCCAGGGTAGTATGCCACTGTTGGTGGCTGTGGCATTGTGCCCTATTGCTCTGTGCGATGTGTGTACATTGCTTGTAGTTGTTGACATGTACTGTGTGATGGGTGTGTGACACACTCATTGAATGTGCTCCTGTTCTGTCTCCCACCCCTAGGTCCCTACAGGCCCTCCGGATTCAAATGCCATGCCACGCATCAGGTGCCTTTCCGCCCAAGGTGGCCGTTGTATTCCGTACAAATAAGACACAGGGCACAAACAGCAGTTAGTGAAAAAGGTGCATTTATTACAAACTGTGACATGTGATTGTGTGTAAGGTGATGACAAAAGTGGTGCGTGCAGTGACAATGAGCTGTCGGTCATGGCTGCGTGATGATCAGGGTGTACCCACTGGTTCTATGTCCATAGTCCAACACACACATGCCATCCAGATGGCTGTGTGGAGTGGGATCGTAGTCCAAGTCAATGCAGTGGCTGGTCAAGGAAGGCTGGCGGAAGGCTGGCTGGCTGCCTCACTTGCGACTGGAGCGTGCGAAGTCCTCCCGGGAGATCTGTTTCCTCTTCGGACGGCCCCTTCCACGTTTGCGAGGGGGTGCCTGCTTGCGACATGCTGGTGGTTGAGGTGTGATCACTGGCTGTGGACGCAGGGGAACTGGACACTGCTGCTCCACCCTGCGCCCCGGCAGGTGGTGGCGGAGGGGAGCTGCTGTCCCTGGCTGTGACCTCACCGCCACCACCAGCTGTCCCATGAGGTCCACGATTTGGCCCATACGGGCGTCCATGGACCTCAACACCCCCAGCACCTCACGCGTGTCTGAGGCAGACCGGACCCATTGTCCTTGGGCCTCTTCATAGGCCCCAAGGACTCTGGCCATGTGAGGCAGGGCATGGCTCCCAGGGGAGGCTGGCGTTTCCCTGACCCTGCTCCTCCTACCAGTCCTGCTGCCACCGGCCTGCCCACTAGCCACATTGCTCACCACGGTCCTCGCTGTGGCTCCCAGGGTGGATCCAGTCGTCCGGGCCACCACCTGCGCTGGGGCTGGTGCCAGCGAAGACGTGGCGGTGGTGGCGGCGGTGGTGGTCGGTGCGGCGATGGTGGCGGTTGCGGCAGTGGTAGTGGCCACAATGACCGTGGGTGTGGCCGCAACGACAGTGGCAGCAGGGGGCTGTGAATGTTCAGCAGCCCTGGATGATGGGTTGGTGGGTAGGAGGGGTCCTGGGGAGCGGCTGGGCCCTGCCACACCAGATGGGCCTGCTTGGTTGTCCGTGTCCGAAGAGGAGGACAGATCCTCCAGATCCGTGTGTCCTCGTTGGGGGCTTGTAGGCTGGCTGTGCTGGCTGCTGGCTCCATCCCCAGCATCCAGCAGTTCGTCACCTGTGGAGAGAATGAGATTTGTTATTGTGTTGCACCTGGCGAAGTATGTATTTGTCGTCTGACATTCACAGTTCGTGCAATCTCGTACATGGGTTTCCCGGAGGCGTGTGTGTGGCTGTAGCATCTGTAGTTGTGTGTGCTTGGCAATGGGACTGTGTGCTGTGCACATGTGGCATGGGACGGATTGGCCATGCCGATGGGTGTGTTGCTGTGCCCCTACTTATTGTGACTCTGGTGTATGCGGTCTCCTGGCCCATCCTGGGTCTGGTTTGTACTTTGCTTTTGGTGTTCAGATGGGACGCTTAGGAACGCATATGGCAACATGGGGGCCATGCCCCAGATTCGCATTTGGGAGGGAATATGCTTTTGGGGTTCAAATGGAACGCTTAGGAATGCATATGGCAACATGGGGGCCATGCCCCAGATTCGCATTTGGGAGGGAATATGCTTTTGGGGTTCAAATGGAACGCTTAGGAACGCATATGGCAACATGGGGGCCATGCCCCAGATTCGCATTTGGGAGGGAATATGCTTTTGGGGTTCAAATGGAACGCTTAGGAACGCATATGGCAACATGGGGGCCATGCCCCAGATTCGCATTTGGGAGGGAATATGCTTTTGGGGTTCAAATGGAACGCTTAGGAACGCATATGGCAACATGGGGGCCATGCCCCAGATTCGCATTTGGGAGGGAATATGCTTTGGGGTTCAAATGGAACGCTTAGGAACGCATATGGCAACATGGGGGCCATGCCCCAGATTCGCATTTGGGAGGGAATATGCTTTTGGGGTTCAAATGGAACGCTCAGGAACGCATATGGCAACATGGGGGCCATGCCCCAGATTCGCATTTGGGAGGGAATATGCTTTTGAGGTACATGCTGTGAGCCATGGGTGCCGAACGTGACATGTGTTGTGGCAGCATGACAGTGCATGGTTTGAGGTGTGTGCATGCTTGACATGGCCTGCATATTTGCTGTCTGTTGTGATTACTGGACATGGCATTGGACGCATCGTTATGAGTGAGTGATGGTTGTGTGCCAGCCAACGTATTGCAGTTGTCCCATCTCCTTGGTGTGCGTGCTGCCCTGTGCCATGTGCATCACTGCAGTGCTCGGGGGTGTGGCCCATGTTGTGTGTTGTTGCTCACAGTGTGTCGTGCACTTCATTGACTTCTGGCACATGGTTGGTCATGGGCATGTATCTTAGCGTGACTGCTGTATGTGTGGCAGCTGTGCGGATGACATGCCTTTCATTAGACTGGGGCTGACGGATGGGATGGATGGTATGTTGTTTGTGCATGGTGTGTCTGTGTGTTTGATGGGTTCAGTGGTGTTCGTGTGCATTTATGTTGTTCCGCTCTGTTGCGTCTAGTGTTGTTTGTCTTACATAGGCGTAGTTGTGGGGTGTGTGGTTGACAGGCAGTAGGGGCTACATGGACAGGACTTCAATGGTGTTTCGGTTGTGTGTGATGAGTTGCACAGTGGCTGCCGTGTGGTACTATATTCAGTGTGGCTTGTGCATGCAGACGTGGCTCCTTGGGTGTTGCTGTGTTTGTGATGGGTCATGTGGGGTGTGAGTCTGTGGTTCATGTCCGTGTGCACATTGTTCACTTGTTCGTGACGGTGGGCGGTGCTGCGTGTTCGTCTGCTACGTGACATGTCCCATGTGTTGGTCGTGTTACGGTCCTCATGCCTCCAGTAATCCAGCCCTGTCCAGTTTCCCACCTGCAGGTTGTTCGTGCGTGCACTGTACTGGATGCCACATGGTTCTAAGCGGGGGGTGCTCCATGTTGCAGGTCTGTGGGGGTGGGGGTGTTGTGGGTCGTGGGGTGGCTGGACACCCACTGACACCGATTGCTGTGGACCGTGATGTCTGCCTTTCGGCTATCGTTGTGCACTGCAGTGGCTGACACGTGGCTGTGGGGTGTGGGGGATGCTCCTCCTTGCTGTGCTGTGGGACTAGGGGCCTGGTGTGTGTTGTACTTGGGCTGTCCACCGTCCCACCCACTGCACTTTGTGTTCCTGCCACTTACCTGTTACTTGTCGGTTAGTGCAGCTGTGGCGGACACATGGGTGTGGTGGGTGCTCGTTGTGGCGCTTCTGGCATATTTGGGGACCTGTTGGTGGTTACGTGGCTGGCTTAGTGTACACATGTCCCCACGCATCTTACAGTTGTTCAGTTTGGGCTGTGTGTGGTAGTGTCTGTTGCATGTGTGTGTGATGTGTTGTGTATTGTGTGCTGGACATGGGGGTGTTTGTCCCTGGGAGCTGTGGCATGGTGGTAGTGCATGTGAGTACATAGCGGTGTGCTGGTATACATTAGTTTGTACTTACCAGCCTCCACTCCCCTGCTAATCCGGCGAGGATCTCCGGATGGATTACGACTCGCACCTTCTCCTCCCACGCTTTGAAGGTCTTAAAGAGCGCGGGATTCCCTCCGCCAGTGACGGCAGCCAGCTCTCTGTTTTTGCCCTCCTTCTTCTTGACCAGGCTCTTTACGTCATTCCAACGTTTGTTAATCTCGACTCTGTTCCTGGGCAGGGTCCCGACTGCATTGACCTGGTCTACGATCCGGTTCCACATTCTGTTTCTGGTGGCTAGTGGTGTGTGCTGGACCATGTTCCCATAGATTTGTGGGTACTCCTTGATGATCTCGTCGACCATGACCGTCAGCTCCATGGGCGTGAACTTGGGCATTCTTTGTGGTGCCATGATGTTTGTGGTGCTGGTGCGGTGTGTGTTGTGTAATGTGCAGGGGGTTTGTGGTGCCGGTGTTTGGTGGTGGTGGTGGTGGTGGTGGTGGTGGTGGTGGTGGTGGTGCCGGTGTTTGGTGGTGGTGGTGGTGGTGGTGGTGGTGGTGGTAGTGATGTGTGCGTTTCTGTGGTGTGCTGCTGTCCTTGCTGTGTCACTGTGTCCTCTCCTCTCCTCTCTGGTTTGCAATGTAGCAAGGGGTTGTGGTCTGTGGGAGTGCTGCTTTTGTACTCACCTATGTGGGTGTGTCCTCATGGTCTGTTGTTTTCAGGTGTGTTGTGTCTGGGGTTCTGGCCTTTGTATTTTTTGTTTGTCCGGGGGGGTGTTTTCGGGATGTGTACTGTGCCTGTGTATTTGTTCGTGCCTTGCTGTGTGGACTTGTTGGCCATGTTGTGTGCTATTGGTTTCGTGTGCGGATGGTTTCTGTGCAGGTACATTGGCGCCATGGCTTCTGCCGTGTCGATTCTCATCGGCGTTGTTTGCGCTGGCGGGCGGTATATTTGTGGTTTTTCCGCGCTCATGTCGGTGCGATCGTAATTTCACGTGCGGTGTGTTGGCCGTGAGGGCGGGCGGTTTTGTGTTGTCGTGCGTGTTTCCGTCCATGGCGGGCGGTTTGTCTCCGACTCGGACGTTGGCGGGCGGTATTTTGTGTGCTTTTTCCGCCGATGGCGGTATTCGGTTTGTGTAATCGTAATGGCGTGGTCGGTGTTCAGGCGGTGTGTGCGGGCGGATTTTTGCCGCTTCCATGCCTGGCGGAATTATTTACGCCGGGTATCGTAATGTGCCCCTTAGATTTTATTAAATGTTTAAATCAATTATTTTAAAACACTCCCCACCCTTATCCCCTATAAACCCAACATCCCACTCCTAAAACAAAAATTTCTAATTTAAATGTTAAAATATCAAATTTATTAAAATGTATAAAAAATTATTTTAAAACACTCCCCACCCTTATTCTCTATAAACCCAACATCCCACTCCTAAAAAATAAAATAAAAATTTATTTTTATAACATTAAATAAATAATATTATACCTAAAACAAACATAAAACATATTAAAAAAAGTACAATAACGATTTTTAACATAATATTATTACAGTCGACATTTAAAAATTCGATATTTTTTACATCACTAAAAATCGATATGTTTAACATCGATATACATAACATCGATATTTAATACTATTGATATACTAAACTCGATATTAATGTATGTCGATATTAAAAAGCAGATATTATGTCCACTTACCTTAGGGGAGTCCTGCTGAGATGACTGAGGTGGGGGTAAGGTGAAAAGAGGTGAGAATGGCTAATGGTGTTAAGGCCTTTGTCCAAGTGCCTGTGTGATGGACACGTGTTCTGACTGCAATGCTGAGAGGCATGTGTGTGCTTCCATAGCATGTAAAAGGGCAGCCTGTCTGTCTGACACATGCCTTGTAAACTCCCTGACAGCATGTGCCATCTTATTAGTAGCCTTCCTGTTTTCCCATTCCTCTGCCAAATTCAACAGTCTGAGCCTCTTGCTATAATCTCCCTTGGTACTGCTGGATATTCAGTCAGGTGGCTGATAAAGAGTTTTGATGCTGGATCCTGAATAGCCCTGCCGTGTTGGTATTCAAGGTGTCCAGCCCACCACCAATTATGTTAATGGATGTGGTGTATTCACAAGATTGTTGCACAAGAGTGCCATGCCTTGACTCCATGTCAGCAACTCTGTCCCTCAACTAGCCCAGGAACTGTGCTGTACCTGAATAGGAAGCTTCTGACAAACGTCATGCAGATGCCTGTAACTTTAGGTCTCATTGTTGGCTTTAGCATCTACCATTGTAGCCTTATGTTCCTCCTTGTCTTCTTAATGCATGGAGACATCTTCAGCAGGAGTTGTGGTGGGAGGAGCCACAATTGCTTTGGTGATGGTACCTGGACTCAACGTGTCAACAGATGTTGTTTGTGAGACATTAAGATGGTCACATAGGTGGTAACTGTTTTAGAGATAACGGGGACAGTGTCAGCACACTAGGGGCCAGATGTACGACGGTTTTTGCATGCGCAAACGGGTTTGCGAACCCGTTTGCGCATGCAAAAACCTATAGGGGTATGTACCATTCCAAAATAGCGAGTCGCAATTTATTTGCGTCTCGCTATTTTGGAATTTCGAGTCACTATTAGGAAGGGGCGTTCCCTTCCTAATAGCGAGCGCAACCCCATGTACAAATGTTTTGCAACCGCAATTACGGTCGCAAAACACTTGCAAATTGCCACCCTCTTCAAGAGGGTGGTAATGCACTCGCAAGGGGTCCCCAGGGGACCCCTTCTCCTTTGCAAATGCAGGGAAAAATATTTTTTAAGGGCAGGCAGTGGTCCCAGGGACCACTACCTGCCCTTAAAAAATGAAACGAAAACGTTTCTTTATTTTTTTTTAAATGCATCCTTTTTTCCTTTAAGGAAAACGGGCTACATTAAAAAAAAAATAACTGCTTTATTTAAAAGCAGTCACAGACATGGTGGTCTGCTGAGCCCAGCAGGCCATCATACCTGGGAGGGCCTGCCATTCCCATTGGGAGTCGCAAATTGCGAGAGGCTCATTAATATTCATGAGCCTCGCAATTTGCGACCCCATTGGGAATCGCTAACAGTGTGAACAACACTGTTGTACATTGGAAATAGCGCCTCGCAAATTGCGAGTCGCAAAAAACTCGCAATTTGCGAGGCGCTATTTCCACGGTCGTACATCTGGCCATAGGAGTTCACTGGTAGATTGTTGGTGATGTGGGCAGTACTGCTGTGAGTACAGATGAGCCAGTTGCAGTGGAGATTGTAATGTTTGTAGTTTATAATACAGTCACCGTTCTGATCGGGTAGCTGTGAGAAAGGATGAAATTATTGGCAAGTCCCAGAGTGTAGAGTGCTGTGTTCCTGCTACTTCCTAAGGAAGGCCAGCGATCTGCCTTTGGCTGGGAGCACAAGTCGAAGAGTCAGGTGCTGGATTTTTCCAGCTTCTTGGCAGCAAGGTTCAAGAATCTCATGATCTTACATGCCAGTTGCACAGAGACCCACCCAGGAAAGAGATCACAGCTGGTCGGCATGCAGTGCTTAATTTGTAAAATAAGTGTGAGGGCCCTGACCAGGAGGCCATCGCAGCTTGCACCTCCATTGCCCCTGACATCGCTGCCAATGGTGGTACCAAAACAACTACTAATCATCTCTCTCACCTGCAAGTGTGACAGCTAAGATTATTCTAGGTGCCCAAAGCTAAAGGAATGGCTGGGGAGGCAGGTATTAATCATTTTTTATGTATATTGTATTCATAAACAACCGTTGTTCTGCTCCTCTCCAAATTAAACGAGCAGCGCCACCATGTGGCAGACTGTCATATGTGTGGTGCTGACAATTGGAGATTGAAAGTACAGCTGTGTGAGTGATGGACATTGTTGTCATAGAAGAGGTTATGGATGTATCCTGCTTGTGTACAACATTCTGCTTGCATTTCCTCAGAGGGATTACGGTAGATGGCCTGCTCACTATCCTCCTGTGCAGTGTCACCCACAAGTACAGTAGGGGTGGAGCAGATTACTGACTGACGTCGCACTGTTAAGTAGATGAAACGAGTAACACCTGCAAATGATGCTTCATCTGAGTAATATTTTCCTACCTGCATCTAAAGATAACATTCCTGAAACTATCACACCTGACTGCCCTTTGTCACATTGGTAATATATATTAAGCCACGAAATTGAAGTTCTATATTACATTAACGGACTTCCCATCTTACACAAAGATTTTACATGAGCTCCCCAGGGATTCTCAATCAAAAGTCCATTTTTTTTAATATCTGTGAATTTCATAGACACTGTCCTGAGCATTTTCACGTCCCCTCAGATGGGTCTATTAAAAGAGGCGGATTAACACATGGGGAAAGTGTTCTACACAGGACTCCACTTTTGCCTAACTCTTTGTGCTTGAACTCAAGTGAACTCAAGCTTAGAGGCAATGTGTAAAGTATTTTTGCAGTGACACAGTCACTTTCGGAGCAAAGTAGAGGTATCACTGGAGCTTTGCATTGGCAGTCATCGGATATGGTTGCTGTCGATGCTAAGTGCAGGTCCTCCTGAAGCTTCCTGCTGATTGTCATTTCCTGCTGCAAAGAGACCGCTTACCAGTTGCAAGGAGACCAAACCTCTGTATTTTCACCTTGAGTTCAGGAGGAGTACACTCTGATGCCAACCAACAATCCAGGACCTGGGAGCACTCACTCCAACTTGGGCAAGCAGCAAGGTTCAGTCAGGTTTAATTGGTGCGCGTCCCCTGGGCAGTTGTAGGGAAGGCCTCTGGAAGCTTTTTGTGTCCCTGTAGCTCAAGCAAGAAGTCAACCAGCTGACCCTTGGAGTCATGTCTGGGAGTCATGGGTTCAAAACAAGCAGTTTCAGTATTTATTCTTTAGAAAGAAGGACAGTCCTTCTGAAGCTTCCATAGGTTGAGAAGTGCTCTGATGAGAGGTTCTGAAGGTGCCATTTTATTCCTCAGTGCAGCCTGGTGGTGGAGTTGCCTCATTTCCTGAGTTTGTCTCCAAATTCTCTAGGGTAACAAAGGGTAGGCAGGCTTAGGTTTCAGCTGTATTTGCCAGTGGCAGGGCAGGCAGTCCTTAGAAGTCAGGAAAGGGGATAGGCAAGCTTTTAGGCTACCCTTTGAAGCTCAGGAAGGGTTGAGCAAAACGCCCCAGAATATCCTGCCCAGGAGAGCAACACCCTCCCCAGCACCCAAGGCCCTCTTGCTCCCATGTCTGGAAGGAATACACAAAAGCAAAATCAAATGCAAAAAACACCATAGGCAAGCCATTCACAGTCATGTGACCCTGGACACTGGCAGAAAAGCACATTTGATTTAGGCAGAAAAAAACAACATTCTAAAAGTGCATTTTCAGAATAATTACTTAAAATCCGACTTTACCATTAAAGAGGGTTTTAAATTACAATTCATTTGAGTGTAATAAGTATTTCTCTTTCTGTTTCCAAACTGAAGTTCTAACTTATTAGGTGTAATAAGGTGAACCTGTGTTAGTCTATGGGAAAGATAACAGTGAAAAACGATTTTGGGTGAGTTTCACTGCTAGGATATGTAAAATCTAACTACACTGGTCCTATGATACGTTAGGGCCTACCATAGGGATGACTTTTAAGTATTAAAAAAGACGGTTATGCCTGGCGAAAGGTTTATGTGGCAGGTTGAAATGACAGTTAAACTCCACTACAGGCTGCAGTGGCAGGCCTGAGACATGTTTTACAGTGCTACTTTAATGGGTGGCACAATGAGTGCTTCCACTCACTAGTGGAATTTATTTTACAGACCTGGTACATGTAGTAGTATATAAAAAGGACTTTCAAGTTAATTAAATGTACCAATCAGGTGTAAGCCAATTTTGTCATGCTTTCAAGGGATAAGCCAAGTGATTTACCACTGGTTAGCAAGAATAAAGTGCACAGAGTCCTAAAAGCCAATGAAAATGTGTGCAGCAAAGTAAGGCAAACATCTGGGGTGATCCTGCAGAGAGGGCCAGGTCCAACAGAAAGCCTCATCTATTTCTCTCATATCTTCTACTTCTGTTCCACCCGCAATTCCTTCAAGTCTTGTGACGATGATGTTTCATATATGCTCCTCACATGGGGCAGCATTTTCTGGGATGCCTCCACTTGCTTCGCTCTCAGACTGGTGTATGTGAATTGGGTCCTACTTGTTTTTGAAACAAGTTCTTGCAGCCTTCCATGGTACATCGATGTGAGGATACTACATTAATATTTTGCCTAACATCTTTCCAGGACTTTAGATTTATTTTAGTGCAAGGCATCAATGAGTCTGGTCTATTCTTTCATTACATCATCTGCCAATTCTTGAAGTTCACTGTCACAAAATCTCACCTTTTGGGGATGTTCAGTGGTCATGTTGGCAAAGACCTTTGTGTTGAGGTGTGGTTAGTGTAGTGACTTTAGTTGTCACTGGAATGTTTTAATTTGAATTATCCTGTTATCCTATGTTACTCTGTGGACACTGTAGGTGGTAAGTTAGTACCAACTGCTGGCCTGTGGCAGGCAACACCAGGGTTGTCACCACATTAAACCCAGCTTTCAAAATAACGAGCCACCGGAGAACTTTGGTAATCACAACAATTGTTTACAATGATTTATGTAAGGTAGTTTCAGTAGGAATAAATCCAAATGTACAAAAACAAAACCGTCAATCAACTGCTACATACCTAATGACAAAATAGGGGCTTGTTAGTAAATAGACAATGCAGCAATTCTGGAAAATAAAGACCAGCTCAGGTGTTTTATGGGATGTATAGAATACTACCCAAATTTGTATCAGACTTTGCTTACTAGGAATTTACACATCTTATTGAGGAGAAGCAAAGCTTTTGTGTGGGAACCAGAGCAACAAGAAGCTTTTTTAAATGTTGAATTGGTGATTACCAGCAAAAGTGTTTTGTCTCACTTTTAATGTGTGCAGGAAGACGATGTGCATGTAGATGCAAGTGCCATCAGAGCAGGCGCTGTTCTCTCTCAGAAGGTTAAAGGCAGGAAAAGGCAGAGGCATTTGCCTCTCGTTCCCCATTGGAGGCAAAATTTAACTATTTGGTGATAGAGAGGGAAGCTTTGGCTGTGATCTGGGGTGCAGAATATTTCTCCATGTACATTTGGGGACTTAAAATCACTCACAAAACTGGCCATATGCCTTTGTTGAGAGTGTTGAGGCCTACTTGAGTTTCTCAGGGTCACACGGCTGATTGCCTGGTTGCAGAGCTTTAAATGCACCTTGGAGTACGTACCTGGCGGGAAAAAACAAATGAATGATTGCTTATCCAGTTTTCCTGATGTTAGCAAGCGGGATGATGACTTGGAAACTGAAGAAGCTGTGGCAGTGTGTTGTAGAGGAAGTTGGGTGTGTAGTGCCAAAGAAATATTTGGAGCGGGCCATATCAAAGGATGGTTTGTTGACGGTGGTAACTAGTTTGTTAAATGCCAACCCCAGATGTAAGACTTGTGTACCAGAGTGAGCAAGACCTTTTATCAAGATTTTGGATGGTCTCACATTATGTAACAACGTGGTGTAAATGAGAGGTGAAAAGTTTGTACCTCTGAGGGGTTTAAGTAACAGGCTTATTGGCTTGGACCACAAGGGGCATTTAGAACAGGCATTGATTTGTAAAAGGCTCAAGGTGAAGTTTTGGTTGCCTTGACAGGAAGAGCAGATGGGTAAAATGGGAGTCAGATTGTGTGGTTTGCAAGGCATGAGAGAAAAGGTTAAAAGCCGGTGATTCTAAGGAAAGTTCTTTCCACATTGATGATCCAGGATCCCCCTGGGAATTATTGGGATTTTGTAGGTCCATTTAGTATCCTACTTGATGAGTTAGGAACAACAGCATTTGCTGTAGACGTGCATTAAAAGTGGGTTGATGTGTCATTTATGAGGAGTATCACTGTCATCTCTACAGTTAAGCTTCTGAAAGATATTTTCAGGACAGAGGGATTACCTTCTTGACTGGTGACAGAAAATGGTACTCAACATCTCAGAAAACGAAAAGCTTCTTAGAAGCGTGTGGTGAACCACATATTCTAGCATCCTTGTAGAATCCCCAGACCAATGGCCTGGGGGAGAGGATAGACTGACTGGTCAACGGCATAGTGGAAAAGGCTTTTAAGTCAAGGCTAGACATTGACAGTGCCATACGTGACATGGTTTGGGCGCATCACACTGTCCTTAATTTACAGAACTGGGAGAACTCTGTTCCAGCTGATGAGAGATAAGTGTGCTAGTTCTAAAATGGTTTCAAGTTGGTTATGAGGATTTGTTTCAATTAAACCTGATCTGGAAGCTGAAAACCTGTGTGGCCATAAAAGACCACCACCATGTCAAAAGAGGCGCTTTCCCACAAGACTACCCCCAAATGAAAGAGGATGAGACTAACCTTCCTCTAGGGAGTCTTCATCTTCTGAGTGGAAGAACCTGGAAAGGCCGTCTGCAATGGTATGGTTAGTTCCAGGTCTGCGTTCCACTGTAAAGTCCATTAACTGTAGAGGTATGGACCACCTTAGCAGTTTGCATAAGCCTTCTGAGAGGTCTGTGATCAGTTTGGACATGGAATTGAGAACCAAACAGATATGGTCTCAGCTTTGTCAGGGGCCTAACCACAGCAAAGGCTTCCCTCTCAATGGCACTCCAACCCTACTCTCTGGGGAGAAACCTCCTGCTAATGATTCTGCTAATGGTCTGGAAAATGGTCGCTCCTATCTCATGTTCAGAGGCATCTGAACTGCTTAGTATAATCTGGAGCCTTTAGAATGTGTGCTGAGCAGATTGCTTCTTTCAGGGTGTTACTAGACTTTTGACAGCTCACTGTCCAGTTAACTTTTTAGGGGCATTTTTTTGTAGATCAATTCTGTGAGGGGGCCACGATGGACCCATACCCCTTCACTAACCTCTTGTAGTACCCAGTCAAGCTAAAGAATGCCTTGGTGTGTATCTGGGTGGTTGGAGCTACCCAGTCCAGAATGGTCTGGATCTTGGGTTGTAGGAGTTGACCTTGGCCTCCACCGACAAGGTGGCTCAAGTATACAACTATGCCCTGTGCTATCTGGCACTTGCTTGCCTTGATAGTGAGGCCTGCATGCTGCAGAGCCCTCAGGACCACCCCAAGGTGGATCAGGTGATCCTGCCAGGTGGAGCTAAATACAGCGATATCATCAAGATATGTTGCACTGAAGGATTCCAACCCAGCAAGGACTTTGTTCACCAGCATTTGGAAGGTGGCAGGGACATTCTTTAATACAAAGGGCATCAAGATAAACTGATAGTGTCCATCTGGGGTTGAGAATGGGAATTTCTTTTTTGGCTCCAGGGGTCAGACCTGTCTGCCAGTACCCTGATGTGAGGTCAAATGTACTGAGATATTCGGCTGCCCTTAACCTGTGAATTAGTTCATCAGTCCTAAGAATTGGATGTGCATCATTTTTTGTCACAGCATTGAGCCCCTATAGTCCACACAGAACCTCATTTCTTTCTTTCCATCCTGGGAGTGAGGTGTGGGAACTAAAACAACTGGGCTGGCCTGGGACTCTCTGAGGGTTTCAATGATACCCAATTTCATCATCTCGCTAACTTCAGCCTTGATGCTATCCTCAATAATATCAGACTGCCTTTAGATTTTATTTTTGACAGGTCAGCTGTCACCATTGTCTACATTATGTGTACACCAGTTAGTTAGACCAGGGGTCAAGGAGAAGAGCTTAGAAAACTTATTTAGGAATTGCCTGCTTTCAGTCTACTGTTGGGCAGTGAGGGTGTCTGACAAGACCACGCCTTCAACTGACCTATTTTTAGTGTTGTTTGAGAGGAGGTCAGGGAGAGGTTTGCTCTCTGCTTCCTGAACCTCATCTGTGACCATCAACATGGTTACTTCAGCCCTGTCATGATAGGGGTAAAGGTGGTTTACATGGATGCCCCTCTTGGGGTTCCTGTGTGTGCCAAGGTCCACCAAGTAGGTGGCCTCCCCTTTTCTCTCAAGAATAGGATAGTGCCCAGTCTATTTGTCCTAGAGGGCCCTAGGAGCCACAGGCTCCAAAACCCATACCTTCTGCCCTGGTCGGAACTCCACAATGATAGCTTTTTGGTCATACTAGAGCTTCTGGAGCTCTTGGCTGGCCTCCAGGTTTTTATTTGCTTTTTTCATTTACTCAGCCATCCTGGAACAAAGGCCAAGCACTTTATCCACAATATCCTGCTTAGGTTCTTTGAGAGGACTCTCCCATCCTTCCTTCACAAGATACAATGGCCACCTTACCGGATGACCAAACAGAAGTTCAAAGGGGGAAAACTTGACTCCATTCTGTGGCACTTCTCTGTAAGCCAAAAGCAGACATGATAGCAAGACATCCATCTCCTTTTGAGCTTCTCAGGGAGTTCACCAATCATACCTTTCAGGGTCTTGTTGAACCTTTCAACCCGCACATTTGTCTGCAGATGATACAGGGTAGTGAACTTATAAGTCACTCCACACTCAGTCCACATGTGTTTTAAGTATGTAGACATGAAGTTTGCACTTAAGTCTGATACTACCTCCTCTGGAAAATCAACCCTGGTAAAAATACCAAGGAGGGCCCTAGCCACTGCAATGGAAGTGGTAGTCCTCAGGGTTACAAGTTTATTTATTATCTGTGGGCAGGTCGTCTATATGTACACTGACAACAGGGTAAGTCTCAGCGCCAGGATACCTGTGTGGTGACAGTACGCGCTATATAAGTTCAATTTACATTTACATTTACAGGGGAATGGCCTCAGGATACCTGGTGGCATGACCCACTACCACCAGGATAAATCGGTTTCCTGATACTATCTGAGGGTCAAGAGAACAAACAATGTCAATTCCAACCCTCTCAAAGGGTACCCAACTACTGGAAGTGGCATTTAGGTGGCTACATGTCTTGTTACTGGAGTTACAAAACTCCTTCACCTTCTAGGACATTACTGGCCAGTAGAAGTGGTTCACAAACCTACTCTAAGTTTTGGTCTGGCCAAGATGCCCAGCTAGGGGAATGTCATGGGTCAATCTTAGGAGAAACTCTCTAAACTGCTGAGGTACTACTACTCTCCAGGTGGCACCAGGTTTGGGGGTCTCTGACCTCAGTGTAAATGAGTCCCACCTCACAATAGGTCCTGTAGGAACCACTGACACTTCCCTTTTCCTGATCAGCAGCTTTCTGCCTCAGGCTTTCAAGAGTGGCACACGTTCTCTGCTGCTGGCACAGATCTTCCCTAGAGGGTCCTCCTGAGTCCAAAAAACTCTGCCGTATAAGGCTCAAGCTACTGGGGCTCAGTTCCCTCTTGGACTGACAGGTCTTCTCCCTGAGGAGCGGGGACTTGATCTGGTGTCTCTATAGAAGTTGGTTTCCTAGACGTCTTGCCCTTTCTCTTGGAAGGTTGGTCCATAATTTCAGGCTCCAACACTTCTTTTTCACCCTGAGTTCTACACTGTGCTCTTGTTTTTACACACACCCATTCAGGTATACCCAGCATGGCTGCATAGGTTTTTCTTTATACCTCAGCCCATGCTGAGGACTCCAAATCATTGCCAAGCAGACACTATACAGTAATTGCAGAAGATCCCAGCACCTTTTTGTGGCCAGTAACCACCCCCCATTCTAAGGTCTCTAACACCATTGCATGTACTGTAGCCTGCTTGTCATCATTGAGGACTCTATAAGTCTCTCCCAGCAAGTACTGGTCTGAGGACACCAGTTGCTCAGTCACCATGATGACAATGGCACCAGTATCTCGCAGCGCTTCAAACTCTAACCAAATTTATCTGTGGCTGTTGTCTGTATTTTTCCAGATTACTGGGCCAGACAGGGTAGCTATATTCACTCCACCCTATGTGACTAGAGTTGCCTCAGAAGGCTCTCTGACATAGTAAGGGTCTACCTGGGATCCCATCTGGAGACTTACCAATGCATTTACTGCAGGTGTGCTAGAGGCATTCTTTTTGTTTTTACATCTAGGGTCTCCAGTACAGTGTCCAATAGCCCCTAGAATAATGACACCAAGCCTTTTTTTGGATCCCAGTTCTCTCCCTGGTACCCACCCTTAGGCTGTAAAGAGTTTCTGGGCCCTCCCTCCTGAGCATGTTTTTGAGGGCCTTTAAGATTCTTTGTTTTTATCTTTTTGGTCACCATCTTTCCCTTGGGGGTCTTTTTGGCCTCTTTCTTTTGGTCACCCCATCCCAGTTTTGATTACCCTTGTTTTGACACCGTGGACTGCCTTCTTCCCCAATTCTTGAGGAGAAAGTGGACCTAGGTCTACCAGGGGCTGATGTAACTTCTCATTCTAACAATTACTCAACAGATGCTTTTTCATGATTACATTGTAAAGCCCATCATAGTCATGCACATTGTTATCTGATAACCAATCACCTAGTGTTTTCAAAGAAATGTCTACAAATTCAACCCAGGACTGACTCTGAGTTTTTCGAGTCTCCCTGAATGTAATCCTGTATTCTTCAGTGGTGAGTCCAACGCCCTCAATCTGGGTACACTTCATGAGTTCATAAGACCCAGCATCTGTCCCACTCAATGTCAGGAGTCGATCCCTGAATTTATTTGAGAACAGTTCCCATAAAGAGAGAGCCTCAGTGCTTTTTGGCTACCTTTCTACTGATGCAAGCTCTCTCAAATCTGCAAACCACTTGGTGATATCATCACCCTGTGCATATCTAGGGATAACTCCTTTGGGGAGTTTAGGGTCAAAAGACTTGTTTCTCTGCCTAGTTATGATATTGTTGCCACATCTCTTTTCTCTGTTGCTCTATGCCCAAGAGTTGAGCTTCTAAAGCCAACCTCCTGGCCAATCTCTCTAGGACAAGCTCCTCCTCTGAGGTAGCTTCTTCCTCTGAGTCAGGGGTCTCAGCCTTCTACTCAGTATGTTCCTCTCTTGCTTGATGAGCCTCCTGGGACTTATCTTCATCCACTGTATTCTCTCTTTCATATTCTGCCAAAAGCTTTCTAGGCTTGTCTTTGGTAGCATGAGAGCCAGTTTTAAAACCGCATCCCTTACAGAAAGCCCATAGCTGGGAGTATGATAACTCCATGTATGGTGTCACATCGCGCTTCCTCCTGTGGGTTATTCATTTTTTTCAATAAAGTTGGGACCTTTTTGGAAAGGTAAAAAACTTAACATTTTTCTTTTATCCTAACTAAAGTAAGATTTTTAAATTCTAACAACTGGTTTCAGGGACTTAGCCAAGGCCCTAACAGTTGATTTTAAAACTTTGGAAGAGTAGACAATCGAAAAATACAACTGGCTAAAGGCAGTTATTCGATTTATTTGTGTGGTCACTTATTGACAGAGAGGTATCAGCAAACGCAAAGGCGTATTCCTCACTGCTGATCCACCAGAGTAGGAAGCTGGCTCACTATATAGTGCACTACAAAGAAGTATATAGTGAAGAGAGTCCAGTGGATCCCAGATTGGTTTACAGAGGCAAAAGTAGATACTACAAATGCTCTATTTGTGGTAGTGTGAGTGAGCAGTTAGACTTATTGGAGGGTAGTGCTAACATTTGTTGAACGCACAGAGGCAATAAATGATACACACTCAAGAATAAATCCAAGGCCAATTTGTAAACATAACATTGATTTTTATATAATTGTTCAGACCAAGAACTTCATTCTAAGGTAAATACGTATTAAGACATCAATTTTCATAGTTTGTAAAATAACATACTCTTGTGCATAATTACGCACCATAGAAGTCTATGGGAGAAAATAGGAAAATACATATGAAACCATACAGTTAGATCTTGAGGTTCATCTTTTGGATTTAAGTAAGTAGCAAGGCCAGGTCCAATGTTCCACCAGCAGATTGTCGGAGCATCCCGGATTCCGCCGGCAGCAGGGTGCTGAGGTCGTTGGTAGCAGGTGCTACGGAGAAGGGGGCCACCAGAAAACACTCTGCATAAGGGAACTTAATGGTAAGTCACAGGGGTCCCACTCAAGAGAGCAGGTCGCAAGGTTTGTCGGTACCCAGGCCGGGTGGGCTGGGTGCCGAGCAGCTAGGTCTGCCGGACGGCATGTGTCAAGATGTCTTCACGGTCAGGGGCAGGCAGGTTTCAGGGATGATTCTGGGACAGCTGGGCCACTTACTAAGTGGGCCTCAGGGGTCTCGATGTCCTTCGATAGGTGCTTCCTTCCTGGGCAGTTGAAGTCCGAATTGGACTCTTGGTCTTGGTGTAGGTTGCAGGGGGTGTGGTACCCTGGGTATTGGTGCTGCACAGCTCCGGTAGGTCCTGCTCTATTCACTGTCGGTGAGTAGACAGATCTGAACCTCCGGAGCTGATGTGCCTCTTTTTGCTTGGATGCTATGTCGAAGTTGCCGGGGAGAAGCAAGTTGGTAAACCAGACTCTGTGGGTTCATTGCTTCCGGACTGCAGGGGAGTAGCTTCTCTACCCCAAGGAAGTTCACTGGCTATTGGTGAAGGGCTGAAAGTGCTCCAGGATTCTTGGAAACCTTACAGTTGCAGGGCGAGACAGAACACCATAATGGTTGAGTCCTGGGAGCGGCAGGCAGTGTTTTGCACCAAAATTCTGCAGCAGGTCATCGATTCTCAGATCAGCAGCTCTTATTTGTCCGTGTCTTCTTTTTATCCATCGAATCTAAGTTTAGGGTCCAAGGGTCCCACCTAAATACTAAATTTAGGGGTGCTAAAGGGAGTGACAGGCAGTAGCCCATGGGCTACTTACCTTTAGGGTGTCTACACCCTCTAAGTGACCACTTCCTCTGAGAAGAGGCACTACCCTAGCTCTGATAGGTTAATTCCTGCTATCTCAAGATGGAGGAATTGGAAAAGTAGTGTCCACATCACCTGCCCCACCTTAGGGGTGGTGATGGCTGAAAGTGGTACACCTCCTAACCTAACTAATTTTCCCATCTGTCCTCCCACCAAATGTCGAGCAGCACAAGGGGGGTTGGCATCCTCCACTATATAGAGACATCTGGGTTGCATTTGCCTTTGAAGCCTCCCACCCTGGAAGGCCATTCTGGCCTCGGAGGTATGAAGCACCTCTGCCAAGAGAAGACTTCGTTCCTGGCCTCTGAGAGCATTGGCTCTCACCACAGGAGGTCAGAAACAGGTCTGGTGGTGGCAGACTGGCTAAGACTTGTCAGAGACCACACCAGTGTTTGGTAGGTTTTCAGGGGACCCTCTAAGGTGTCCCCTTTGTGTATTTATCAATAAATAAAACACTGGCATCAGTGAGGATTTATTAAGGCAAGATATTTGGTACCAACCATCTTAGGGTACAGTGAAGCTTTCATGGAGCTAGGAAACTCATACTGACAAGTATCCAGTCCATGTACTCTCTCTAGCTTCGCTGGGCACTTACAAAATCCAAAAATGAACGTAGATATTGTAGGGTCATATTTGCTCTTTTAGATATGTCCACACATGGGATATGATGCACCCTGCTATTGGGCCATAAGGCCTGCAGTAGGGGTGACTTACCTATATCTCATGCAGTGTCTGGCGGCATGGTACACAGCCCAGTGCTGTGTGCCATTTCGAATCTTCTGTTTTCTCTACACCAAGACATACAGCTTGCAACGGCAGTTTGCATGGTCTTGGTGAGAGGTCTCTAGGGTGGCATAATTTGGGCTGCAGTCCTAGTAGACCCTCTACAGTACCAATGCCCTAGGTACTTAGGTACCAGGGGTACCATTTACTAGGGACCTATATGGGTTGCTGAAGTTGTGCCAATCATTGTACAGTTTTAGGAAAGAGATCTGGCACTGGGAATCTAGTTAGCAGGGACCCACTGCACTTTCATTCGAAATCACATCATGCACCAGGCAAAAAGTGGGGGCTAACCATGTCAAAAGAGGCATTTTCCTACAGCTGCGCTTATCCTCCAGCAGAATTTCACCAGGGCGCCCCGTCTGAATGGGCCCTTGTTGAGCAGGCCAAACTAAAGCTTGATGTGGGCTTGTGAGACGTACTGCGGGACCGCAGAGAGTTTTTCAAAGAGGCCCAATTGTAAGATGTTTAAGATTGCTACGTCTTTCCCTTTGAGCAGTTCCAAGCTGTAGGATATTGAGGACATGGATTTGGCTCCCACGACCTGGAGGAGATTGTGTGTCAAGGTTTTTTGTGTTTCACTGGCAGAACTCAGCGAGTCAGACTCCCGCCCTACCTCTCCGAACCGACAGAGACCAACTGTGGAGTGCCCCAGGGCTCCTCCCTCAGCCCCACCCTCTTCAACATCTACATGGCCTCCCTCGCTTCCATCATCAGGAGCCACAGGCTAAACATCATCTCTTACGCTGACAACACCCAGCTTATCCTCTCCCTCACCAACGAACCCAACATCACCAAACACAACTTCCAAGAAGTGATGAAAGCCGTCGCCGACAAATCTGACTAAAAAAGGTGCCCCCATAGATACGAAACTGTAGGTCTGGGAGTAAAGGGGAAATAAACCATAAATAATAAATAACCTCCCACTTGACCTATATTTCTTTGATACTAGCTAACATTAGCATAAAAACGGGTCATTTGCTATTGCACAATGTTTCTCCACACATGAATTAGTATTTCATATATTTTTCTTTTTCATTTAATTTAAAAACAAATTATTCAAAAACCATGATTCTCATTATGACATTTCATCTGAGCATTACTTCTCATCGCCAATTGTGTATACAAACTTGACTAGACTCTTTCTTGTAACAATCATGATTGGTATGTCATATATATATACAAAATATCGTTAACATTTCATCTACATGGACTAAAGCCACTTTCCACAAAGAAAACGATTTCCCCAAGCTCACACCTCATTCACATAACCAACAATCATATCACTGACACATACTACACACATTCATACCCACCCCAGTACAACACTGCATGCACAGATGGGAAACAAATGGGGTGAAAACATCAACCCTCAATTGCTGTGCTGATAGCTGGGGTGTCGCACTATCTGGTTGACGTACGTTTCAATAGACATAACAAATCATCTCCATCTTCATCAGGACCTTTAGTTCGGGATTTTAGTACGGGTGGAAAGTAGGGGATCTAAAAATGCAAAATATGAGGAGAAAAAAGATTTCATAATTTCATTGACCCTGGAGCTCTCTTTCATTGCTCCATATAGATACACTTTGAACGTGAATACTTCTCCACCCAATTGTGTCAAAAGAACCATCACCAGTATTTTAAAAACTTGAGAACGTGATCACATTTCACACATGAATAGAACGAAGAAGAAGAAATTGTGCTAAAATGTAAAACCAAGTCCTGTCTGCTATTCACCAGACAGAAAGGACAAGGGAGATATGCTTCATCTTCTGATGATCGATTTATACCATTTCAGTAGCCTGCTAACCACGCTCTCTCAGTGCAACTATCACCCATTCAAAGTCTAGTGATCACACCAGAATATGGAGGCCAGGTCATATGTGTGATAGAAAGAAAAGAAAAAAGGAGAAAAAAGGTCGTAATCACCTCCTATCCCTTAAAGATTAACACTGTTCGTCTGAGTACCTGTTAACACTGATCCAGTGAGACTACAATACTGCACTCCAGCCGGAGTGTTGGAAGATAAAAATGACGCCCATGTAGTCAGTGCCTTTCTAAGGATATATATTTCTGGGATCTACACATGTGAGATGATAAAGGTAAGGACTGTTATTCCACTAGCTAATCATGTAGTCTTAGTATGTAAGACTTTTTATTATATTCGTTACCATATATGGAGTTCTCAATGCAGCTGTATCTTGTCTTCCTATGAGAAGTCCTCCAATATCACATTATGGGCCTCTAAATGTTTTTAAACAGAAGATTTTCTATCAAGTCACCAATATTTCTGGGGAACCAAACGGCGAGATTGGTAAGAGACCTCTACTCGTATGTTCAATTCTATTTATATAGGTTAAACTATGTCTAAAGGTATTTACCAGATGGTTCCCTTAATCCAGATGGTATTCCGGCATGTCTGTAGTCACTCGTTGTAACAGATAATGACCAAACTGGTTGTTCAGTCTTGTTGCTTACAGGCGGTGTCTCTTTGTCCCATTATTACTCTGCAACATAAAACAGAGCTAAAGGACTGCTCTCTCACCATTGCGGGACCCTACCACCCTCAAAGCTATGCTGGCTAACTGTTGTTACCCTTTAGCGCATGAAACATCACCATGGACAGGGTCACTCACTCATACATGGGAAGGTACTATATGCGTAATACGATCACTTAGCCCTCTAAGAAAGTCTTCCATAATAATTTCCAACTTTGGGGCATGTTGAGCTCGTATCGCTCAAAATCTGTATAAGACGAAAAGGACTTATACTACCCTAATGTGTATACGCTGTTCAGTGCCATTGCCAAACAGACAATGTGGCTCTAATCAGTGGGACGGACCGACCAGCACTCCCAAATCTCCGAGTACATACACACGGCCAAAACACGCCCGATGCAATTGCCCTGGTGATGTTAAATGCGAATACACATGAAACCTATGTATCGAGATTATTACTGATACAGTCCCAAAAATGTGCCACTAACAGACTAGGCGAACTCACCAACCCACATAAGTCATGATATGCGTTCGGGCTGCCCTTACTATATTGGAACTACTACTCCCTTGGAACGCTAGATCAATGCAGCTCTCACCTGTGATTTTGGTCGTGTAGCATGATGCTCTCTACCTCTCCGTGGGGTTAATGGCTGGGTATGGGGTCCCTTTTTAAATAGGAAGTGATTTCGCAGGAAACAAACAAGCTCTCGCAAGGCTTCATATTTGCGGAAACAATCTATGCGAGAATGCCAAAGTTTTGCGATGGAAATGCGTCTACGAGAGCGACTATCGCCAATGTCTGCAAGTACTCGCGATAACACGTAATAACGTGTTCGCGTTGTACGTACCATTTCTGAAAGCGCACAAAGGCGCCATTTTTTTATGTGGTCCTCTCCTTCCTTCTCCCATGCCACTACAGTCGTTGTATAGCCCTAGTCTCGCATAAGCGCCACATATAAGTAGAGCATTAAAAACACAGATAGGACGCCATATCTAAATTTAAAAAAGGACCTTTATTCAAATTGTTACAAAGGTCCCGATAAGCTATCAAACGCAAATATCATTACTAGGCGGTGAATGTATACTGTACTGATTACATATAATAAGTAGGTTTCAACACTCTACTAACGTGTCATTATTCTCATCTTCACACCTTGAAAGTAGTCTTGGCACAGAGATGATTTTTTATTTTTTATCAACTTGTGCTAACAACCTTCTAGTTAGCGGGCAAAAGATGGATCATACAGCATTGCTACCCGAAAGAGGAAAGAATATTGGTTTTGATATTATTCTGAGGGTGAAGGAATCATGTGACCTGCCACACAATTTCCTCATTCAATCTTTCCTTAACTGAATTAAGCTTAAAAATCCAGAAAGTCTCTCTGCGTTTCCGTACCTGTGTCATGTCTTGTCCTGGATAGGTTCTCACCTTCTCCAGTATCAGCCATGTCAGTTCACTTTCTTTGTGGTTAGATTCTATGCAATGTTGGACCATGGGTGATGACATTTTTTTGGTTCTAATTGCCGATTTGTGTTCGGTATAACGCACTCTAAACTCACGGCCTGTCTCGCCCACATATCCCATATTGCAAGGACAGGGAATGAGGCATACTATATTTTTACTCCTACAGTTGGTAAAATCTTTCAATATCCCTCTTTTCCCTTTATACTCCCACTGATTGGTGACCAGTGCTGAATCACATGCCACACATGTCCCACATCTGTGGTTGCCATTAATCGGTGGAAGACCCGCGATGGTTTGCTGGGTTTTGTTCGTAGTTTGCCTACTTCTGGTGTGAACCAACTTGTCCTTTAGGTTCGCATTTCTGCGGTATGCCACAATTGGTTTTTGTAAGATGTTTTGGTCTTCATGTATATTTAGGATGTGCCAGTTTTTGTCTAGAATTCTCTTTACCTTGTAATTTAAGGTCAAGTGATTTATTACACAGACCAAGTTCTCTTTTTTAGGTCGTGTGGTCCCTGACAACAGAACATCACGATCATAGTATCGTGCTCTCTTAAACGCTGTCCTGACTAGACGTTTAGGGTACCCCCTCTGTAGGAGTCTTTGTTTTAGCTCGTCCCCATGTCTGTCATAGTCTTTGATATTCGAGCAGTTGCGTCTGATCCTTAAAAATTCTCTGAATGGTATGGAGTCTTTTTGGCTATTTGGATGATAACTATCGTGTTTCAGAATAGTATTTTTGGCAGTAGGTTTACGAAAGAAACTCACCTGTATGTGTCCTGTGTGTTCCGTAATGACTATGTCCAAGAATTCCACTGCCTCTGTGCTGTAATGGGCTGTAAATTTCAAGTTGCTATCACTAGCATTCAGCCATGAGATGAATGACAACAAAGTCTGTTCATCACCCTCCCAGACAAAAAAGATGTCATCTATGAACCTATGCCACCTTTTAACATTCTCAAAATAGGGTGCAACTTCATTAAAGATGTGCCTAAGTTCATACTCGCCCATATATATGTTGGTAATACTTGGGGCACACAAAGCGCCCATACTGGTCCCTTTGATTTGATGATAGGTATTTCCCTGGAAACCAAAAAAGTTATTCTTTAATACTATTTCTAGACACTCTAGGGTAAATTGATCCGGCCTATCCCCTGTCGTCCTACCAAGGAGGGCTGCTACTGCTTCAATGGCTTGTTGTTGAGGTATGTTTGTATACAACGCTTCTATGTCTAATGTGACCAAGATCTCACATTTTGGATTAAACGGTAGGTGCTCTATTTTCCTGATAATATCACCAGTGTCCCTGATGTACGATTTATAATTAGTGGTTAAGGGACATAGGAACGCATCTATATATTTGGACAGGGGTTTGGTGCTAGAATTAATAGATGATACTATTGGACGCAGGGGAGGGTTGTCAACACTCTTATGGGTTTGGGTACACCATACATGGCCGGCGTAACAGGGTTGGTTTTATTGAGGAATTGGTATTCTTTGACACAAAAAATATCATCTTACAAAGCTTTACCAGTAATGGTACTGATCTGTTCATCTAATCTGGTAAGGACCGACGACCTCACCGGTCTGTAATGCTCAGGTACTGCCAGCATCTTGGAGACCACATTAAAAAATGGCGCCTTTGTGCGCTTTCAGAAATGGTACGTACAACGCGAACACGTTATTACGTGTTATCGCGAGTACTTGCAGACATTGGCGATAGTCGCTCTCATAGACGCATTTCCATCACAAAACTTTGGCATTCTCGCATAGCTTGTTTCTGCAAATATGGAGCCTCACGAGAGCTTGTTTGTTTCCTGCGAAATCACTTCCTATTTAAAAATGGACCCCATGCCCATCCATTAACCCCACGGAGAAGTAGAGAGCATCACGCTACACGACCCAAATTTCAGGTGAGAGCTGCATTGATCTAGCGTTCCAAGGGAGTAGTAGTTCCAATATAGTAAGGGCAGCTTGAACGCATATCATGACTTATGTGGGTTGGTGAGTTCGCCTAGTCTGTTAGTGGCGCATTTTTTGGACTGTATCAGTAATAATCTCGATATATAGGTTTCATGTGTATTCGCATTTAACATCACCAGGGCAATTGCATTGGGCGTGTTTTGGCCGTGTGTATGTACTCGGAGATTTGGGAGTGCCGGTCGGTCCGTCCCACTGATTAGAGACACATTGTCAGTTTGGCAATGGCACTTTACAGAGTATACACATTAGGGTAGTATAAGTCCTTTTCATCTTATACGAATTTTGAGCGATGCGAGCCCGACATACCCCAAAGTTGGAAATTATTATGGAAGACTTTCTTAGAGGGCTAAGTGATCGTATTACGCATATAGTACCTTCCCATGTATGAGTGAGTGACCCTGTCCATGAAGGGCCCCCTCTTATTGCCACAGTATCGGATAGACCATGGTGATGTTTCATGCGCTAAAGGGTAACAACAGTTAGCCAGCATAGCTTTGAGGGTGGTAGGGTCCCGCAATGGTGAGAGAGCAGTCCTTTAGCTCTGTTTTATGTTGCAGAGTAATAATGGGACAAAGGGACACTGCCTGTAAGCAACAAGACTGAACAACCAGTTTGGTCATTATCTGTTACAACGAGTGACTACAGACATGCCGGAATACCATCTGGATTAAGGGAACCATCTGGTAAATACCTTTAGACATAGTTTAACCTATATAAATAGCATTGAACATACGAGTAGAGGACTCTCACCAATCTCGTCCGTTTGCTTCCCCAGAAATATTGGTGACTTGATAGAAAATCTTCTGTTTAAAATCATTAGAGGCTTCAACCCATAATGTGATATTGGAGGACTTCTCATAGGAAGACAAGATACAGCTGCATTGAGACCTCCATATATGGTAACTAATATAATAAAAAAGTCTTACATAGTAAGACTACATGATTAGCTAGTGCAATAACAGTCCTTACCTTTATCATCTCACATGTGTAGATACCAGAAATATATATCCTGAGAAAGGCACTGACTACATGGGCGTCATTTTTATCTTCCAACACTCCGGCTGGAGTGCAGTATTGTAGCCTCACTGGATCAGTGTTAACAGGTACTCAGACGAACAGTGTTACTCTTTAAGGGATAGGAGGTGATTACGACCTTTTTTCTCCTTTTCTCTTTACTTTCTATCACACATATGACCTGGCCTCCATATTCTGGTGTGATCACTAGACTTTGAATGGGTGATAGTTGCACTAAGAGAGCGTGGTTAGCAGGCTACTGAAATGGTATAAATCGATCATCAGAAGATGAAGCATATCTCCCTTGTCCTTTCTGTCTGGTGAGTAGCAGACAGGACATGGTTTTACATTTTAGCACAATTTCTTTTTCTTCGTTCTATTCATGTGTGAAATGTGATCACGTTCTCATGTTGTTAAAATACTGGTGATGGTTCTTTTGACACAATTGGGTGGAGAAGTATTCACAGTCAACGTGTATATATATGGTGCAATGAAAGAGGGCTCCTGGGTCAATGAAATTATGAAATCTTTTTTCTCCTCATATTTTGCGTTTTTAGATCCCCTACTTTCCACCCGTACTAAAATCCCGAACTAAAGGTCCTGATGAAGATGGAGATGATTTGTTATGTCCATTGAAACGTACGTCGACCAGATAGTGCGACACCCCAGCTATCAGCACAGCAATTGAGGGTTGATGTTTTCACCCCGTTTGTTTCCCATCTGTGCATGCAGTGTTGTACTGGGGTGGGTATGAATGTGTGTAGTATGTGCCAGTGATATGATTGTTGGTTATGTGAATGAGGTGTGAGCTTGGGGAAATCGTTTTCTTTGTGGAAAGTGGCTTTAGTCCATGTAGATGAAATGTTAACGATATTTTGTGTATATATATATGACATACCGATCATGATTGTTACAAGAAAGAGTCTAGTCAAGTTTGTATACACAATTGGTGATGAGAAGTAATGCTCAGATGAAATGTCATAATGAGAATCATGGTTTTTGAATAATTTGTTTTTAAATTAAATAAAAAATAAAAATAAATGAAATATGAAATACTAATTCATGTGTGGAGAAACATTGTGCAATAGCAAATGACCCGTTTTTATGCTAATGTTAGCTAGTATCAAAGAAATATAGGTCAAGTGGGAGGTTATTTATTATTTATGAAAGCCGTCGCCACCTGGATGAAGAACAGCTGCCTGAAACTCAACTCCAAGAAAACAGAAGTCCTCATCCTTTGCTCCATCCACTCCGCATGGGACAACTCCTGGTGGCCCCCTGCCATTGGAAATCCCCCCACCCCGACGGACCATGTATGAAACCTCAGAATCATACTAGACTCATCGCTCAAAATTAACCGCCAGATCAACGCCGTATCATCGACCTTCAACACCCTCCACATGCTTCGGAAGACGTTCAGATGGATCCCATCTGAATCCAGAAAAACTGTCATGCACACTCCCATCAGTGGCAGACTGAACTACGGCAACACTCTCTATGCCGGAATCAACAAGAAACTCCTTCGCAAACTCCAGACCGTCCAGAACACCTCAGCCAGACTGATCCTCGACATCCCCCACTGCACCCACATCACCCAATACCTCCTCGATCTCCACTGGCTCCCGGTCGAAAGAAGACTAAACTTCAAACTCCTCACCCACACATACAAGGCCCTTCACAACACTGGACCACCATACCTGAACAACTGCCTCTCCTTCCAAGCACCCAAAAAACACCTCTGATCAGCAGACCTCTCTTGGCCACCTTTCCACACATCTACAAGACCAGAACAGGAGAAAAATCCTTCTCCTACCTCGCAGCCAAGGCCTGGAAAGACCTTCCCCTACACTTCCGGCAAGCCCCCACACTGCCCCAGTTCAGGAAGGACCTCAAGACCTGGCTCTTCGGATGACCCCAGCACTCAAAGGATCCATCCCCTTCCCCCTCAGTGCCTTTAGACCCTCACGGGTGAGTAGTTGCGCTTTACCAACACTGATTGATTGATTGAGTGATCGAAGATTTTAAATGCAAACAGTAGATTATTAGCGATGTCTCTTCTCGATTGTAGGTGCAGTTTGTAGGGTAATTGAGAGTCTAGATGGACTCCAAGGTACTTATTGGTCTTGACCAGTTCTAAGAAGTTGCCATCAACTCGCCAGGTGAATTTAGGCTGCCTGTTGTTACCTCGGCATCCAAAACAAAAAACCTTTGTTTTGCTGTAGTTCAGGCTCAGTCGCAGTTTGTTAGTAAATCCCAGTAATTGGTCTATCGACCGCTGCAGCCTATTCAGGGTTTTGCTAAGAAGGACGATATCGTTGGTAAATTGAAGGCTTTTGATTTTTCCCTTTCCCAGCCTGGTAGGATCACTCTGCACTAGGCCCAGGTGACTGTTGAAGTTGTCCGTGTAGATATGAAATAGACACAATGCATGTACGCACCCCTGTTTCAAGCCCATGTTCATGTACATTTTTGGGGTGGTTCTTTGGCCGTCCCTTAGCTTGATTTGTACCCATGTGTTGAAATACAGGTTGAAGATTGCCTCCAGAAGGTTCGCCGGCACCCGCTAACATAACATTTTTTTACACACCTGGGCCCTCTGGACTTTGTCAAAAGCAGCTTTTAGGTATAACGAAGCAGGCGTAAAGCTTGCTAGATGTGGCCGTTGCTTGCTCAGGCAGGAGGGTGCCTGCCAGCAGGTTAGTTAGAGCGCACATTCCTGCACTGATGCCAGTCTGGGTTTTCTGGACTATCTTCAAGTGGTAGACCCATTCCTCTAAGTCGATGAGCTAATCTGAGGCTTAGATCTTGGCTTCTACGTTTATTAAGGCAATTAGCCTATAGTTGGTCAGATTTGAGTGCTTGCCCGATTTGTATATTGACTGAAAGATACTTCCTAGCAAGGATTCTGGGACGGTGTTTGTCGCCATGACATAGTTTAATAGGGGGGTTAAAAGTGAGGACCAAAGGCAGACATCCGTTTTAAACAAAGTATTTCTTTGGCCATTGGGCCCTGAAGCCCTCTCAGACCTGAGCCTTTTTAGCATTTGGGCGACCTGCTTGTCACTGATCGGCTAGTAGTCCGCCTCTGGTGGTTACAAGCTTTGCCACTCCTCCCATCCCTGCAAGCCATCCTCTTCATGTGGTGGCAGGGGGGGTCCTGGTCCACAAGATTGTAGACTAGCGATGTGTGTTTAATTTTTTTATTTTTATAATTTATAAAGCGCAACTAATGCCGATAGGCGTCTTGGCGCTGTAGAACAGAGATTGCTACAGTAAATATCTGAAGCGAGTTTAGCCAGCGGCCGGGTGTTTATAACTCCTGCGGGAATAGCCAGGTCTTTAAGGCTTTTCTGAAGGTAAGTAGGGAGGGAGCAGTTTTTAGTGTCAGTGGGAGGCTGTTCCAGAGCACCGCTTTAGCCCTGAAAAAGCTCTTCCCACCACAGTTGGTTTTCCTGAAAGGAGGAAAAATCAGATTCATGGCAGAGGCTGAGCAGAGTGTCCTTGCCGGGACGTACCAATTGAGTTTCTCTCTAAAATGGGCTGGCCCCAATCCATGCAGTGCTTTATCGGCCAGACAGAGAGCCTTAATCCTACATTGTTGTTTAACCGGCAACCAGTGTAATTTCCTAATGGCCCCTCTTGCCGATTCATGTTTGGGGATTTTGAAGAGGAAGCGGGCAGCAGTGTTTTTCGGAGTCTGGAGCCTTTTTTGGAGACCTACTATGAGAGTAAGATAGAGGCTGTTACAATAGTCTATCTCAGTGAGAACCAATGCGCTGATAGCCATTCTCATTAGTTCAGGAGGCAAGAATTTTTCAATCTTTTTTAGAAGCCTTAAGAAAAAAAATGAGGCTGATGTAATTTTATTTACTTGGTCCTTAAACTTCAGTTCTTTATCTATCAGGACTCCTAGACTTTTGACTTTGTTAGAGGGTTCAGGAAGTGAGTCCAGTTCAGGTGGCCACCATTCTGGCATCCGGAGTTAGGGGTTGTTATCAAAAAGGATGACCTCAGTTTTAGTGGTATTAAATTTAAGGTAGTTGTAGTCTATCCACTTACTCACATTGCTCATGCATGTTCTGAGTGCCATGCCCGAGTTATTTTCAGCCTTCGCCAGTGACACCACAATTTGGGTGTCATCGGCGTAGGACGCCAGGTGAAAACCCGCACTTTTGATGATTGTTGCGAGTGGTGTAACATAAAGGTTGAAAAGTGCTAGTGTTGACTAGACCGCTTCCGTTATGCTTATGTCATAGTACCAATTCCAGCCATTGGCCAATTTGTTATTTCGGCCTAGAATTATATAAAATTTGTTTGATTGCTTGTGTGAAGTAGTTTGATCCAGAGGCCCATATTGAAATTATGTTTTGCCGCCCGATTGCCTTTTTAAAGATTTGTTTCATTTTGGTTATTTTGGAGAGTAAATCCAGGTTGGGTTGGCCACCCCACAGACGGGCACACCTGAGCTATCTGTTGAGATGCTTCTTCATGGAGTGTAGTTGTGCGCAGTTGTGGGGTGAACCATTCTCCCCCACTAAGTAAATGCCTTGATTCCTCTGAAGTTTTGTGAAGAAGTTTGTGATGAATGTTCGACGAAAGTCTCCCATGCCTGGACAGGAGACATGCTGGAATTGGAGCTCGGAGTTTCCTGTGTGAGGCGGTTGGTAATGAAGTCCATGATGGTCCCTGCTATTGTATCCTTCCATATGAGGCGCCTCAAGTTGAACATCTGGCATGGTAATGACAGACCTTGTGCTTCTGGGGCCCAAGGTGGAGTGAACTCATGGTTGAACATTTGGGCGGAGGGATCACTATCTGGTCTTGCTTTTATGGCAAAATTGGTGAGTCCTGTGAATAGATCAGGGTCAGCCAGGGTGTAGTCTTGGGTGGAGCCTGAACTGTCTGTGACTCAAGTGAAGTCTGCTGGATTGTATGATAGACTTCGCCCATTGAGTGTGTAAAACACCAGGGCTTCTAGGGCCGTTATGCATGACATGCCTTGAAGAACTCTTCTGGTTTGATTTCCAATGATTTCTGGGATATGATTTGCGGGTCTGGCATCTGAGTTTTGTAGTAGATTCATGTTGAAATCGCCCGACAATAATATAAAAGCTTGTTGATGCATGAAGTTCAAGGCTTTGAGTAGACCAATCAAGGTCTGGATCTTGTGCTTATGGGCTGGGTGGATGTACAGGTTTACAATTATTAGTGTGGTGTGCGGATCCACTGCTAGCTTAACACACTGAATCCATGAAAGGCCTAAGCCCACTTCCTTGTGGGCCCACAAGATGTTGGTTGAGATGTAAAGCACAATATCACCTTTGGCCCAGCCTGACTTTGCCTCTTTTGTAGCTGCATTAAAAATTCCTTAAATCCCACGATTGGTGTTGGAGACTGCTGCCAGGTTTCTTGCAGGAGTACCATCTCATGTTTACATAAAAAGGATAAAAAGTCGTCCTCCCCACCTTTGTGCATAGGCCATTCACGCTGCAGGCACATATTCTGCAGGGGTAGTCCTGTGGGGAGATGGGCATTTTGGCAACCCTCATGCAGCTCTGATAGGTCTGCTGTTTGTGATCCCGACTTGCCACAGGATAACATTGGGATTACCTTATTACATTTTATAGATGTAATTTCCAATTGGGAAGAGATAAGACCCCTAAGTGTGGTGTCTCTGGAATACTAATTTAAAATCCTAACTTATTGTGAAGTCGGATTTTAAATTACTGTTCAGGAAATGCCACTTTTAGAAAGTTGCTGCAGTGACAAATATGAACATAATGCTGAATGAATCAAACATTCACTCCCAGCCAAGAGACACCCCTCATCAGCCAGGCTAGCTTGAATCCAGTGCGCAGTGGCACAGAGAGCAATGGACCCATGTCTGGGCATACCCATTTTACTTTGGGTGAAAAGTGCTGTGGCAGCAAATGATGGACGGAATGCTGAATGAATCAAACATTCACCCCCAGTCAAGAGATCTGGGTTAAATACATTGTTCTTTTGCGCACAAAGCCACTCCAGTTTGGACCCAGCCATATGCAAATCAGCCTTGACCCTGCTCCTCATGGGAACAGTCCAGCCCGAACTGCCAAGTCGGGTCCTCACCGGACCGGAAACAAGTATCCTAAGACCGGTTTCGGGACAACACCCCTAATCAGCCAGGCTAGCATGAATCCAGTAGCACAGCGAGCAAGGGATCCATGTCTGGGCATACCCATCCCACTTAGGGTGAAAAGTGCTGCAGCAACAAATGATGGACGGAATGATGAATGAATCAAACATTCACCCAAAATCAAGAAATCTGGGTGAAATCCATCATCTTTTGCTGACTACGCCACTCCAGTTTGGACCCAGCCACATGCAAATGAGCCTTGACCCTGCTCCTGAAGAGAACAGTCTCATAAAAAAATTGAAAATCTAAGGAGATTTCTAATAAAATATGGCATTGCTTCAGTAAACTATGCTTTACAACTCTTCATACACCATCACCTGCTTAGAGTGAACCAAGCCATTGTTATTTGAAAATGAAGAGCAAGTCTGAGCCCTTTTTTAAGATACATGTATTCTCCTATATCATCTTTGTATGCAAGATCTTTACTGTGAACAAAGATACAGAACTATCAAGAACTATGATTTGCCTTGGTGACGATTGTCTTTCGGTGTTTTCAATAAAGAAAAATATGCCGGAACAGAAACTTCAGCCTCATTATGCAAATGGGTGGTCAGTGCTGGTCTTTGTTAGGGGGTGCTACTGCCAGGCAATGGACACCATCCATTACTAAGCACCTAGCGACCTATTTAAGAACTTGTCATGCAGTGCAGTACAGCAAGTCACCTTGCTGTGCCGCACTGTGTGACAGGGCAAGGGCAGGAAAGCACCATATTTAAGGCAATACAGTGCAATCCTGCCTTTTCCCCTGTGCTGGCGTCCTTTTGGCAGCCTGGCGCCAATGCAGGCACCCTTGCACCATGGTGCAAGGGTGCCTGCATTGCTTGCAGGATTGTTTTTGTGCAGGAAGGAACACCTTCCTGCACAAAAACAATCCTGAGAGGCATATTCTTGTTTTTATTTGTTCTTCAGAATGCAGCACACATAAAAGAGGAAGTAACGAGGAGAAATAAAGATATTTCTCTTCGTTACACCTTTCCTGGAAGGCTGTATCTTTTTGGCGCATTCTCAAGTTTTCCAGTTCTGGTAAATTTGTGAATGCATCAAAAACCACGGGAGCTGCGTGGGTACACCCCCACAATGCCCATGGAATGCCTTCCCAATGAAGAGTTGCCTTACTCCAGATTTATAGAGCTACTCAGGGCCACGCAAAGTGGCGATGCATGGCTTCATAAATCTCATTTAGGACTTGCGTCACTCTTGCACCACCTTACGTGGTGTAAGGGCAACGCAGCTCCACTGGTAAATTGGCCCTTAAGTGGCGTTTGGAGGAAGTTCTAGCTGACTTTCATACATCTGCACTGACCATATTGTGCATATCTCATTCTGCTTTCTCCACCATTGCTTCCAATGATGGAATCAGCATTACAGAGCTGGCGGTTTCTTGGGGATCGCCAGCACTGCTGTGAAGTTGATAATGTAGGTCTCCTGCATCGAGCAAATGAAAATGGCTGATGGGGTACTGAACAAGGTGCAGTGATGCATTACTTTATGTGATCTCACTTTGCCAAAGCATTACCATTCCTGCACACATTTACTACCTTTAAGAAATTGGGCTACTGGTTGAGGGGGGTGAAAACCCTACTCAAGTAGCAGCTAAAATCCCTGTCAGTGTGAAGTCACAAACACACCCCAAATTGACCTGTGCACAACCCTCTGGAAGCTTGACACAGAGCAGTCAGGCTTAACTTAGAGGTACTGTATAAAGTATTTATGCAGCACTTCAAACAGTAATAAAGTGACACACAACGCAAAAAAACTCCCATACCAATTTAGAGGACTAGAGTAACTTTTAATAAATAATTTAAGACCAAAACAACAAAAATCTAATCTGTAGATCCGGAGATATGCAATTTTAAAGATTTAAGGGAAAATAACACCAAAAAGCACAAAGCGACAACTGTGAATATCTGGTCGCGCTAGACCGGGACAAAGTCATAAGTTCAGGCTGAGCATGGTGGAGCACGGGATGGTTACAAGGATCCAGTTAGGCCCTCTGAACAAAAGTACCTAAAATTCTGGTTGCAGAGCAATGCAAGGTCCTTGCATGGAGATGTGTCCTGCAGTGGCGGTTCTGAGGTAGCTGCAGTGGTGATGTGAGGTCCGTGAGTGGAGATGCTTTGTGCAGTGGTGGTTCTGGGGAGCTGGGATGGCGATGCGAGGTCTGTGTGGGGGAAGAATCATGCAACGGTGGTTCTGAGTAGTTGTGCTGGCAATGTCCATGTGTGGAGGTGCATCACACAGTGGCAGTTCCGAGGAGCTGCAGTGACAATGTGAAGTTCTGCATTGTGGATGCGTCATGCAACAGTTCCAATGTGGAGTTTTGTGTGGTGTTGTGACATGCTGCATTTGTTCCACTGGAACTACAGATGAGCTGACAGAGTACCCTCAGGCCCACTTTCAAGGGTCCAGGACTAGGGTGGCATCACTTGTGGGGCTAAGAGTCACAGCAGACAAAGTCCAGGTGCTGGATTCAAGGCAGTTTGAGACTTTTCTTTCCCCAAAGCTCTGATCCGGAGGCCAACCAACTAGCCCTTGGAGTCACTCTGGTGGGCCTGGGGTCAAGATGCAGGTCCAGCCCTTTCACTCAGGCAGCAGGGCAGCAGGCAGCTGTAGGAGAGTAGGATCTGCTTCTTATAGTTACCCCCACTTTTTGCTGATGTTTCACTGTTTTTCGACTTAGCCAGACTGAGGCCCTGCTAATCAGGACCCCAGTCTATCTGCTTTCTACTTTAAATTGATTTTATGTACTTTAGGTACACTCCAGATTGGATGCTGGGGTACCCTTATAAGTCTCTAGTATATGGTATACTATATACCCAGGGCATAGGTACCCCAGAGGCCTACCAGGGGCTGCAGCATGTATTGTGCCACCCCTGGGAAGCCTTTTAAAATGACACAACAGGTCTGCTACAGCAGCCTGTGTAAGGTGGTATATGCCCTCTTACTGAGATATAGGTTCCCTATATCTCTCCATATCACTGCACATGTAAACCTATCAGTCACCCCTATGGCAGGCCTTAACAATCCTGAAGGCAGGGTGCTGGGTTTCGTGTGAGAGGGTGCCCATGCATGAGCAGAGCCCCTCTGCAGCTTTCGGAATCTTCCTTCCGGGGTTGTTTGTGATGCAGCCAGACCATATACTCTTAAGTGCATTATAACCTCGCGGTAAAAGCTAACTTGAGAATGGCTGCATGGAAACATGTTGTGTTTGGTGTCAAACACCTTGGAATCATACCTCCACCCCAGTAACTGGGATGGGAGGTATGATTCCACCCTACTAGAGGGAGAAACATGGCACCACCGGTACACCCGGTACCAGCTTAACAGAACCCTGGCATCACAAATGGATGCTGCAGGCACAGACACGAGTCTGCCCTCCTGCTGCTGGATGAAACTCCGGCAGGGGAGGCCTGGACAATAGGTTTCCTGTCACAGGGAGGTGTGACCACCTCCCAGACAGGCTTTAGTGTATTGGGGCTGGGTGGGTGCACTCCAAGAGTGCTTTGAAGTCTGCACTGGGGGCACACTTGGTGTCCCTGTGCATAGTCCAGCTCAAACCGGTTGCAGGGGCTGCCAGCCCCTGCTCTGGTGTGAAACTGGACAAAGGAAATGGGTGTAGCCACCCCTCTTTCCTGACACTCCCATAGGTGGGTCCCCAGAGTTTGTCCCACCCCTTCCTTGGGTATAAAGTAGGAACCCCTCCCTACAGGACTTTAGATTACACCTGGACTAAACTCTGACACAGAAACCAAGTACTTCGACGATCTACACTACGCTGGATGACTGAAGAATCTCCCTTGGAGTAAAGGAGTTACTCCCCTGCAAGGCAGGCACCTTTAACGCAACTGACCGGTTGGCATCTACAAAGCTCCTGCAGACTCCAAAGAATATTGCCACACAGGAGGTGGGTTCCCAAGGTATCTGAGGTTGATCTGTGCCCACAGTAAGTCTGAGGCCCGTATCCCTCGTGGAGACCGTGCAACCCGAACCCCTGGACACCGCAACCATTTGCAGAAGCATCAGCTTTCCGGTTGCCCCTGAGGCTGAGCTTTAGGTTACTTGTAGCCTTGACCCCGAGCAGTAATTACACTGAAGATTGCTGGCCTACACTCAACGAGTGTTCCGTGGGCCGCCATTTTGTGATTCCTCTTGAGGTCCCTTCGCGATCCCTGGTCCGTTGACCTGTGGGTCCCCAACAGGCCCGGTTCTAGCGGGTGGGCCGGGTGGACCAGGCCCACCCAAACATGAGCCTGGCCCACACAAACATGAGCCTTGGGCGTCGGATTGGCAAGACGGGCATTCGGCCGGTACCTGAGGCCCAGTGCCCGAAGCTTGATGTGAGCAGTTTTTTCCCCCCCCATCAGTGTTCAGGCTGGCTCTCCTGATCCCAATTCAAGAGGCTGCTGCAGCCTCTGCGCAGCCCAGCACAGATTATCGCGGCCCATTGTCACATATAGAATGACAATGGGCCAAATCCAGCAGTCACAGCATGTGGCGGGAGCTCCCGCCCTGGCCTTAGGGTATGACAGTGAGGCCTCACCACGGGAGATGCTGCTACTGCGGGCCAGAGTTTTCACTCCCCTTGGAACAGAAAGTGATGGGGGCAATAAACAGGGTTTTGCTCCCTTCCTCCTCGCAGTGGATGGCTGGCCCGACTCCAATTTATGCTGGCCAGGCAAGGCATCCTCACTGCTCTACCAACCTCCCATCTCAAACTCAGTATTTAACCAGAAACCAACCCCCGCCTCTGGCTCTTTATCTTTCATAGTGCCCTGTACCTGGCATTCTTTAATCCCCTGTCGGCCTCCCAGGGGGGCACCTCCCCTGTTCGCACCAGCCCTAACCCCTGGGCCTCATTGTCCTGCAGGAGGCTTCAAAACAAAGGGGATTTTAAATGCAAATTGAAAAAAGCTTCGAATACAATTGTCACCGAGAGTAATCTGTGAGAAGCAACAGAAAGCAAGCATTTTCTACACGTATTGTTTTAGTTTTGTTACAATTATTTTTAGCCGGTATTTCCTGTGGGGCGGCGCGTAGCTCCGAAAAACAACCCAGATCGGTGTCAAGAACAGGAAGCGAGGTACCTACATAGAACAATATGGCTTGTGGTCAAGTTCAGATAGAGTTATATAAATTAGGATGTGATTGGGGGGGCGGGCTTTTTAAAACATAGTGCAATGGGATTTTCCTTAGCCTAGAATCACACGGTTCGTTTGGGTTAAGTAGCGCCGAGATTAGAACGCAGCTTGTCACTTGAATGTAAATCTACAACTTGTCCGTGTGATGGTCATTACGAATTTCCGGGCAAGCAGGGGTTAGACGGTTTAAATAAACAATACAGAAAGGTTATATACACCCGATATGCAACAGACACGTAATTGAACAAAAGGAACATTGACGACTTTTAAAAATTGGAATTTGCGTGAATAATAACCCATGTTCACAAAAATAAACACCTCGTTAAAACCATTCTGGAATAGATTACTATACAATCATCGTTACATTTGTATGGCGGTACCGTGGGTTGAGCACCAGCTGACCCCATGTCACAATGATCCTGACCAGGGCTGTTGTTAAAGACGGCAATGCATTCTGGTACTTGTAGTTTTGATTTCATCAAGGAGCCCAATAGACTCAACTACCAGATTACAAATGTTTGAAGAAGGAAAAGCCAGGCCTGGAGCATCGTGTCCTTGTGGTAGTCACTAAGAAGTCTGAGGCCAAAGTCCAGATTTCGCCATTCGTATGTTTTGTGACCAAGCATAATTATTTGACCTCTCCAATTCACTTGGGTGAACTGTAAACATATCTACTAACTATACTGAAAGCTGGTAGCATGCTTGAGTCGTACCACGCGCGCAGTGAACCGATTGTCTTTTTTTACGAAGTCACTTACTGAATGAGCAATTAACTCGGCATACGTGTTGCATGCCTCAGCTGCCTGGTTTCCTCCTCTCTAGTCACACTGAGCATGAATTACAAACTGAGTAACAGTAACAAGCATCTGCAATGCAACAGGTCTCGCATTTAGGCAACAATAAAAATGTCCAGATAACTGGTGATTAATGATCCTGCTGGAGAGCAATCCTTTGTCGGTAGTTTTGAAATGCAGATAAACTATATTTTATGTGGATAGCTCAGTAGGTTACTGCCTTTGTCACAGAGATTCTTGTGTTACTTGCAGTTCAGAAGTTACAGTCCTAACATAGGACAGTGACCTATGAACTGTCATCAAAGAGCTGCATACAAACATGAATGGTATAGTTAGAGCTTCACTTTTTTGTGTTGCAATATAGTTAGAACTTCCCCAGTCTTTCATTATTCTAATGCTGCTAAAAAGAGTTTGGGCAGATATACATTTTTATTAGTAAAGCCAACCCCCCCCAATGACTGGGGCACGCTTTAAATCCTGAGTTTGTGCTTCCCCAGCCCAAACGCTCTTAAAATATACTGCCTACTTGTATGATTCATTATCTCTGTATAATGTGTGCGTGATGTAAAGTACTGTGACACCCTACACTGATATGAGTAGCGCTATACAACAAATGAAATGCATATGAGAGAGGGGCTACAGAGAGATGAAGGGCACTGTTGGAGGGTGGTAGTAATGGTATCTACGGAGAAAGAGGTCATTGGTGGGGCGTCAAACAAGACTTTCGCACTAGTGCTAAAGCCGGCCCTGTCATGGCCTTTCTGTTTTTTGTTTATTTAATTAGCAGTCAGGTCATGAGTGCAAAGACTGTTTGGTCGGCCCTCTGGGGCCGCCCAAACTAGTCATGCCCACTCTGCCCTTCTCCATGCAGGCTGCATTGGCTGCAATGCAGCCTGCATGGAGAACATGGCCTCCACATAAGCCCCTGGCTGGGCGGCGTCCCGACCAATCACAACACTGCTTGCAGCATTGTGATTGGCTTTGGGGAGGGAGCCTGGCTGCCTGCACCCTGTTTTTGCCGGAGACAGGAAAGCAGGAGCCGAGAAGACGTGGGACCCGGCCGGCGGAAAGGTAAGCTACATTTTTTTAAAATTAATATTATTAAATTAAACCCCCCCGCGTGAACCCCCTGCCCCCTCTTCCTCCCCCCTCGAGTCATGCCGGCCACGACTGCCGCAGTGGCCCACCCGAATGCACCATTGGCCCACCCAAATGAAAATTCCTGGAGCCGGGCCTGGTCCCCAAGAAGGCAACTCTAACTTTAATTGGGCTTTCCTGGTTGCTTCAGACGTGCCCTGACTCTCCATTGCGTGGGGAGTCCCCAGGACCTAGCTGGTCCTCACCGGAGCATCTTTTCTCTTCCTGCGTGGGTTGCTGTTGCCAAGGCTTGTTGTGTTCAATCCAAGCACCAACACCCCAGCACTCGACATCCTTTGTGGGACAGCTCGAATCCGGCTCCTGGTTGTCCTCAACATCTCCTGGACCCGTGGCTGCAGAGTCAAGCTTCACCTCTTCGCACCTGAAGCACCCGACATCGGTGGGCATTCGATTGCTCCGCTCCTGGTCACTGGCTAGTGACCCAGACTCTGTCCCCTCTGCTTTCAGGTTCTTCACATCTTCGATCCAGGCTTGTATAATCCCGGACACTTTTCTTCTTAACGGCAGCAGCACTTTGCAGCAGATCGCAATTGAAAACGACGATTCCCGACACCCTTTGACACCTATGCACCCGGCTTCCCTGGGTGAGGTAACTCGAGTACTACGGAGTTACCGTGGGTGTTGGCCCTAGAACCCCTTAAGTCTAAAGGGGTTTGCTCAAAGTCCTCTCCTAAGTGTCCTTTTGCTTTAAAATTCCAACCGCGACTTTCCTCATAGAATCCTACGGCGCTCGCGGCTGTGTTCTCACACTGCACACGTCCCCCGTGGGTCTCCTGTGTCACTACCTTGGGTGGTTCATTGGGGTCCCAGCGATTCTACGTGCTCTAGGCACTGTGTCTAGGCAAGTCGTGGTTCTTATACCACTTTCTTAATATATGTTTTGGTCCCCCCCCTGGGGCCCATTGTATATTGTGCTATTTACTGTCGTTTTAATACTGTGATATTGTGTATCTTGGACTCTAATCTCATAAAGAGATTAGGAGTGAGTGTTTAGAAATAAATACTTATATTTTATATATATACCTGGTGTGGTTCTCCTTTCATTTGGTCATTCAAGAGGTTATAATCTGGTAAACCAAGCTGCTTTACACTCCTTCAAGACTTAGCCTGAAGGCTGCTCTCCATAGCTACCACTAGGATAGCTTTCAATAAAGGTTGTCTTTAAACCTATCATCAATAAGGGTCGTTTGGCCTGGTGCAAGGTGCCCACTATAACTAGTGGACAGCATATGCCGGGCCAACTTCTCACATTGGTGTGCAGCGGTTGGATTCAAGCTTGCTATTGCTTTACCAGATAATCTCTTTGAGTGACTAACTGAAAACCACTATAGGTACATAGGTACATATAAATCAAGTTTAGAATACAGTAAGTTCTACTGAACTTAGAGTTGTATGTCAAGGGCTTAGCACACCCTTTCTACAACTCAAGAGAGTTTAGTAGGCCCCACTAGAGTAGGTAGGTGCATACACCACACCAAACTAGTCATGTCTTCAAGGGCAGAAACCAGTGGGTCTCTCCCAACTAAGTATGACCAGGTCTCATACCAAGAATTGAGGACTATGTGTGCCTCTAGGAAATTGAAGACAGGGAAAAGCCCATCCACACAACACCTCATACAGTTGTTGCTAGCAGATGACCTCAGAAAGACCCCAGGGTCTGATAAGGTTGGCAAAGGGGGTGGGGCAGCAGAAGAGGAAAGGCCAGGGAGTGAACACTACTATGACCCACACTCTGATGCTGGCCAGGGGGATCAAAATGATTCCAACCTGGAAAATCCAATTCTTCCTGAAGGTGAGGAAGGAGACCCCAGTGGGGTCCTCTTTACCTCACCTGGAAGGGTTAATAGTCTACCAAGAAGATCAAGATCTCCTTCTCAGGAATCTAATCATTCTGGTACGTCTATAGGGTCCTCTGCTTCTCATAAAAGGGCATCCTCTTATGAGAAGAAATGCCAACTGCTTGAGTTTGAGAGAGCTAAGCTCAGAATCAAGAGAGAGCAATTGGCCTTAGACAGGGAATCCCTGGAGCTTCAGAGAGCCTCTCAGAAATTGGGACTAGGGTCCCATGGTGGCAGCAACAGTGTCCCTAGAGGTAGAGATCATACTCATGACCATAGGAACCTGAACAAGATTGTCCCTCCCTACCAGAGTGGGGATGACATCCACAAATGGATAACTGCACTGGAGAGGGCCTGTAAAGTACAGAGGGTCCCTCAGGAGCAGTGGGCAGCAGACAAAGGTAGAGACAAGCTCCTCACTGTAAGAGAAGAGGATGCTGACAATTACAAAGTCCTGAAGAGTGCTCTGATTGAAGGGTTTGGCCTAACCACTGAACAATACAGGTTAAAGTTCAGAGATACCCAAAAGGCACAGACTCAGGACTGGGTTGACTTTCCTGATTGTGCTACTAAGGCTTTGGAAGGCTGGTTACTTGGCAGTAAGGTGTGTGATTTCAAAGGATTGTATAATTTAATCATGAGAGAACAGATCCTTAACAACTGTCAAAATCAACTGTTGCATCAGTACCTGGTGGACTCTGATCTGACCTCTCCCCAAGAATTGGGTCAGAAGGCAGACAAGTGGGTCAGAACCAGGGTGAGGCAGAAGGTTCAGAACCAAGGTGGTGACTCCAAGAAGCAAGATTCTAAAAACTCTGATAAGGGTGGGGAGAAGGGTAAAGACCAGAAGTCTTCTCAAGGGCCCCAAAAATCTGCATCTGGTGGGGAGTCCCAATCTAACAAAGGAAAAGGCCAAAAGAAACCATGGTGTAAAATCTGTAAACAGAAAATCCATTGGAATAGTGATTGTACCAAGACCAAAGACTCAACTCCAGCCAACATTGCCCCTAAGGCAACTGTTCCCCCTAGTTCAGCTCCAATTGGTGGTGTTCCAAATAATGGTGTAGTAGGGTTAACCCTGGGATCTGAGATGGACTCTGGCCTAGTCAGAGTTCCAACTCAGGCTATGTTGGTCTGTGATGGAGGCATGGATATGGCCTCCCTATTTGTAAGCCCCAGTAATCTGGGCAAATACAGACAACAGCCTATAATTAATGGAAAGGAGGCTTTGACATTCAGGGACACAGGAGCAAGTGTCACCATGGTGACAAAAGATCTTGTTGCCCCTGAGCAGATCATACTTGGTGAAATGTACCAAGTGACCAATGCTAGCAATGTCAGGACAGACCATTCCCTGGCAGTTGTTAATTTCTCCTGGGGAGGGGTAACTGGCCCTAAGAAGGTTGTGGTAAGTGCAGACTTCCCTGTTGATTGCTTTCTTGGAAATGATTTGGAAAGTTCAGCTTGGGCTGAAGTTGAGCTCAGGACCCATGCAGAAATGTTGGGCATCCCTGCAGATGTGTTTGCTATGAAAAGGTCACAGGCAAAAATGTCTAAAACTGAACAGGCCCTGGATCCTGGATGAATGGACCAGGTGCCTCCCAAGAGGAGGAGCAGTAGGGTTAAGGCAGTGTCTTCCCCCCTGCATCAGAATGCAGATCAGTCTCTTGAGGGAGATGATCTCAGTCCTGAAGAAGGAACTGTCCCAGAGGAGCTTGAACCTGATCAGGTTGAGTTCTTGGGGACAGGGGCCCTTCCAGAGCAGATCTGAGCCAGGAGCAGCTGAACTGCCCCTCTCTTGAACCCCTCAGACAGCAAGCTGCTGCTGAGGCTCCTGGGAGTGCTAGTGGTTCCCATAGGATCTACTGGGATGATGGACTCCTTTATTCAGAGTGTAGAGACCCCAAGCCTGGAGCCACCAGGAGGTTGGTTATACCTCTGAAGTTTAGGAGCTTCCTATTGACCCTAGCACATGATATTCCCTTAGCAGGTCACCTAGGCCAAAACAAGACTTGGGACAGAATTGTCCCTCACTTTCATTGGCCTCATATGTCTGAAGACACCAAGGAGTTTTGTCGCTCCTGTGTCACCTGTCAAGCCAGTGGTAAGGCAGGTAGCACTACAAAGGCCCCCTGATACCACTACCTGTGGTGGGGGTTCCCTTTGAGAGGGTAGGGATTGACATTGTTGGTCCCCTAGATCCTCAAACAGCATCTGGGCACAGATTTATCCTGGTGGTGGTGGACCATGCCACTAGGCACCCAGAAGCAATTCCCCTCAGGACCACCACAGCTCCTGTGGTGGCAAGGGCCCTCCTGGGAATCTTTTCCAGGGTGGGTTTTCCTAAGGAGGTAGTATCAGACAGAGGTGCAAACTTCATGTCTAGTTACTTGACTGCTATGTGGAAGGAGTGTGGAGTAAATTATAAATTTACCACCCCCTATCTCCCACAATGCAATGGTTTAGTTGAAAGGTTCAACAAAACCTTGAAGGGCATTATTAAAGGTCTCCCAGAAAAACTTAGGTGCAGATGGGACATACTTTTGCCCTGCCTTCTCTTTGCCTACAGAGAGGTTCAACAGAAGGGGGTTGGTTACAGCCCATTTGAGCTTCTGTTTGGACATCCAGTTAGGGGTCCATTGTGTCTAGTGAAGGAGGGATGGGAGTTACCTCTCAAACCCCCTAAACAGGATATTGTGGACTATGTACTTGGTCTCCGCTCCCGGATGGCTGAATACATGAAGAAGGCAACTAAAAACCTTGAGGCTAGCCAGGAATTACAAAAAGCCTGGCATGACCAAAAGGCTGTGTTGACTGTTTATCAGCCAGGACAGAAAGTATGGGTGTTGGAGCCTGTGGGCCCCAGCAGCCCTCCAAGACAAGTGGAGTGGCCCCTATACCATTGTTGAACAGAAGGGAGAGGTTACCTATCTGGTGGACCTTGGTACTCCCAGGAGCCCCCACAGGGTGCTCCATGTGAACAGACTGAAACCATATGTTGACAGGGCAGACATGGGCTTACTCATGGCTACTGATGAGGGACAGGAGGAAGAGAGTGATCCACTCCCTGACCTGCTCTCACAGAACCCTGATGATGGATCAGTAGATGGTGTAGCCTTGGCAGGCAGCCTCACTGACCAGCAGCAAACTGATTGCAGAAAAGTTCTCAATCAGTTCAGACATATGTTCTCACTGACTCCAAGTCAGACTACCTGGTGCACTCATGAAGTGGACACTGGGGACAGTCTGCCTGTTAAAAATAAGATTTACAGGCAACCTGACCATGTCAGGGACTGCATCAGGACTAAAGTCCAGAAGATGTTGGATTTGGGTATGATTGAACCCTCAGATAGCCCTTGGGCTAGTCCAGTAGTCTTAGTGCCAAAACCTCACATCCAGGGTGGTAAGAGAGAGATGAGGTTTTGTGTAGACTACAGAGGTCTCAATGCAGTAACTAGGACTGATGCCCATCCAATCCCTAGGGCAGATGAGCTCATAGACACTTTGGCCTCAGCCAAGTTTCTCAGCACATTTGACCTGACAGCTGGCTACTGGCAAATCAGATTAGCTGAGGATACAAAAGCCAAAACAGCATTTTCTACCCCTAGTGGGCACTACCAATTTGTGGTGATGCCCTTTGGTTTGAAAAATGCACCTGCCACTTTTCAAAGGTTGGTGAACAAAGTCCTTACAGGCCTGGAAGCCTATAGTGCAGCATATCTAGATGATATTGCTGTCTTTAGCTCCACCTGGGAGGATCACCTGGTCCACCTGCAAAATGTTTTGGAGGCCCTGCAGAAAGCAGGCCTAACTATCAAGGCCACCAAGTGCCAGATAGGGCAGAGTCAGGTTGTGTACCTGGGCCACCTTGTGGGTGGAGGCCAGGTTCAACCATTGCAGAGCAAAATCCAGACCATCATGGACTGGGTTGCTCCAACCACCCAGACTCAGGTCAGAGCTTTCTTGGGCCTGACTGGGTACTATAGAAGATTTGTCAAAGGTTATGTTCCATAGTGACCCCTTTGAATGACTTGACTTCTAAAAGAATGCCAAAGAAAGTTCAGTGGACAGTTAGCTGTCAAAAGGCATGGCCATGTGCACTGCTCCCATTCTGCAAAGTCCTGATTACTCCAAGCAATTCATTGTCCAAACAGATGCATCTGAGTTGGGGGTAGGGGCTGTGTTATCACAATTGAATGATGAAGGTCAGGATCAACCAGTAGCTTTTATTAGCAGAAGGTTGACCCCCAGAGATAAACGTTGGTCAGCCATTGAGAGGGAGGCCTTGCTGTGGTTTGGTCCTTGAAGAAGCTGAGGCCATACTTGTTTGGCACTCACTTCATTGTTCAGACAGACCACAAGCCCCTCTTATGGCTAAAACAGATGAAGGGTGAAAACCCCAAACTTTTGAGGTGGTCCATTTCCTACAGGGGATGGACTATACAGTGGAACATAGACCTGGGAGTAACCATGCCAATGCAGATGGACTCTCCAGATATTTCCACTTAGAACATGAAGACTCAACTGGTCAAGGTTAGTTTAATGTCCTGACGTTTGGGGGGGTTGTGTAAGAGAGTACGATCTGCTTCTTATAGTTACCCCCAATTTTTGCTGATGTTTCACTGTTTTTCGACTTAGCCAGACTGAGGCCCTGCTAATCAGGACCCCAGTCTATCTGCTTTCTACTCTAAATTGATTGTATGTACTTTAGGTACACTCCAGATTGGATGCTGGGCTACCCTTATAAGTCCCTAGTATATGGTATACTATATACCAAGGGCATAGGTACCCCAGAGGCCTACCAGGGGCTGCAGCATGTATTGTGCCACCCCTGGGAAGCCTTTTAAAATGACACAACAGGTCTGCTACAGCAGACTGTGTAAGGTGGTATATGCCCTCTTACTGAGATATAGGTTCCCTATATCTCTCCATATCACTGCACATGTAAACCTATCAGTCACCCCTATGGCAGGCCTTAACAATACTGAAGGCAGGGTGCTGGGTTTCATGTGAGAGGGTGCCCATGCATGAGCAGAGCCCCTCTGCAGCTTTCGGAATCTTCCTTCCGGGGTTGTTTGTGATGCAGCCAGACCATATACTCTTAAGTGCATTATAACCTCGCGGTAAAAGCTAACTTGAGAATGGCTGCATGGAAACATGTCGTGTTTAGTGTCAAACACCTTGGAATCATACCTCCACCCCAGGTATGATTCCATCCTACTAGAGGGAGAAACATGGCACTACCGGTACACCCGGTACCAGCTTAACAGAACCCTGGCATCACAAAATGGATGCTGCAGCCACAGACACGAGTCTGCCCTCCTGCTGCTGGACGAAACTCCGGCAGGGGAGGCCTGGACAATAGGTTTCCTGTCACAGGGAGGTGCGACCACCTCCCAGACAGGCTTTAGTGTATTGGGGCTGGGTGGGTGCACTCCAAGAGTGCTTTGAAGTCTGCACTGGGGGCACACTTGGTGTCCCTGTGCATAGTCCAGCTCAAACCAGTTGCAGGGGCTGCCAGCCCCTGCTCTGGCATGAAACTGGACAAAGGAAATGGGTGTAGCCACCCCTCTTTCCTGACCCTCCCATAGGTGGGTCCCCAGAGTTTGTCCCACCCCTTCCTTGGGTAGACATAGACCTCTACGCTCCACAGGGCAATGCCTTGCCGTTATACCACGCTTCCGCCTTGCTAGAACTGGGGGCAGCTCCCTCTCTTTCAAGGCAGCCAAAGCCTGGAATGCCCTTCCCTACGAACTGCAAAACACCCAAGACTTTAGGTTGTTTAAAAAGCAGTTAAAAACCTTGCTTTTTAACTAACACCCAGCCGCGTTCCACGCCCTTCTGTTTCCTTCATACTGGCTTCCGCGCCGGGACACTCCTGAGTATCCGTGCACGTTATAAATACATAATAACATAACATAACATAAAGTAGGAACCCCTGACTACAGGATTTCAGATTACACCTGGACTAAACTCTGACACAGAAACCAAGTACTTCGATGTTCTACACTACGCTGGATGACTGAAGAATCTCCCTTGGAATAAAGGAGTTACTCCCCTGCAAGGCAGGCACCTTTAATGCAACTGACCGGTTGCATCTCCAAAGCTCCTGCGGACTCCGAAGAATATTGCCACACAGGAGGTGGGTTCCCAAGGTCTCTGAGGTCGATCTGTGCCCACAGCAAGTCTGAGGCCTGTATCCCTCGTGGAGACCGTGCAACCTGAACCCCTGGGCACCGCGTCTATTTGCAAAAGAATCAGCTTTCCAGCGACCCCTGATGCTGAGCTTTGGGTTGCTTGCAGCTCTGACCCCGAGCAGTAATTACACCAAAGATTGCTGGCCTACACTCAATGAGTGTTCCGTGGGCCGCCATTTTGTGATTCCTCTCGAGGTCCCTTCGCGATCCCTGGTCCGTTGACCTGTGGGTCCCCAAGAAGGCAACTCTAATTTTAATTGGGCTTTCCTGGTTGCTCCAGATATGCCCTGACTCTCCATTGCTTGGGGAGTCCCCAGGACCTTGCTGGTCCTTACAGAAGCATCTTTTCTCTTCCTGCGTGGGTTGCTGTTGCCAAGGCTTGTTGTGTTCAATCCAAGCACCGACACCCCAGCACTTGACATCCTTTGTGGAACAGCTCGAATCCGGCTTCTGGTTGTCCTCGACATCTCCTGGACCCCGTGGCTGCAGAGTCAAGCTTCACCTCTTCGCACCTGAAGCACCCAACATCGGTGGGCATTCGATTGCTCCACTCCTGGTCACTGGCTAGTGACCCAGACTCTGTCCCCTCTGCTTTCAGGTTCTTCACATCTTCGATCCAGGCTTGGATCATCCCGAACACTTTTCTTCTTCACGGCAGAAGCACTTTGCAGCAGATCGCCATTGAAAACAACGACGATTCCCGACACCCTTTGACACCTATGCACCCAGCTTCCCTGGGTGAGGTAACTCGAGTACTACGGTGCTCCCGTGGGTGTTGGCTCTAGAACCCCTTAAGTCTTTCCTCATAGAATCCTACGGTGCTCGCAGCTGTGTTCTCACACTGCACACGTCCCCCGTGGGTCTCCTGTGTCACTACCTTGGGTGGTTCCTTGGGGTCCCAGTGATTCTACGTGCTCTAGGCACTGTGTCTAGTCAAGTCGTGGTTCTTATACCACTTTCTTAATATATGGTTTGGTCCCCCCCTGGGGCCCATTGTATATTGTGCTATTTATTGTCGTTTTAATACTGTGATATTGTGTATCTTGGACTCTAATCTCATAAAGAGATTAGTAGTGAGTGTTTAGAAATAAATACATATATTTTATATATATACCTGGTGTGGTTCTCCTTTCATTTGGTCATTCAAGAGGTTATAATCTGGTAAACCAAGCTGCTTTACACTCTTTCAAGACTTAGCCTGAAGGCTGCTCTCCATAGCTACCACTAGGATAGCTTTCAATAAAGGTTGTCTTTAAACCTATCATCAATAAGGGTCATTTGGACTGGTGCAAGGTGCCCACTATATCTAGAGGACAGCATATGCCAGGCCAACTTCTCACAGCAGCAGAACAGCAAGGCAACAGAGTAGCAGCCATTCTTACAGAGCAGCACAGCAGTCCTTTTGAGTCTTCCACAGTTCCCGGGGTGTGCTGATGAGTTGGGACTTAGGGTCCAATATTTATATCTGGTTCCCACTTTGAAGGAGAGAAGGTTCCGAAGATTTCCATCACCCACAGGTGCTTGGAATTTTCTTCCTCCATGCCCTGGCTCAAAGTTAGCTGCATGAACAATGAAGAGGCAATAAGGCCTTTGTGTGAAGTGAAAGAAGAGCACAGCCTATTCAGTTACATGTGGGGCTGTGTCTAGCTCCACCCCACCATACTGCCAGTTGATGACCCATCCAGACACACCTAATCCCTCTATTATGTGGCTGTCTGGGAGGAATAAAGAAAGTCTAAGTGTCAGCTACACCTAGTCATGTGACCCCGGAACAGGCTACATGCAAATAATAACTTTCTAAAAGTGGCATTTTCAAAATTGTAACTTAAAATATGAATTTTTTAATTACAATTTCTCAGAAATGAAACGTGCACCTGTAACCCAATCAAAGTTTAGCGCTTATTAAATGCAATAAGGCAACCTAATGTTATCCTTAGGGAAAGGTAAACCTCACAGTCGTGCAAAATGAATTTAGGAGTTTTTCACTCACAGGGCATGTAAATATAAAAAGTACATGTCCAACTTTTTAAATACAATGCACCCAGCCCTCACGGCTGTTTAGGGCCTCCCTAGGGGTGACGTTCATGCAATAAAAAGGGGAAGTTAGGTCTGGAAGCAGGTTTATTTTACTAAGTCAAAACAGTGGTTTAAAACTGCACATAAGGCTACAATGCCTGCCTGAGACATGTTTAATGGGCTATTTCAGAGGGCGGCACAATGAGTGCTCCAGGGACGCTAGTCACATTTAATTTACAGGCCAGCAGTACCACTTTACTAGAGACTTACAAGTTAACTAAATGTGCCAAATGGTTGCAAGCCAATTTCATCATGTTTAAAGGAGAGAGCACAAGCACTTTAGAACTGGTTAGAGTCCTAAACGCCAATAAAAACTGGTTCAGGAAACAGGAGGGTGAAGGAAAATGATTTGGGAAATTCACCAAAAACGACAGATAGGAGCAATGTGTAGAAATATTACATAGTAGCATCATAGAGAAATGTCACACAGCAACAACAGCATCTTGGGACACCACCCAGAACCCTTTCCTGGCACAGCACAAGGATTCCAATCATGGCCTACAATGTTCATAGGTTGACTAATCTGTATACGGGTTCTGCTGTGAAAGTTGTTTGCATCGAATGCTGAGACTCTATCTCACAAGATCTCAGTGCATAGTGAACACCCATAATTCAACAGGAAGAATTGTTGAATGCAACTTCCTTGCCCTTTGTTCAGTTATGGGTCAGCTGCTATGTCTCTATCCAGCCAAATCACATCCTAATTCTGAATACGTACTACCAGGTAAAAAAGCAATATTCTAAGGATCTCCTTACCGCAGAAGTCGGACCTCAAATTTATGATGCTGGACTAATGTTAGAATAGAACATGTCTTTGCTGTATTGTTTATATACTGTTCTGCATAAGTTAGCATTCGCAGCACCATTTTATGTATGGCCGTCATTTTGAGTCATGATCGAAACTAATTCTCTCTCTGTCTCTGCGAGAAGCAGCTTTGGTAATTTTAGTTTTCTCCAAGGTTTGGCCTTGCTGTACTAATGAATACACTGTTATTATTAGTGCATACCTTTCCCACTAGATAGAGGACTGCTCCCACTAGTCCAGCGATGGGCACAGGCAGAATGACCTTGGCATAGAGATAGTGTGTGCCCGTTCTCAGGATCGAAACTTATGCTTCTGTACCTCCTTTGTGTAGCTGCCTCCATCTGGAAATTTCCAGTCTGGGCGTGCCCTCATTGGTTCTGAATTGTACATAATGTATCACCATGCTTGCTGATGTCAGTCCCTCTGCAGCAATCCACAGAGACTGGGCAGACTAGGCTCCACTCGAGTGTACCTGAATAAATATACTTGGTTTGTATTCTCTACTGTCTGACCGACTCTTCATTTGTATGGAAGGCTGAGAGGTGGTCGCGAGTGACCCGGGTGGCCCTAATTGGGTCACTTCCTTCAGTTGGTGCCCGAACAGGGACTCCATTGGGTGACCCATCCCCTCCCGCGGACAGGTGGGGAGGTCGGGGCCATTGTCGGGTCGGACGGACGGATCAGGGATCCCTGTATGAGGAGCATTGTTTGCTTGCAGCTGCCCCTTCTGTCCCGCCAGACGGTGCCTCACCCAGCGGTCATCCTGACTGAAGTCCTGACCTGCGAAACCCTTGGATCTGACCGTTTGGTCTGAAGAGTCGGCAGTGGAGAATAAATTCTTTGACCTGTGTGCACCAGGTGAATTTGTTTTGGTTCTTTGTGGATATAGTACCATTTTGGTTTGTATTTGGTACGGTCTGAGGACCGATTTTGGTACAGAGTGTTTGGCAACACTTTGCCAGGCAACATAACGAATTTGGCTCACTTTTGAAAATGCCTGGATTCAGCAGATTCTTGGTTACTTGTGGTCGTTGTTGCTCTGCAGATGCTCGATTGGAAGAAAGTCAGCCAGCGCCTCCAGAAGGCACTCCGAACTTTGATATGTATGTGAAGCATGGCCTTGGCCCTATCATGTTTAGTACGCTATGGAACAAATATATGAGGGACAATGCCGAGTTGCAGTGGCCATTGACGGGCACTTTTGATGAACAAAAAATTGGGTTTTTACAGGAGAAGTTGAAACTCTAGAGGAAGGGTTTTCGTAATCAGGGAAAGATCCTAGGCGCTCTGCCCTATATACGCACAAATTTAAACTTAAGGTATAATCCGTATGGTGCAGCTAGGAGAGGGGATGAACCCTGTAACCCCCCAATTTCGTGTAGGTAACAAAACCTTCACTAAACAAGCAAAACAGAAACCTAGGCACACATAAATGTTAAGTTAACACAGTATGTAAAAGTAAGTATTACAGTACAAAATACATAAAACGGAGAGGAAATCTCTTCAAAGTTGTCGATTAAAATTCAGCTTTTAATTATTTCTTAAGTTTCTTTGATAGGTAGAAAAACCAGCCGACACGTGTTTCGTCGCGTGTGGAAATTACTTCCGCGACTTCCTCAGGGCTGAATACAAATGAAGAGTATTCGAATTGTCGCTCAGCCGGTGATAATTCCAACCCAGCTGGGCAAAAAAACCAGTCAGGGATAAGTCTGTTCGTTCTGGAACGTATCAAAACTGCGGTCAGGTCACGGTGGACCAAATGCATATCGAGATGCCGTGAGGGGGTGAAATACTGGAACAAGTACTTCCAGCGTTGTATTAGATCTCAAGGCGGGTGCGCCCGGGGAGCCCCTCTTGTGGATCACTGCGTTCCGGGTTGTGGAACGAACAGACTTATCCCTGACTGGTTTTTTTGCCCAGCCGGGTTGGAATTATCACCGGCTGAGCGACAATTCGAATACTCTTCATTTGTATTCAGCCCTGAGGAAGTCGCGGAAGTAATTTCCACACGCGACGAAACACGTGTCGGCTGGTTTTTCTACCTATCAAAGAAACTTAAGAAATAATTAAAAAGCTGAATTTTAATCGACAACTTTGAAGAGATTTCCTTTCCGTTTTATGTATTTTGTACTGTAATACTTACTTTTACATACTGTGTTAACTTAACATTTATGTGTGCCTAGGTTTCTGTTTTGTTTACAGGAGAAGTTGTTTGCGAAAAGAAGTAGACAGTCTATGTTTGATTCTCTTCGAACGTGGCAAAAGGAGGCTAAACAGAGGCGAATGAAAGCAGAGAAGGAGGCCTGGAAGGGGAGAATGCAAACATTGACTCAGAAAGCTATAGCACATGATAGAGAGAAACAAGAGATAGGGATTGAACGTGAAGATAGGAGGTTTCGATTGAATATTGATAAATCTAATGTGACCCAAGAAGACAATGATATGTTTGTGGAACAGTTGTTAGATATTCGACCCCCACCCCCATATGCCCGCAGAGGATATATCCCGCTCTTCCCTCGCAGGCTCAGCTACCCGGTTCTTCTATCGCTGCTGTTTCTGCTTCCGTTACTGTTGATCGGACTGCCTTGGCCACGGCACCTCCTGTCCTTTCTTTGTCCTCGCCGTCTGTGGCAACTATGACTGTTAGTACTCATGCAACACCTATTGCTTTGGCGTCTCTTTCTCCAGCTATAACACCTGCAACACAGCCGGCAGCGATGTTAGTGCCTACTACCTCTGTTATCACTCCCACTGTGTTCTTCCATTCCCCGATATTACAGAGTAGTGGGACGCCAGTACGTGGGCTTGAGGATAGAGACTGGACAAAGTTCAAGGAGCGAATGGGTCTGTATGTGCGATCGGAGATGGGAGATGCAGAGAAAAAGGTAGTGGCTAATCAGGCAGCGCAGTGGGCCCGAAACCCCATTTATGGTGTGGAAGATGTGTGGAGTGTGATGAAAGATTATGAGCCTTTTGTACAACAACATGCCCTTTAGCATATGTCTGCTACTTTGATCGATCTTTGGGAGCAGTGTTTCAATGATGCAGCACCGCAGATTCTATATGATATTAAGGATCATGTATATGTTACTGATATTGCGCCTGGTCAAGTTTTTGGTAATGTTATGACGTTGGTTGCATATCGGGGTAGACCGCTTGAGAAGAGTCCCACCCCGGTATCTCAGTTTCCAATGCGGGAGGTTCATCCTATCTATCACCCTGAAATACCAGAGCTAAGGGATTGGCACAATGTTGTTACTAGACCAGGGGCGGCGGCCCGTTTCCAAGAACAATGGGTTTATACTCCATGGAAAAGGAGTGAAGTCTTGTCTCTTAAGACTCAGTTACCTGATCCTAGAAAGAATCCAACGGCTTATTATAAAGAATTGACTTAAGCTGCCTCTTCTACAGTGATGACACTTGCTGATATTGAAATGTTCTTTGGCTTATTAGTTCCGGTTGATATTTGGAGACAAGTACACACACAGGATCATGCTGTAGAATTGGGTGGTACCTGGGATCAGATTAAAGTATGGGATCAGGAACGGAAGCCAGGTGATAAGCCTAGACCAGAGATACTTGCTTTGCCCGGCCGTATCATTACGTATATACATTCTCTTATCCCTCCGAGAAAGGATGATTGGGACAAGTTATCGGCTTGTCACCAAAAGAAAGATGAGAGTGTGTCTGATTTTTTTACTCGGTTTGAAGGTGTGTTTCTAGACTATAGTGGACAGGATTTGTCGATCGAAGGTGGTGCTCGACTGTTTCTTAATAGATTTGTTTCCAATTTGCTTCCTGAGATTGCGACCCGATTGCAGGCTTCCGAGAGCACCTGGTCCACAACTTCCCCTTCTGTTATTTTGAATATGGCACAGTATTATGAGCACAGGGAAAATGCGGATAAGGAGAGGTCGGAGAAGAAGCACAAGGATTTAAAGACGAAGGTGTTGTTGCAACAGGCGTCTGGGGGGAATGGTAGTGGACGTGGTGGTTCGGCCCAACAGCTTCCACGCACTAGCAGCCCAACAAATACCACACCTTTAGGGCCGAATCAGTGCGCATATTGTAAAGAGGAGGGACACTGGTGTAGCGAGTGTCCCGTTCTTTTGCAGAAGTTGGCGGTCCCGAAAGGATGAGGTTCTCGCGGACGGGATCATCGAGCTGGTGGTCAAGACAGGGCTCAGAATGCTGTGGTCTTGCAGGGTCATTCTGATCAAAATTACTTTGATGACCCTCAGGGAAGACAGTATTACCATGATGATTATGACACGGATGAGGTGACAGGGATGTCTTATAGCTAGGACATCCAGGGACAGAGTGAGGGACCAATGCTGATACCTGTAGATCAACGCGGTCCGTATGTCAGTGCTGATGTGCCTGGTTCGGCTAAGGAGTTTTTGGTGGATACAGGTGCAACAAACAGTTCTATTTCTCATTCCTTGGTCCCTGGGGCGGCTCTGTCTGGCCATAATAATGTTTTGGTAGGTTTTTCTGGTGTACCAGTTGTGAGCCCCATTTCAAAACCCCTCGCGTCCTTTCACTGTGGATTCGTCATTCTTGTTGAGCTCTCTAATTGTGGAGAAAATCTGATGGGTTTGGACTTGTTGATGAAATTGCAGGCTAGAATTTACTGCTCCCAGGCAGGTGTTTACATGAAAATGGGTCCGGATGTACTTCGTGCTACGCAGTGCCTGTCCAAAGATGCGCCTCTTCCTATGGAGTTTAAAGATGTACCGCCCACTCTTTGGGCGACAGGTGATACAGATGTGGGACTGTTACAGATACCGCCAGTGTCGATCCAAGTTAAAGACAATGATATTTTACCTCGCATCCCTCAGTATAAAATACCGCAGGCAGGTGAGCGAGCTTTATTGCACATTGTACAGGACCTGATTGAGAAAGGAGTGGTTGAGGAGATGACTGCTAATGTTTGTAATAGCCCTATTCTTCCCATTCTTAAATGGACACCTTCAGGTTCCTCTGATGATCATGCAGATGTTTATCGCTTTGTGATTGTTTTGCGTGAAGTTAATAAAATAGTGATTCTCCAGTTTCCAGTGGTTCCTGACATTACAACTCTTTTGACAATCATTCCGTCTTCTGCTACATTCTTTTCTGTCATTGACTTGAAAAACGCGTACTTCAGTATTCCAATTCATCTTTACAGCAGGTATCTGTTTGGGTTCACCCTAGCTGGTAGAAGCTTTAGGTCTGTCGCGCTCCTCAAGGCTATACAGAGAGTCTGAGTATCTATAGTCAGGCATGTAAAGGTCAGCTAGATTCCTTGTCGCTTCCTACAGGTAATGTATTGCTTCAGTATGTCGATGACTTGCTCATCGCCTCGTATACGGAACAAGGTTGCAGGGACAGTACAGTTAAATTGTTACATTTAGCTCAACATCACCATAAAGTATCCCTTTCCAAATTTCAGTATTGTCGACAGGAGGTCACCTACTTAGGTCACCTACTGTCAAAGGAGGGTAGGAGATTGACCCCTGAGCACATCAGTACGATTGTTAAAATGCCCATTCTGCAAACTCAGAAAGATGTGCGCGCTTTCATAGGTATCACTTACTATTGCAAGCAGTGGATACCTAGCTATTCACTGTTAATCAAACCCCTGCTTGCTTTAACACTAAAAGATGTGCATGAACCCCTGCCCTGGACGCATGAATGTCAGCAGTTTTTTGAGCAAGTGAAAACTGCACTTTGTTCGGCTCCAGTACTCGGCATCCCCGACTATACTAACCAGTTTGTGTTGTACGTCCATGAGATGGCCGGTTGCGCGCTTTCTGTTTTAACACAAAATTTGGAGATTAGCAACAGCTGTGTGCTTACTTCTCTAATGTGCTCGATCCAGTCGCACGAGCCCTCCCGAGCTGTCTAAGAGCGGTCGCGGCCGTGGCTCTCTCAATAAGGCAATCGGCTGGACTCGTACTCGATACTGATGTCACAGTCATAGTTCCCCATGCTGTGGATATACTTTTGAATAAGACAAAGACACAGCACCTCACCAGTGCACGTCTGACAGGTTATGAGTTAACGCTGTTCGCCTAACATATTACGATCAAACGATGTTCCACTCTGAATCCAGCCACGTTACTACCCCTCCCTTCTGAGAATAAGGAGATTGACATACATGATTGTATCTTCTGGACGGAAGAAGAGACGAAAGGACGGGTAGACCTGACTGATGTTCCCTTATCTGACCCTCAAGGGGAACTATATGTCGATGGCTCTTGTTTTAAATTATCAGATGACACTACAACTGCTGCATATGCTATTACTAAGCTGCGTACGGTAGTTGAGACATCACAAGTTCCCTATCAGTCGGCCCAAGCTGCAGAGCTCGTTGCTCTAATACGAGCCTGCGAGTTGAGTGAGGGACTAGCTGTTAATATTTATACTGACAGCCAGTACGCCTTTGGAGTCGCCCACAATTTCGGGTGCCTCTGGTCAGAGAGAGGGTTCCTTACTTCCCATGGTACAAAGATTCAACACAGTCATTTTAGATATAGGCTTCTGTCCGCTTTGACACTCCCTAAGAAATTGGCAATAGTCAAGTGTAGCGCCCATAGGAAAATTACTGACGATGTAGGTAAAGGGAATGCTTTTGCAGACCAGACAGCTAAGGAAACAGCCCAGACTAGGATGAAAAGAATGTTTGCAGCAGGTCTAGCTAGGTGGGTGCTCGAGGTCACCATGTTTGAAGATACACTTGAGAATGTGAAGGAAATACAGAGTGAGGCCACAGTGGAGGAATTAGCAGTGTTGCAAGAATGTACAGAACAATTGATCGATGAGGGATGTTGGATTGACAAGTCAGGGAAACAAAGATGGATGTTGCCAGATGCATATGTTCTTCCTGTAGTCACAATGGCCCATGGTCCAGCCCATATCAGTGCCAAGGGTATTTGCAAGTTGCTAGACCCTGTATGGCAGAATGATAACATTTCCAAAACCGCTGCACATTTAGTGAAATATTGCATGGTGTGCATGATGCAAAATCCTGGAAAGGGTACCCCTACACCACCTGGTAATTTTGCACCACCTACTTTCCCTTTTGAGGTCCTTCAATTAGATTATATTGAACTGGACAGGGCCAATAACTTGAAGTACGTGTTGGTGGTTGTCTGTGCATTCAGTAAATGGGTTGAGGCTTATCCCACTAAATACAATACAGCCATTGCGACTGCAAAGGTACTCCTGAAGGAATTTTTCCCTCGTTTTGGCTTGCCCCGTTTGATCTGGAGTGATAACGGAAGTCACTTTAATGCCAAGGTCATACAGTTAATTTGTGATGGTTTGCACATAAAACAGAAGTTCCAGGCTGCAAACCACCCGCAATCAGCAGGTTTGGTTGAGAAGTACAATGGTACTCTCAAACTGAAATTGGCAAAGATTCAGGAGACAACAGGGTTGCAGTTGCCAGATGCTTTACCATTAGCTCTTTTGTCAACAGGGACAACATCACATTCTAGAACAGGATTGTCACCCTACGAGGTCGTGTTTGGACGCCCGGCAAATGTCTGGGGCGTCCCGCGCCCTCGTAGGTTTTCCGATATTGAGTATCCATTGTTGACAGACTATCTTTGCCAGTTAAGTGACAATTTGCGTTCTATTCACCAACAGGTCCGCAAGTCCCTTCCAACCACACCAGAGGGGCCCGGACATGATATTTGGCCCAGAGACTTTGTCCTAGTGAAGAACTTCCAGCAGAAGTAGAGTTTAGAGCCCCGCTGGAAGGGACCCGACCAGGTCCTCCTTGCCACTCGAACCGCTGTGAAAGTCGCCGGCCAAAAGAACTGGATTCATGCCAGCCATTGCCGCAGGATCCCCTTACCCTTGCCCTATGATCAGTGGGTGAGAGATGGCATTGGGGACACTGAGGGTGAGAAGGTGCCTCAGTTCGTCCCCTTCAGTGACGCAAAGTTAACGTGGACCCAAACGGATGCAGAGAATGATGACGCGCCAAATGCAGCGGTCCCTCCAGAAATTCGAGCCATTAAGGAGACGCTGTTTGTTGACCCCTCTGTGCCTGGAGTTACCAGGTACAATTTGCACCCTCGGCTGAGGAATGGTGCACCAAAGGAGAAGTCAGATTAGCCAGGGATGGACTGTGTAAGTTAGGGTGTACTTTGTTATAGTACCAACGGTGTTAGTTCAGGATGTTGTGAGATTGGTGCACTGTTCTGACATTGGACAGGATAAATGGAACGTGCTCCCTAGGAAGGGGGTACCTTATCCTGAGCGACGTGGAATTCATCGTGAGCTTAGGACTGAGCAAGCTCCACCGCCGGTGCTCAAGAGTGCCAACGTTGATGAACAATAGGAGCCTGTACCAGTGAGGCTCTGACGGACACTGGGAACACTTACTTTCATATATCATTTTATTTGCATTCCCTTTTCTTACATCATAATGCATCCGTTTGGCCGACCTATTGAGGAGGAGGAACAGCCATTTGCACCACCGCGTTTAGCACAGGGATGGTCAACAAAGAGTAAATTAGTTTGCATATTAATTGTTGTGATTATGCTAATAACAATACTTGGAATATCTTGGTTCCTAGAGAAGAAGTATCCTGTGCATTCATTGGTTGGTACAATGCCCACTCCCCCTGAGCACATTTTTGTTACTTTGGCTCCACACAAAACAGTGCATAGGTTGTCCTACACCGATAATGTTTTTATATAAATGTTGCGTCAAACTCATAATGTGTCCAATACAACTAATTGTTGGGTTTGTGGATTGCTCTCCTCAGTTACTCATAAGAGCAACAATCTGTTGTCCATGCCATTGTCATATATTGGTAGCTGTGAAGGTTGGTTTGAATTGTTCATTATGGTGCACTACCATTTCCAACTCTCTACTCTGGTCATGATACCAGCTGATTCTCACACTGTGGTAGAGTATATGCGTTTTCATCATGGGTTTACTCCCATAGGACAGGCAGGACAAGGGACCTTCGGTACATTGTCCCCAAAATCCTGTATGAGCACCTACAAAAAATTGAAGCTCAAAACATGGCTTCGAATGGAAATGGCTGATTTCCAAAGGTTCAGCACCTCTGAGTATTTTCAATCTCGCAATATTATTAAGGACAAACTGATGCCGGTGTCCATGGCTAACACAACAGCTAGTTTCTGTGTCCAGGGGAGTGGGGAGGTAAAAGTGGGGGAGAGTAAACGCAATTTCACCTACAGACTGAGAACGGTTAATAGTCCGCCCTTGGTCATACCCCATATTGTCTATTTTGTTGGTGGATCCCAAGCTCATGTCTGGCTTATGAGAGGATGGTCAGGCAGATGTTATCTCTCTTTCCTCCTTCCCCCTGTGTATGTTGCTCCATCCAGTTATCATAAAGATCATCAGCTATAGCGTAGGATTACATACTTGTCCCGAGTCAGAAGGGTTGTTGACACAAAGGATATAGATCAGACAAATACCACCGCACAACAGTTTGGGATGCCATAAAGGGTCTCCGACCTTTTTGGGGACCCATGGCTAATAGTCTCCAACTCCGTGGGTTAACAAGGGTTGTGGAGGGGGTTATTAATACAACTGCTGAGATAATGACAAACATTTCTGCTGAGCTCCAGGCTACGAGATTAGTCACCTTGCAGAACAGGATGATGCTAGACGTTATCCTTGCAGATCGGGGAGGGGCTTGTCACGTCATTGGCAGCAGCTGTTGCGTTTACATACCCGATAACGCTCCCAATGTTTATTCAGCCATACAGAAATTACATAGGCTATCAGCTGAGATACACCAAGAGACAGGTACTGGGACCCTATCAGGGATGTTCTGGAATATGCTAGCAACATGGGGTTGGAAGATTCTCATCTTTTTGATTGTGTTGCTAGTATTATTTTTACATGTTGCCTCTGTATACACTGCCTCCCGGCTTGTTGCACCTATTGTGTAAATGTTCTCACCCCTAAACAGAAAATATCAGTTCATGATACTAGTGCTGCGATTATGTTGCAGAAAGACATTAAAGACATGATGCAGATCGATGAGGGTGTCTTTGAATACTGATTATGTAAGCACCAGCTTATAATGATGTCTCGTAACCTTGCAACATATTAGACGTTTCTTGATAGTAACATAAAATGGATTAGCTTCTGCTAAAAGGAGGGTCTGTTAGAATAAAAATCTCTTAGCTGTATTGTTTATATACTGTTCTGCATAAATTAGCATTCGCGGCACCATTTTATGTTTGGCCGACATTTTGAGCCATGATCGAAACTAATTCTCTCTCTGTCTCTGCGAGAAGGAGCTTTGGTAATTTTCATTTTCTCCAAGGTTGAGCCTTGCTGTACTAATAAATACACTGTTCTTATTAGCGCATACCTTTCCCAATAGATAGAGGCCTGCTCCCACTAGTCCAGCGATGGGCGCAGGCAGAACGACCTTGGCATAGAGATAGTGTGTGCCCGGTCCTAGGATCGAAACTTATGCTTCTGTACCTCCTTTGTGTAGCTGCCTCCATCTGGAAATTTCCAGTCTGGGCGTCCCCTCATTGGTTCTGAATTGTACATAATGTATCACCATGCTTGCTGATGTCAGTCCCTCTGCAGCAATCCACAGAGACTGGGCAGACTGGGCTCCGCTCGAGTGTACCTGAATAAATATACTTGGTTTGTATTCTCTACTGTCTGACCGACTCTTCATTTGTATGGAAGGCTGAGAGGTGGTCCCGAGTGACCCGGGTGGCCCTAATCGGGTCACTTCCTTCACTAACGCTGTCAGTGGCCCTACTGCAAGTCACAAAGAGCCAATGAGAAATTCACAAGGCAGACCTAAAGGATAATCAGAACACCAAATGGATATTTCTGGAGTAGTTACTTTTAGACACACCAAACTAGTTGATTGCTGAGCATGGGTACACAGAAATAGTCAGTGAAGGCCTATGGCAGACCAAATATATATAATAAATAACTTCTATTTTACGATTATAACTTTCACATTATGAGTTTGTTGGGAAATGTATTGTATAATAGTTAAATATGGTAAAGATTTGCTTTGCTTTAGGGAATTCTGCGGTCAGTTTCATCCAATAGCCCTCAATAGCAGCCTTCAAGGTTTTTGCATAGTTTATGATATATCGTAGTACACTTAACACTATGTAAAAATAAAATTGTAAGCCACCAATGACGTCTCTGATCAGCTGTAGGCACTAGACATAAGGCTCAGTTCCTACACAAATTTGTGGATTTCTAAGGTGTCTTGCAGCATTTTTTCTATCTATGGTTGGGGTCCTTATTCCTGACAATATACACTTTGCCCATATGTTTGGTGTCATGCGACTTCTTTTACTCTCTATTATCTGGTGTCATGTAGGCCCTTAGTAAATGATGTAGCGTTATTACAAAAGAAGTTAAGTATGTTTAGCTCTCACACTATTAAACTACTTATCTGAAGGCATCAACATGCGGAACTTCTATTAAAACACAGTTGACTGAACATTTTGGAAATTCTCTGTTGGAAACATGTTCTGTTTGAATGATAATATAAGTTGAATTAGACCCATACCCATTAAATGACCGCTTAACAGCTAAATGTTTCTTTGAGGCATTCCGTCTTTAGTGATTCATTGATTTAAAATGTATATTAAGTTTGTTCTAAAGCAGAATGTCAGTGATAGCTGGCAATCCCCATTAAGGTAACATAGGTACAAAGAAAAAGCGTGCCGCATTTGCGTCTTTGCAATAACTGTGACAACCCACTGAAATCCAATGTTGGTGAAATAGGATTGCACATTGCACGTTTCAAAAACATTTCCCTGTTCTCTTTGTGCATTCCCATTGTCTTATTTACCATTCAGATCTTAAGGCACTCATGTAGGACCATCAGTTTTAAACAGTTGCTAAGACTACCTTTCCCTATCTATTGGGCTAGAAACAAGGCAAGCCACATATTTTAAGGACTGGCAGGTAGCCAAAAAAGGTACTTTCTCCAGGAAGGAAAACTTATGCATGGGCTGGTGAGGTAATGAGTTTCTGTGTGCCTAGGGATGTGCTGCGACCTGATTGGCTGACAAAAAAAAACTGAGGCATTAGAATAAGAATACATCTGCTCTCTGAGGAAAGCAAAATGATGCTCATGGATAGTACTGATGGGACAGTCCCAGTAGGCCCCTACTCTGCCATGCTCAGCATAGTTGCAGAAGCATCAAACCTGAAAGGGAATAACCCTGATAGTTTAGGGCTCTCCAGTTCACAGCAAATACTGTGCCCTTTGGGACACCCAAGTACAGGATGGCAAAGTACTCATGAAATAATTAGTGGGCAGATTCTCATGGCCATGCATGTTATTGATCTTCTCTTCACCAGGCAGAAAGACACAGGAGAATGGGAGTAGTTACCAGGCCAAGGTCAGCAGTTCCCTGGTAGGGAGTGTCGTAGGGGGGGCGGGCGGTGTGCAGCATGTCACAGCTAAGGAATGTGGGTAAGTTGCTACACTTCTTGGAGAGCACCTCCTTTGGGGGTGACTTCCTATACAGATGTTGCCCACATCCATGGACTCACATCTTTGTTTTTTCTGCTGGAGATGATTGGTATGAGCTCCTACACTTATATGGACCTGAGGCCATGCTTAAATTGAAAAAAAGTAAAAATACGTGCCAGAGCCAAAAGTCTATTTTAGAGACCAAGGGGCACATGCATCAAGGTAGGCTTTTGCGATTCCTTAATTGCGATTGTTAAGGAATCGCAAATATGGAATCGCGAAAGCTGCATGTAGGAATCGCTAAAAAAATAGCGCTTCCTACACATTCCTTAATTGCGACTCGCAAATTGCAAGTCGCAATTAAGGAATGGCTTCCCATTCATTCCTATGGGCCTACAGGCCCATAGGAATGAATGGAATGCATGCGCAATTTGCGAGTACCAAATAGCTACTCGCAAATTGCGCATGCAATTTCAAGGGTGCAAGGGTACCAAAAGGACACCCTGTTGCACCCTTGAAATATGCATGTGTGCAGATGTTGGGCATGTGTGTGTGTAACATGGAACTTTCAAAAATGCACTTTCGTGCATTTTTCAAAGTTTTTGCAAATTACCATCAAGTTCAAATTGATGGTAATTTGCGACCCCTAATAGCGAAATCGCTATTTGCGATTGCATCATGCATTGCATTTAGGGAATCGCAATTTAAGTAATCAGTATTTTAGCAATTACTTAAATTGCGATTTTTGCATTTGGGATGATGCATCCCAAATGCAAAAATACCGGTCGCAAAGGGGCAGATTCTGCGAATCTGCCCGTTTGCGAGCAGTTTTTCGGTTGATGCATGGTGCCCCAAGACTGATGCTGCTGAATGCAAGGGCTGCAATATTTCTTTATTGGGGCATCGAACAAGCATTATGCAAGGAAAATGAGGAGAATAACAGTATGGGTGCTGCTGGCCAGATATAAAACCCAGAGGTGGTAAAACAGCAAACCATGGTACCCAGAGAAGTAGGATCAAAGGCCGGAGCCCAGTACCAGAGTATATGGGCCAGCCCCATCACGTCGTAGTGGGCCAAACGTGCATGGTACCAAGCAGCAGGAGTCTGGGAGGGCCACAGTGCAATGATTTAATGAGGACCCATAGAGGCCTGAGACCAATTCCCGGTAACAGCCCAAGGTGCAGAGGCATTGGCAAGTTCAGTTGGAGACAGCACCAGCACCAGGGAAGCTTGCAGGCAATGTGTCAACTGCTGGTAATGCCAGTGGTCCTGGGGCTGGAGGCCGAATTCCGTATGAACCGACAGGAAGGTCTTGAGTAGGGTATCATCAGTGCTTTAAATGGGCCGGTACTCACCGGTACTGAGTACCGGCACTTCTGAATTTTCTGGCCGTCAGTACCGGCACTTTTCTTAGGTGAGGGAGAGTACCGGTACCCTCATTGAGAGCACAGCAGGCTCAGGTTACTTATCTCCTCCTGCTCAGGGTAGATGCCGCCCTGCTTCCGAGGAGCTTGTAAGTCACTGAGCCCCTCAGTGGCCTTTTGCACAATCGCTGCTGGAGATTCCAGCAGCTCTCACTTGAATGTCTCCAGACTGCAGGGGGTTGAGAGGGCTTGCCTTGTGTCATGCTGTGATCAGCAGGACAGGGTCTAGACAGACCCTGCACTGTTGATCAGGTGCACAATGGCTATTAGGCTTAAAATGCTTAAGGCCCCTCCACCCCTTTCCTCCATCAGGTGTGTGAAATGGGCTGGGGCTGCCAGTCAGTAATCCTGTCCCATTTAAGGAACTGTACTGGCCGTACTAAAGTGAGCGGTAGCGACAGACAATCCTCTACCTTCCCCAAAGCCGATTTTTCTCTCCATCTTTCTGTTCCGCACAGAGGCTGCTTTCCTTTGTGTGCCCCTCTGTTGAAGCAGGAAACGAAGATGTAAAGTGGATAAATGATGTTTACTAAACGCATTTCTCATGCATTTTGATATGTGCTGTAACTGGTACAGAGGTCATTATGTATCATCATATCTTGCCCCTAGCCCCGCCCATTTGCCACACCTCTAACTCATTTTAATGAGTACCTGCACTTATTTCTTTCCATTTACAGCACTGGGTATCATCATACATTTGGTCCATGGAGCGCGGACCCCTCATGCTCCAGGACTCCCAATAGAATGGTGCACCCCAACGCACAGGGCAGAATTGTGCCACAACGGCGCCTTCACATGCAGCAACGGGGGCACGCCCATTAAAATCTATGCTCTTCCTTCCAAGCCGCCGCTGTCATCCCCAGAACTAGATTAGAGGTCACTGCTCCGCAGAACAGAGACAGGTATGGTGGCGGGGGGAAGGGGGAGCGGTGGAACATCAAGCAGGTGATGATCTATCTGTGTCCAGAGAGGGAAGCCCCTGGGCGGGCCCAAATGCACTGCCACCTGGGAGAGTTGGAAGGTCATGTAATAAGATTGCACGTGAGGTAGTCATACTTCACCAGCTTCCGTGTTTGCCCAGAGATAGCTCACCCAGAGCCTGGGCTTGCGTCTGCTCCATATGTAGGTGCAAATATCCGTGTCTATGTTTGCAAGTAAGGTCCGCAGTAAGCATAGGGGTAGCATTTCAAATAGGTAGTTGAAGCGAGGGGCGACTGTCATCTTAATGGTCTCCAATACCAAAGAGAGAGAGCTGCAGAAGAGACCACTTCTGGAAATCCCTCCTTGTGACGATCCAGCAGCAGGAGCAGATTATCCTCCACCATGCGAGCAAGGTCCCTGTTGGTCTTGGCACCCAAATACGTGGGGCCAGTAGGGCCCCGGTATATGGGGTAGTCGTGGATACAGGTTGCTGTGGTCTAATGGGACATAGGGAGAGCCTCATTCTTTGATCAGTTGATTTTGCATCCCAAAAGATGGGAAAATTCACCAATGAGTGACATTGCAGCCGCTATTAATGTCCGAGGGCGGGACAAAAGTGGCAGAATATCATCTGCGTAAAGAAGTGCCTTGATGTCTCCTACAGCTTGAGGGATGCCGGTCACTCCTGGTGATCTGTGAATTGCAGCTGGCAGTGGCTCAAGGGCAATGAGGAATAGGAGGGGGGAAGAGGGGACAACGCTGGCAGGTTTCACACGCTACCAGGAGGGGGCCCAACAGAAGTCAGCAACAGAAAACCTCAGCTACCAGAGTCTCATAGAGGAGATGCACTTTCTAAATAAAGTCTGATCCCAGGCCCAGGTGGGACATGACATGGAAAAAGATAGTGCCAGCACGCTCGAATGCCTTCCCAGCTTCCAAGGAAAGCACCAACAATTTGGAGGGGTCATCGTTTGTCTGCCACAGCAGGTGGGACAGCAGTCGGAGGTGGTCTCCAGGAGCTACGGCACAAGAGAAAGCCCACTTGGGACTCATGGATCAGGAGGGGGTATGACTTTGCTCAAACGTGTGGCGAACACCTTGGCCAGAATCTTCATGTCGACGTAGTGCAACAATATCAGACGGTAGTTTGCCCAGTCCAGGGGCTCCTTACCTCCCTTGAGAAAAAAGGTGATAGTGGCTTTATTGGAAAGAGCTCCCACCGAGCCCACCTCCTGGATAACCATCGTCAGGTGGTGGCCCAAGAGGCCATTCCCTACTTTATAGTTTTCACCTGGGAACTCATCTTACCCAGGGGATTTGCACACTGCGAAGGACACGACAGCGTCGGCTACCTCCTCCTCAGTGAAGGTTCCTCATAATATATCCCGGCCTTTGGTGGATGGCACAGGCAGGTGTAGAGGGGCATGGAAGGCCTCCATCTTTTCCAGTTTGGCCCCTCGGTCTGCAGCATAGAGGGATGCATAGAAGGAAGAGAACTGGGATGAAATGTTACATGGGTATTTGAGGAGTGCATCCATTTGATGTAGTATTGCTGGGATGGCTAGTTGTTATTCTCTCTGGTTCAGTTGGGTGGCCAGCATCCGACCCGCCTTTTCTCCATGATCGTAGCGTCGCCGCTGCAACTTAACTAGCGCAATTTTGGTATTCTTCGTGAAGCAGGAATTCAGCCGGATTTTAGTATGTTCCAGCTGAGGAAAGAGAGACTGAGTGGGGGAGCTGTGTATTGTGCCGTAAGGGGTCTTATCTCGTGTTCTATGAGTTCACAGGCTGCGCATTACTTGAGGTTGGTGGCTGCAATGTCTGCCATCATGAAGCCCCGGAGTGTTACCTTGCCAGCTGTCCACAGCATTCTTTGGGATTGCACTGTGCCCTCCTTGTCTGAGAAGTAGGATTTTATATGATTCCGCAACTGGGCTTTCTCCTCAGGTTGCCGGTAGGTGGAAGCTTTCATGCACCAGCGACAGGGGTGGTGTATCGCGTCCGATGTCCAGCCCAAGCAGCATTGGGCTATGATCAGCAAAGCCGAAGAAGTAGAAGTGCTGTGCTGCATTGGGCGCAGAGAAAATAGCCATCGTGTGCTGATGGCTGAGGGCACAAGCGATAATGGGACAAAGTCATTTGAGCTGCGAGGCATGGCCGGAGCGGACCCGGTGTGCCCTCTGTAGTTCCAAAGGTTCCTGCAGTTGGAGGTGTAGCAGGTCAGGCAACAGCGACATGAGGTAACCAATCATGTCATCTTTCTCTGACCCATCAGGCACACCAGAGATCTTGAAGTTATCTTTCCTGGCCCAATCGTCCAACTTCATCACTTTATGAAGCAGGAAGTTAATGTCCTGTCACCAGTCCGGCAGATGATGGTAACGGATCCCCACATCATCCAGTTTCTAGTCTACTGTATCCAAGCGTGTGTGGAAGGAAGACACCTTCTGCCAGACCAAATGAGCCTCAGCCGTGAGAGTCATCATCTTAGCATTCAAAGCAGTGAGGGTAGAGTTGATTGCCAAGATTTCCTTAAAGAGGGCCTCCATGCTAGCATTAAGTGTGGCTGCGGGAGGATTCACAGGTGTCTGAGTGCAGCGCACCACCTCTGAGAATAGGAGTTGATGGGCCAGGCTTCTCTGGGTCAACATGCAACACTGCTGATGGGCAAAGGGTTGCCAAGTCAGCTCTGCTGTCAGGGGTTGTCTCCCTAGGTGACAGGTGAGGGGAGGAAGTGAGGCCCAACCGGCAACCTCACAAGAGGGTGAGTGTTCCTAGGGCTGCCCCTCCCTGAGGACAACTGCAGGCCCCCTGGCCCGGTTGTGTGTGAGGCTTGTGCCCTGGAGGCCTGGCATGCAGCCTAAGGTTGCGTGTGTCTCCAGGGCAGGGGCACCATAGCCTGGTTGGCAGGGAGTTACTATGTCCTAGAAGGAGTTCCTCGCAGCTGCAGTAATGGACAGAGGCCACCATATAGTAATTACCCACAGTGGATGGGCAGAGGGCAACTAGCCCCTCAGGAGAATGGGTGGGAGGTAGAAGACAGTCACTGGCTACAACGGGTCCTCCCGGTCTCCAAGCAGGTTGTCACTCACTCCCGGTGACACCCCCACAAGTGGGCGAGTCCTCCAGACTGGTGCTGTCTGTGGTAGGGACAGGGGGGGCAGCAGTTTAAAGATGGCCGCAGCCGTTTCTGCACCCATGGGTCGAGGAGAAAGACGCCATCATCACCCATGCTGCCAGGCACTGGAGAGTAGAGTGGGCACTGCATGCGCCGCTTCCCAGGATTGATGGCCAGTATAGAAAGCAGAGGGGGCGACTGCAGGTCTCAGGGGAAATAGCAGTGAAGGCCGCGCATCAGCTTCTGGGGTCTCGTGCCTATCAGGGCCCTGAAGAGCTGGGCCATGAAGATCACAATGCTGTCTCCGTAGCACAGGCAGGCAGAATGAGTGATGCTTGTTTTGCCCCACAGGCTGGACACCACAGTCAGTCAAAGAGCCGCTTGCAAACTGGGGGTGTGAATGCAGCAAGCGCCTCACAGCAGCTCTGGTATCTCACTGATCAAGACCTTCAGGACAGGCGGGCGGGTGCGAGCAGGTGGTACCGTAGGTTAGGCAGTGCAGGGCCCACTAAGCAGGCAGACAAGGGGGTGTAACAGCAGCACTATGTGGAGCTCTAGCAGGGAGCGGCCATCTTGGTCATTTCCAAGCACCGCCTCCTAGGCTCCTTAGTCTTGAATCCACATCATGTCTCTTCTTCCACTTTGTTCAACTGCCTCTCTCTTCAAATCAGTCTTGTAGAATCCGTTTCCAGCTTTCTCCATTTGTCACTGTTTTCCATTTTTTATCATTCTCCATCTTTCTCCCTCTTGCGCCTTTCTCTTTTGCCTTGTCTCAGTCTGACTTTGAAAAATAAGACCCAGTGGCCAAAAATGAGCTCCACTGGGTCCACAGACAACCAGCAGCAAATTTTTAACATTGCCTGAGAGGGACAGGAGAGGTGCCTAATCCCATGCCTACTCGCAAAACAAGTGGTCACCATTTACCATTCTCTGCTCAACATATGTGTAGGGCACAGCTGGAAGAGACCACCATTCATGGAGGATTTAGGTGTCATGCACAAAGTTCGAGTGGAACAAGAGAAACAAACTCACCACTACCACTGTGATTCAACCACAATGACACAGGAGAAGGAGGGTGAAAATACTATGCTATAGTACATGTTTCTCTGCTTGATTGAGAATACAGCTTATCAGAAAGCAGTTGATATTTCTCATATTTCTCATATTATTTCCCTGTTACACCTGTCAGCCTCAGAGTGGTTTTCCTCTAAATTATTTGCCTTACTCCTACACATTTTTCTGATCTTGTTTTTGCTGGCCTTGGGACTCTGTGCACTTTACCACTGCTAACCAGTGCTAAAGTGTGTGTGCTTACTCCTTAAAATATGGCTTCAAGTAGCCATTTAAAGCTGTCTCAGGCCTGCCATTGCAGCCTGTATGTGGAGATTTAACCTGCCATTTTGAACTGGCAAAATAAACCCTTTGCCAGGCTCAAACCTGCCTTTTTGATACATATAAGTTACCCCTAGGGTAGACCATAAACAGCCCTCAGGGCAGGGTGCAATGTATTTAAAAAGTAGGACATGTAATTTTAAGTTTTACATGCCCTAGTAGTGAAAAAACGTTTAAATTCGTTTTTTCACTATTTCAAGGTCTAGCTCTCCCATAGGATAACATTGGAGTTACCTTGAGGAAGAAATTGGGTTACTGGTTCAGTGGGGTGTGAGCCCTGGTCAAGCAGCAACCACAATCTTTGTCAGGGTAAGGCACAATGAAACCCCAAATTAAACCCTCGGGTAGCTTGGCACAGGGCACTCAGGTTTAACTCGTAGGCAACGTGTACAGTATTTGTGCAAGACTTCAAACAATAACACAGTGAAAACACCACACAAAAAGAATCACACACCAGCTTAGAAAAATAGAGCTCAGCTTAAAGAATAAAATAAGACCAAAACAACAAAAACATTATTAGTAGAACTGTAGATATTGAATTTTACATTTTTAGAGAAAATAGTGCCAAAAGGTGTAAAGCGCCAGCTGTGGTTATCTGGTCATGCCGGACCGAGACAAAGTCACAAGTTCAGGCCGATCGAGATAGAGTGTGGGCCGGCTACAGGGACTCAGTTGGCCCACTGAAAAAGTACCTTCATTACTGGTTTCCGTGTCCAAAATGCACCACACATCCAAAGCGATGCATTGGTTCTGAGATGCATCGAAGCTGCGGAGCGAGGGCCTGCATCATCATCGAGAGTCTCGTCGACAGGGCTTGCGATGTGCTGTCTGGTGTTGAGGATGCGGTGTGGAGTCGGGCGATGTGTTGGTTCCAAAGAACTCCGCGGCTGTGTAGCAGAGTCCGGAGTTGACGTCCAAGCTCTTGTCGGCAAGAGATGTGAGGTCCTGCACCAAGGATGTGTCTCGGGACAGCAGTTCTAAAGGTGAAGCGGGTCTTTGTGACAGGACCAATCCATGCCATAGCGGAGATGCCTCGGTTCTGTTCGGGGTTGCGCCGCAAGGCTGAGAAGATGCGTCTGTTCAGCTGGATCCACAGAGACTGGTAAGCACCTTAAGCCCACTTCCAAGGGTCCAGCATGGGGTGGCACCACGTGGGAGGGTAGACTCAAAGATGGCAGTCTCCAGGTGCAGATACAAGGTTGGTGGAAGCCTGTTATATCCCTGAGGCTTTAGGTCAGGAGGCCAGGAAACTAGCCCTTGGTGTCATGCTGGGTTCTGGGTTCAAGAGATGCAGGTCAAGTCCTTCTCACCCAGTCAAGATGGCAGCAGGTGAGCACATCTAAGCAAGAATCCGCAGAGTACAGTGCAGCAGAGTGGCAGTCCTTCAGCAGCACAGCACTCCATCGTGGTTGGCCTGAACTTGTGACTTTGTCTTGGTCCGGTGCAATCAGATATCACAGTTGGTGCTTTGTGCTTTTTGGCACTATTCTCACTGAAATATTTAAACCTGCACATCTCCAGTTCTACTAGTTGAATTTTTTGTTGTTTTGTTTCATTAATTACAATTTACTCTATTTTTTAATCTGGTGTGGGATCCTTTTTGTGATGTGTTTTCACTTTGTTACTGTTTGAAGTGTTGCAAAATACTTTATACATTGCCACTGAGTTAAGCCTGGAGCTGTGCCAAGCTACCCGAGGGTTGAGCACAGGTTAATTTAAGGTTTGCTTGTGAATTCACCTTGACAAGGATTGTGGTTCGTGCTTGAGTAAGGTTTCACCCTCCTCAACCAGACACCCAGGTCTCCTTTACAAGAAGTGATGCATCATTGCTCTGGGTAGGAGATGCGTCAAAATAATTTACAAATCGCGACGTCATTTTAAAATGCCATTGATGCACCATATTTACGGTATGGCACATCATGGCGTAACTGCCAGGCTACCTGAAAATAATAAATTCCGCAGACACAGGCGTGATGGTGCAGCGAAAACTGACATTTTGGCTGGAAAAGTGTTGTAAGGCAGATTTGTGTCACGTAATGCGGCCCAAACCACCTTTTCATTTCGGGAAACATGAAAAAAAGATAATAAATTGGCACAAACTTTTTAAAAAAGGTACACTTCACAGAAGGCAGCCATGGAGCAGGGAAAAGAGAGTAGCAGTCAAGGCAACAACCCCAACAATTCCAGCACCAGTCAGAATGTCCATACAGGCTCCCAGGGGAAAAGGAAGAGAAAGAGCTACTTCAGTGAGGAGGAGAATGAGATCCTGATCACTGACGTGACAGACCACCAACATCAGCTATTTGTCATCTCAAAATTGCCATTAGGAAAGAAAGAGGGCATTTGGCAGTCCATATTGGCCACGGTCAACAGCTTGGGATAAGCGAAGAGGGCAGTGACCGACTAGCACAACATAAGGCGCAGGATGAAGGAGAAACTGGCCAACAACCTGAAGGCAGCAATGCAGACCGGAGGAGGAAGCACAGGGTAATAGCAGGAGCTATAAGCCTTGGAGGAGCTGGTGGCAGCTTTCATCCCAGAGTAGTTGGGGGCAGGAGTTCCGGGACAAGACAGCGCAGCCCATGAGGAACAACAAGACCTACAGGGTAAGTCGCAATAATGGGCAATGTGGGCACAAAGGCCATGTAATGCAGTGCAGTTCGCTAAGTGTGAGAGCTCCACAGTGCTGTGTGCAGGGCAAAGGGCAGGTATGTGGGTTGTGTATCATTAAGCATCACATAAATATAAGTTACACTGCCCAGTTACAAATTGCACAGTTCACTCCAGCTCTGTCATGTTTCTCCCATCCATATGTGAAGTGCAGCACCGGTCCACGGTCACCTCTGTAAATTGGCACTTGTAGTTGAATGTACAACATGAGTCATCAGAACTACAAGTCCCACAATACCTAGCAAAAAACATGGGGCCTCAGTTACAAGAGGCCTATGCTTCTGGACCCTCAATTTTAATGACACTCAGGTGGCACAGCCCTCTCCATCATATCTATGAGGCAACGCAAAGCCACCCTGCATGCCTTTGAATGGCCTCATAAGTATGGATTAGGTCAAAGCAGTGCAAAGTGCTGCCTTGCCTTAGCTAACATCAGTGTGTCTTTGCATGGCCTCCCACTGTGAGCCTCTGGAACGTCAAGAAAAGTGACATTCTGAGGTCACACTGGGCTTGAAATTAGGCACCTGATTAGGGGGGTGAATGCAAGTGATGCACACCAGAAGATCATGTGTGTTGAAACAAAAGATGGTGTGTGACCCTGGTAGGCCTCTGGTAGTGCAGTGTATTGTAGGTGCTGGCTGAGCATGTTGGACTGCCACAGTGTGTGGATGGGGATACATTGCATAGGAAGGAGGTAGTAAGCATATGTGTACATCAAGATAGCCTAACAAATACACATGTACATGTAATGTGGCCCTGAATGGAGATATACCACGTGGCAGGAGGGAGCCTGGAGACTAATTGTCAAAGTCGGATGATGTGAAACAGGGATCTGTCAAGGTATAGGAAGAACTAGTTTTCCACCAGAAAGCCCATGAGTCAGGGATGGTAGGAGGCTGAGGTGGATGGGCCCAGCTGTATGGCAAACCTGAGTAGGTACAAGTCACCAATTCTAGCACTACTATCATGTGGGGTTCAGGTTGACCCAGAGCCCTCTTAAACAGGCTGGCATATCAGTTTGTTGGATATGCTCACACATATTGTTGGTGTTGTAGGCACAAGAGAGTCAATTTAGGATCTGGGTTCCCTCAGTGTGTGGCTGTAAGTTGTCCCTGAGCCAAAATAAGAATTGCCAGAAGAGACATGTTCACATACAAGTGAGGGGGCCTCAGTCAAACAATGTGTGGTACTCTGAAGGTAAACTACTCTTGCAATGATGAAATGGGGTGAATGTCAGTGCTAGCAATCTACATAGTTTAGCTGGGCCCATACCCTCAGAGTTACTACACTGTGCCCACTGTCCACTAATATGGAGTCAACAGTGTGTGTAACAAACTCACATGAGTATACACCACTCGGAAAACCACAATAAGAACATGCACTCACACATCCCTGCAGTGTATCAATGTTGGAAGCTGTGCAGAGATGTGCAGGATATGTGTGAATTACAGAAACCCTGGCCACATGAAAGCACGGTGTGCATGCAAGTCAGCACAAAAAGGCAGAGTGCTATGGTGTACTCTGTGAAGTGTAGACTGCAGGTTCATAACTAATTAATGTCCCAAGTCACATCACATTCACAGGAACAAAGTGCTGAATACTGGTCACAGGGAATGGAGGCTTCCTGGGGGCTAGGTGCAATGTGCATAGTAGTGGTGTTAATACGTCCAAATACATGGGGGCATATTTACAAGCCCAGTGCACCACCGGAATTTCACTTTTTATGATGCTGCAGCTACTCACTGGGCTTACCCATATCTGCAAGGCCATGTAAAGCCACCCTTTATGGCTATTTGTGGCCTTGTAGATATGAAGTGAGGCAACGCACTGCAAGTTGCTGCGTTGCCTCACTCTGCAAGGGGGAGGCGTACCATGGGTGTTACAGTGATGTTCCCACGTAAACCCATGGCATTTGACACATTCCCAGATTTACAACAAGCTGGAAACCTGGAAATGTTTCAAAAGCCTATGCCTCCCCAGGGGACACGTAGGGGAGGTGCAACAAGGAGAATTAACATTATTTTGCCTTGTTTTCTCCTCTTTCTATGTGTGCTGCATTCAGCAGCATACATAGAAAGAGGAAATGGGTTCCTTGATTTTTTTTTTGCAAGAAGGTGCCCCTTCCTACACACAAACAATCATCGCTACAATGCAGACACCCTTGCACCATGGTGCAAGGGTGCCTGCGTTGGTGCATGGCAGACATTTGTGACCCCGTGCTGTGGAAGAGGACAGGAATGTGCTGTATCTCATAGATAAGGCGCATTCCTGCCCTTTTCTTTTGACATAGTGCAGCACAACAGGAAGGTTTGCTGCGTTACCCTATGCCAAAAATTTGTCAATAAGGCTCTGCATGTCAACCTTTTAACTCATGTGAACAACTGACAAGGATCACCATCAACATAAATATTTTCTATTCCAGAGGATGTGCCACCAACTCATGACCAACTGCATGTCCTGGACGAGGATTCTGCTGAAGATGACAGACTGCCCACCCTCTACAAAGACACCCTCCAGCAAATTCTGGACTCCATTTAAGCACCATCTCTGGTCATGGGAAGGGCCAATAGCATTACAGGGTCGCCAGAGGATCCACCTATCACGCAACAAAGACCACCTGCCAGCCCCCCCCAGCCCTGGACTCCGAGGACCCTCAAATAGACTTCCAACATCGCGTGGTAGGATCCAGTGGGAGCTGGTACATGAGGTGCAGGTGAGGATGGAGTCCATGGTGGGCACCCTAGATGGAGTCCGTAGGTGCCTAAGTCACAATAAGGGCACCTTGGAGGCTTCACTATGCTTCATGGCTTGGAACAGTTCCTGGCTGACATCGCTGGTATCATGAGGCAGAGACATTAGCAAATGTCCTGCCAAAGTGGCAGCGGTGAGGTTGCCAACCAGCAGGGGGCAATACGCAACATCCAGGAGTCCATCGAGCAGAAGCAGGATTCCTACATAGCAGCAATGGGTGCCTACCACTGCGATGTCGCTGTGCTGGCAAACCAGCAGATTCATCTCAGTGCTTTTCTGCCTTATTTGTTGGCACAGGAAATGCTGCTGGGAACAGGGGATCCACATCCTCAGTCCCTGATGAGTGTGTGCCTCTGTCGGCTCTGACACCGTCAACAAACATCAGAGGATAAAGATGTGGACCTCAGCTCTTTACTACGCAAATCTGCCCAGTAGCATATCTCTGTGCCACATGGCCAGTTTCTCCAATGACCTGTGCCTATGGCCATGCCACTGTGCTTTTCAACTGGTACTGTCCTCCATTTGCTTTCCCACCTTTTGATCTCATCCATGTGTGGATTGTCTATGTGGACTTTTTTTCATAATGGCAATTTGTTCCTCCTCTTCACTGAAACACTCCTCTCCTCAACATGTCCCATTACATGTATCTCCCATGCACTCTGTCTGGATATCCAATGGCTCACAAACTATGTTGGGGTTGTTGCCCCAAGAACTGCCCTTTGCTCCTAGGTTTACGTGTCAATAAAACTGCTTTCCAGAATCAGCATGTTGTATTTCTGGTCATGATTGGAGTAACCTTAAGACACTACCTAACCTCTAAAGGAACATGTGTTTCTGCGACACAGGGGTAAATATGTACAGTGCATGCTAAATCTTTTATGTTATCCATATCTGCTACTTAACTAGGAAGTCATTACCCAAGGTCACATGCATGAAGTGCAACAATTGTCAATCAGTCAATGGTAAGACTGAATGTTGTGTCTGCCCAGGTGGGTGATACTTACATGCATACTAGCCGGCAAACAACAGTGAGGCAACTAGGAAATAGTGCTAGGGAGAGGGTTAGTGGCTTTCATAAGTGTGGCACCAAACATATCCTGGATTAGTCACAATGGTTTGACTCTATCATACATACAAAATATGTAGCATCAGTAAGACACACAGGGATCACTAAAATAATATCGACAGACATAATATCGACCTACCAAATTATCGACACAAAAAATCGACTACACTAATATAGATATACTATACTTATTTTTAAAAGTACACAAATATCGACAATAAAATATCGTTAAACATTTACATCGATATCAGTATTATCGACACATAAAATATCGTAACAACTAATATCGAAAATATTAAGAAAGCATACAAAATAACAATATTATCGATAACCAAAATATAGACAACACTATTACCGTAAAAAAAAAATCAACACATTAAAATTATTTATAATAACACAATACATACCCCAAAAATATAAAAATGTCAATAACACACACAGCATAGAAAATAAATAGATGAACACATAATTTCATTACATTTAAAAATATTATCTTGAACATTATTAAACACACAAAATTATTTACTCTTTCAAACATTATATATAAAATATATAAATATTATTTAACATTTAAAAGAATATAAATTACATATAATATACTATACCATTTTTAAATTCAGAAAAAAAGCTTTAACTAAACCCTAATTAGCGTTTTCCCATATAAGGAAAACAACTGCCAAATTTATTAAAACAATAAGTAGCAACCAATGAAATACACATACAATTAAAATAACCCAATCAGATTAAAACAACAATTAATTAAACACTATATAAACACACGAAAAATAAACATTATTTTACACTACAACTAAAAAGCAAGAATAAGGAGAATCTCTGCCGGATTGCTTCTACAACATTGGACTTCATTATAGAAAACTCTGATTCCAGCTTCACAAAGTAAGTAAAATAGCATTTTAAAAGTACACCTATTTAAATAATCTCAAAGCACTTTTATAATAACAAAATGATTAATACATATTTTTTAAATTATATCTCCTCTACAGATAATTCTGAAGACACTCAAGGAACTATAGAAAACTTTAAAATACCAACTTATAAATAAAGTAAGTATTAATCTCAAATAAACTAATATAAGTGTTAAAATTCCCAAACAGAAGCGCAAGCTAAGCTCGACCCCCACCCCTCCAAAACTAAAAACACAGTTAAACATGCAGGAAATATAAAGAAATACTAAAGGCAAACAGCAAAGAAAAACCCTCAGCATTGAAATAATTTATCAAATTCAACGTTGTAAGTATAATTTTTAAAATATAAATGTTTTAAACGATAAAACAACATAGGAATACTTTTAATAATTTTTATATACATTTCTCTTAGCATTTGAAACATCACCATGACTGAAGGGGCCCAATTCATTACTTCCCAGAAAGGAAATTTTTTATTATGTTATAAGGGATATGTTTACACCCAAGAAAAGCAAACAGGCGACAAAGTGAACTGGAAATGTAGCAAATATTATTCAAACAAATGTTATGGGAGGGCTACAACAAAGGAAGCAACTGTATTATATGTTAGAGAACATAACCACCCCCCTAATGTAGCTGAGATTGAAGTTTGAGATGCTTTAGAAACTCTAAAAGAAGCTAGCACTAGCTCTCAAAAGCCTACAACCAAAATACTTAAGGACATACTCCCCAGAGTCCCACAACATACAACTGGCCAAATGCCCTCAATATCATCACTAAAAAGAATAATAGCTAGAACTAAAAAAGCTACTGCTACCACCCCACCTGCCCCCAAAACTTTTAGTGAAATAGAAATACCACCTGAACTCACAGTAACTCATAACAAAGAACAATTTCTTCTTTATGACAATAAATCAAATGAGAAAAGAATAATAATATTTGGAAGTCCCACAAACCTAATTAAACTACAAAACTGTGAGACATGGAGGATGGATGGGACTTTTAAAATATGTCCCAAGCCATTTTACCAGTTATATACAATTCATGGACTTTATCAAAATACAAACATCCCCTTTATATATGCCCTGTTACCAAACAAACAAACCACGACCTATGTGGAACTCTTAACCAAAGTAAAACAAGAAATTAATAATTACTATCCTCAAAAAATGATCATTGACTTTAAACAGTCAATGATACAAGCCATATTAAAAAACTACCCTCACACAGCAATCCAAGGTTGCTACTATCACTTTAACCAATGCATATGGAGACACCTCCAAAAATCTACACTAAGGGCCCAATTATGATGGCGGACGGAAAAGCCATCCATCCGCCGTGCCCGCGGTAAAAAAACACCCGCATGTACCGCGGCATTGCCGCCGGTCAGATTACGATGCAATGCACGTAAAGTCTGACCGCGGCGGACGGAATACACAAAAGACCGTCCGTAAAAGCTTCAAATCCGACCTCGACGGGCGAGGAAAGCTGTTTAATAGACTAAAAAGGCTGCATCTGCTGCGGAATGACCGCACGGCTAATTATGATGAGATAGCGGGGCTGGCATAACAATCATTGCTGTTCCGACCGCCGCGGTCGCGCTCAGGCAAGATGAAAGGGGGTCGGAACAAACTTCACTACAATGCTCAAAGTGTGCCTGTACTCTCTGCAGCCCTCAATCACATCAGACACACACCAATGATACAACACAAATGTATTTCTGAAATGAAAGCCATGGTCAGCATGGAAGATACACCTGGTGGTCATCACTCATGTGGACACACCCACATACCACAGTATAAAATCAACTCCTTCCTGGACCAGAATCCTTTGCAAAGCAGGTGCTGAGACAGAGAGAGCTAGAGAGACAGGACACCATTTTGTCACACAGCACACAGCACAACATCACACCCACCCAACTCCACACACCACCACTTCTCATCCACACACCTGACACACCTCACACATCTTCATCACCACCCTGCACCCTTCACCTTTCATTCATTTGCACCATGCCCAATCAAAAAATGCCCAAATTCTCTGACACAGAGTTGAAAGTGCTGGTAGATGAGATAATTAGGGTAGAAAGACATTTGTATGGGAACCTGGTCCAACAGACCCCACTTGTGCACAAAAATCAGATGTGGACAAGGATCTACAACAAAGTCAATGCAGTAGGGACCACCCTACACACACTGCGTGACCTCAAAAGGCGGTGGACTGATCTCAAGGCCCGGGTCAAGGCTCGAGCCCAGAGGAACCTCAAGGTGGCCCAAAGAACTGGTGGCGGCCCTCCCATTCCACCACTAACATTCAATAAATGGGAGGAGAAGGTGCTTGCCATACTGCATCCAGAGAGTCTCTCAGGAATCGAGGGGGGAGTGAAGGCTGGTAAGTACAAACCAAATGATCACATCCCACTGTAATGTACTGTTGTGTACAACAAGGGAGCCTCAATTGCCAGATCAAATCAAACTCATGTAGAATGCACGCTTTCAATATGAATGTCTCACAAGGCTAGCATTTCCTTCCTCTGCTTCACCTCACAGGTAGGTGGTCAGCTCATGCACCCTGGCCTCCCTCCCAAACAGCATGGAGCACCCTCCTCACCCCAGAGCCATGTGGCAGTCATAACCGTTGACAGTGCTTCCTAACAGGTAGGTAGCCATCTTACAGGGGAGGGGGTTGTTGAGACCTGACAGCAAGACCACCACTCCCACAAGGCCCTCTGTACTCCCTCCCAAACACCATGGAGCATCCTCCCCACCCCAGAGCCATGTGGCAGCCATCAATCAATCAATCAATCAATCAGGGAATTGTAAGCACACTACTCACCCGTGAGGGTCTCAAGGCACTGAGGGGGGGGGTCCGCAGATCTGTTTAGCCGAAGAGCCAGGTCTTGAGGGTCTTCCTGAAGGTGTTCAGGGAGGGGCTTGTCTGATGTCTGCCGGTAGCTCGTTCCAGGTCTTGGCTGCAATGTGAGAGAAGGATCTTCCGCCTGCTCTGGCTCTGTGGATGCGCCGGGTTTCGGCCAGTGCAAGGTTGGAAGATCGGAGGTTTCTTTTGGGTACGTGGAAGTTGATTCAGTCGTTGAGGTATTTGGGTCCGTTGTTGTGTAGGCATTTGTAGGCGTGAGTGAGGATTTTGAAAGTGACTCTTTTCTCCACGGGGAGCCAGTGGAGACTTCGTAGGTGGTGGCTGATGTGTTCGTGTCGGGGGATGCCGAGGACGAGTCTGGCGGCGGTGTTCTGTATTGTTTGGAGTTTGCGGAGTAGGGACTGGTTGATGCCGACATAGAGTACGTTTCCATAGTCCAGTCTGCTGGTGATGAGTGCGTGGGTGACGTCTTCCTTGACTTAGGGGGGATCCACTTGAAGGTCTTGCGGAGGATGCGGAGGGTGTTGAAGAAGCTGGAGGTGACAGCGTTGACCTGTCGGTTCATGGTGAGTGATGAATCGAGTACAATGCCGAGGTTCTTGGCGCGGTCTGAGGGGGTAGGTGGGCTTCCAAGGGCGGTCGGCCACCAGGTGCTCTCCCATGCAGAAGGGGTGGTACTGAGGATGAGGACTTCTGTCTTCCCGGCGTTGAGCTTCAGGCAGCTGTTGGTCATCCAGACTGCGACGTCTTGCATTCCTTTCTGGAAGTTGAGTTTGGCAGTGGTGGGGTCTTTGGTGAGGGAGAGGATGAGCTGGGTGTCGTCGGCGTAGGATAAGATGTTGAGGCCGTGTTGTCGAATGATGGCTGCGAGGGGGGCCATGTAGATGTTGAAGAGGGTGGGGCTCAGTGATGAACCCTGTGGGACTCCGCAGGTGATTTTCGTGGGGTCAGAGAGGAAGGGTGGGAGTCTTATGCTTTGGCTTCTTCCGGTGAGGAATGATCGGATCCAGTCCAGGGCTGTTCCTTGTATGCCTGCGTCGTGTAGTCTGGCGACTAGTGTGCGGTGGGAGACGGTGTTGAAGGCCGCTGAAAGGTCGAATAGGATGAGGGCTGTGGAGTGGCCTTGGTCCAGGAGGGTGCGGATGTCATCTGTGGCGGCGAGTAGGGCGGTCTCTGTGCTGTGGTTGCTTCGAATCCGGATTGGGATGGGTCGAGGATGGCGTTCTCTTCAATGAATCGTGTCAGTTTCCTGTTGACTGTTTTCTCTGCAACTTTGGCTGCGAAGGGGAGGAGCGAGATGGGCCGATAGTTCTTGAGGTCGGTGGGGTCAGCTGTGGGCTTCTTGAGCAGGGGTCTGACTTCTGCACACTTCCAGTCGTCTGGGAAGGTGCCTGTTTTGAAGGTGATGTCGATGGTGCGTTGTAGTTTGGGTGCGATGGCGGCCGCGTGGTAGATGTGAGGGGGACGGTGTCTTCGGCTGTGATCGGTGTCCAGTTGGAGATGGTGGGCTGGCTGGTGTTTCTGGGGGGCGGGGGGCCGTCTGTGGCGCCTGGTGGATGGTCAATGAAGTTGTCGTAGAGGTTTTTGATCTTGAGGTGGAAATAGGTTCCAAGCTTGTCGCAGAGGTCTTGGGATGGTGTGATGTCTTTGCTTCACTGCGTGGGTTGGTGAATTTCTGAATGACACTGAAAAGTTCCTTGGAGTTGGTGGAGTTGGCCAGGATTTTATTGTGGATGAAGTTCCTCTTGGTGGCTCTGATCTGGTTATGGTAGTCCGTCATGGCGTCCTTGTAGGTGGTGTGGTTTTCGGTTGTCTTGGTGTTTCTCCAGTTCTTATCCAGGCATCTGCAGGTGCGTCTGGCTTCTTGGAGAGTGGTGGTGAACCATGCCGCTTTCCTGGGGCATTGTCTGTTGGGGTTGCATAGTGGGCGAGCTCGTCTGCGCAGTTAAAGATCCAGGTGTGGAGTTCTCTGGCTGCGTTGTTTGCGTCGTTTGCGTCGGGTGCCCAGGTGTGGTTGTCTCGGGTGAGGGTGGAGTTTAGTTGCTCGTCGGTAACCTTGCTCCAGTTCCTTCGAGGTGGGCGTGGGGCTGGTTTGGGTGCCTTGGGTTTGTTGATGGCGAAGTGTACGCAGTGGTGGTCGGTCCATGGCGCCTGCGTTGTGTGGCTGAATTGGACGCTGTTTCCTGCCGCGAAGATGGGGTTGAGGGTGTGTCCTGCTCTGTGGGTCGGTGTGTTGACGAGTTGTTTAAGTCCGATGCTGGCGAGGTTGTCACGAAGGATAGTGGAGTTGGGGTCGCTGGGGTTGTCGAGGTGGAAGTTCAGGTCTCCAATGAGTATGTAGTTTGCTGAGGCGATGGCGTGGGGTGCGATGAAGTCGGTGATGGTGGTGGCAAAGGGTGTTCGGGGCGGGGTGGTCTGTAGATGAGGGTTATTTGGAGTGTGGCGTTGGGGGTGGTCTGGATCTGGAAGTGCAGGTGTTCAGCGGAGGGGAAGGTTTCGCTGGAGGTGGTGAGGCGGAGGGTGCTCTTGTGGGCGATGGCGAGGCCCCCTCCTGGGTGGTTGGGGCGGTCTTGCCTCTGGATCTTGAATCCATCTGGGATGGCGGTGCTGATGTCGGGGGCAGAGGATGCGTTGGTCCAGGTCTCTGTGAAGAAGGCGATGTCGGGCGAGAGAGAGTCGAGTAGGTTCCAGATTTCCATGGCGTGTTTGTGTACGGAGCGCACGTTGAGGAGGATGCATTTTAGGGTGTCCCCGGTGCTGGCGTCGGCGGTGTTGGAGGCCAGGGTGGTGGTGAGGGTCTGACGGCAGTGGAGGCAGGAGAACTGGCCGTGGGTCGCGTTCGGCGAGGCCTGTTGGCATTCTCTAAGTCTTCCAGGGTTGAGTGAGAGGAGGGTGGTGGTGTCGTAGCGATGGGTAGTGGGAGGTCCAGGGTTCCTGGCGCTGGCCGCGGTCGGGTCACGGACGGGCGCAGACGGGCTTGCCTTTGGCGTGCCTTCGGCATGCCGGTGGCGCGCCCACTGCACGCGTCCGCGGCGCGACCGCGCAGCGGCCGCCATTAAGTAGGGGAGGTGGGAGGGAGGAGAGGCTGGGAGGCAGGAGCGGAGGAATTCCGTAGGGGAATTCCGGGGGGGAATTCTGGGAGGGAGGGGCCGCAGGGGCAGCAGGGGCGAAAGGCGAAAGGAACAGGCAGGCACGAGAAAATACAAACAGTGGTGGAATTAGAGCAAGACACAGATGGGCACAATAACAGTGGCACAACAGGGAAAAATCAAGAAAAAACGGCTGAGAAAGGTTACGGTGGTTGCAGGCAGTCTGGTCCCAGTTGGAGCGGGCAGCAGGCGCAGGAGCGGGCAGCAGCCTCAAACCTCCCAAGGAGGAGGTCGGGGTCTGGAGGCAAGAGACGGCACAGTGGAGCTGACCGAGGGTCGGAGGTCTTAAGCCAATCACCGTCGACAGTGCCTCCTAACAGGTCCTAACAGGTAGGTAGCCATCTTACTGGGGAGGGGGTTGTTGAGACCTGACAGCAAGACCACCACTCCCACAAGGCCCTCTGTACTCCCTCCCAAACAGCATGGAGCACCCTTCCCACCCCAGAGCCATGTGGCAGCCATCACCGTCGACAGTGCCTCCTAACAGGTAGGTAGCCATCTTACTCGGGGGGGTCATTGAGACCTGACAGCAAGACCACCACTCCCACAGGGCCCTCTGTACTCCCTCCCAAACAGCATGGAGCACCCTCCCCACCCCAGAGCCATGTGGCAGACATCACCCTCCTCTGCTTCACTTAACAGGTAGGTAGTCATCTTATGCACCCTGGCCTCCCTCCCAAATAGCATGGAGCTATATGACCACCACATCCCGCACTTGTTAGCCAACTCTGTAAAGCTCCATAAGTTGGAGCCAGTGCACACACAGCTAATCCCATTGAGAGGTCACATTAATCACAGTCTCATTGATGAAGTCACATATAACTGCAAAGCAAAACCCAAGAATGCAATGGCCAAAATCCAATGTGCAAGTCCCATTGTCGCAAAGCATAAAGGCTCACATCAACACAACACATGCATGGAGACTCAGTCAAACATCACAAACCACCGGAGGTCAGTACAAAAAGCACAACAGAAATAATGAAGTTGCGGCATAGTAGACAGATACTCATAGAAAAGTCACAAATATCCTAGCATCAACTGAAGTGGATGAGCAACAAGTTGGTACCAGAGGACATGTCCTTGGAAATACAATATCTGTACATATGAAATTGTTGCTTTAGCCATGTCACATCGTTAACGAGCAATGTATGTACCTCTACATCATGTTCGACTGCTGACAAACTGTTACGAATGCCAAGTAATGCCAATGTCAAAAGTCAGGTCATCTCAAATGAAACGTGCAAAACATGATCATCAAAGTTGTGCTGTGTACTGAACATGCTGACAATCTAACCTCTGTTCAACAGGTGACTCGCTAGCAACAGCAGGCTACCGTGACATGAATGAGCCAAGCCAGTCCCCCCCCCAGGAAGGTGAACTCGTGGATGCAGATTCCCTGGCTTCTTTTGGATGAGGAGGACCGACCTGGCCCCTCTGGCGTGGCCAGGCAAGCTCAGTCCCAGGACCTCACTGTCCCCCCCCATCACCACGACTCCCACAACAACTGCAACAACAACGCTGACCCCTACAACTGTGTGGCATCCACCTCCACCATCACCCCCGCTGCCTCCAACACTGTTCCTGTGGCAGTTGTTGCCAATACCACCAGGCAGCCTGGGGACGCTGGGGACAGTGTGCGGTGGCGGCGACAGGCAACGCCAAAGGTCTGTGTCTGCATGGCAGGTGGGAGGCAACCTGGGGGACAGTCACAGGAGGACAATGAGACTGAGGCCCTGGCCACCGTGGAAACTGTCCTTGGTGCATACCAGCAGAACCAGGGACAGATGGGCCAGGTCCTTAAAGAAATGCGTGAACTCCGCGTGCTGCAGAGGTCCATGGACACACGCTTGAGTCAAATTGCTGAGTACATGGGCCAGGTTGTGGGTATTCTGAGGGGCATGCATGCAGCTCAAATAGATGCCTACAACCCCCGTGGCCAGCCGGATGCTAGTCACAACACCGCAGCAGCGGCCACAGGGAGGGGTGAGTCACAACACAGCGAATCCTCAGACACATCTGAGCATGCAGCAGGTCACCCCCCTGCCAAACGGCAGAGGGGACGTCCGAAAAAGACCCCGGGATGATCACGTGGCAAAGCACCATGCCGTACCAGTTCTAGTAGCCACCGTTGATGTCACCAGTGTCACACCCAGCATTGACTTTGTTGTAGATCCGATCCCACATTGCCACAATGATTGGAGTGTTCTGTTGGACTGTGGAATTCCACCATTGTGTGTACTACCCTAAGTATCCATGTACCAGCACTTTCAACTTCACCACTCACCTGTCACTTATGTCAAAATAAACACATTTCACACCCCTATGCCTTTGTGTCAGTAACATGTTTATCATAGTAAGTAGCATGTTAACTCACATTGCAATGTATTACAAGATTTGAATGCAACAATCCATTGAGAGAGCGGAGGAACCTAGAACGACACAAGAAAAAGTGAGTTGACATATAATGGCATGACAGCTAAAGCACACCACTAAGCAACACTGTACAAGATGCATTCCAGATAACACTGGCCAACACCATCAACATGGACAGAAGGGGGATGGGAGGACACTACTTCACCTCCCAGCACAGTTCACCCCTTAGCATCCTGGTAAAAGCACTTCAGTTTAAATGCTTACTTGAATTTCCATTGAAGTGTTTCACCAAGGTTGTTGCAGGTTAGTTCTGTGAATCTCTAGTCACATGTGTTCCTGGATATTATCCTTCATCAGTAGAGCTAAAAAATGAAATTCTGTGTTTGCTGGGAAAGCTGCCATAATCCTCTCAGGTCTCTGTACCTCTCCCTGACCAACTTTGGTGAAACACTTCAGCTACATTCAAGTAAGCATTTGAACTGAACTGCATTTACCAGGATGCTAAGGGGTGAACTGTGCTGGGAGGTGAAGCAGTGTCCTCCCATCCCCCTACTATCATCAACATGGACATGACGTAAGTTGTAAAACTCACACAGTGCTGCACAATGTAACCCTTAGCAGTGTGCCAACAAGAGCCAGCATCCAAACACATCCTGTTAAATGGCCGTTGGGGACATTGTCACCTTCACTAAGTCAAGTACAGTTACACGGGGCTTGTAATGTATCATGCAAGATTTTTGCATGTTTTGAAAAAGGAACACCAGTCGCTGTCAACATTCCCACGCTAAATCTCCTTTTTAACGGAAATTATCTTATCCTGAATAACCACAACCACTGCGGTTTACAGGCAGGCGTCCCATATATAGTAACAGATTCACAACGTGTAACTTGCTGTAGCAATGTTCTTTTTACTCCCCCATATGGTATTTTAGATAGTTAGTTGGGGCCTCACATTCCTACTATGAAAGCAGACTTCAATGAGTTAAGCAGGCTAAAACCGCTTTTGTTTCAACAAGAAGTCGCTCTCACATAAGCCCGTGAGACCTTCGAATTGCAGGTGGCTCGAACATCAGTGAGATTCAGTCACTGCTAAACACGACTCTCCCACTTCATTTTGAGGAACTGATACACCAAATATTAAAAGCGTCTGATACTGAAGGTCTTGCACATATTTTATTAACTTGTGGGCTATGGCCTTGTTACTTCATTTCAGACTATTTTTGGAGTACTACCGGGTGTCATTTATTCCATTTTTCAAGTGCATTTGGGGGTTACCATCACTCCTTTGGCTGTTCTGCAGAGTGCTGGTTCTCCTACTGCTCTTACGCAATGGCTGCCCGTCCTGTGGTCCAGGCCAACCCCGGTCAGTTGCAACTGTACCGTGAACGAATGCAGCTTATTTTTTGATGTTTGCCATTAGCTATGCTTCGCATCAGTTATAGGCTAACCTTCTGCTATGCCTATTTCACCTGCATGCAACCTGTGTTCTACTGTCGCCAATGCCCCTTTCAATGGGCCATGGATGTCTGCCTTTCCAGCACATCTCTTGCTGATCTGGATTATGACCTGTAGTTGAGTCCTTTGTTGGCCCATGACCAGGACTGTTTCGGTGATTGCCGTTTATGGGATGCCTTACAACGTGGCAGAAGGGCTTCCAGCTGCACCTGTGCATTTGCACAACGTCTCCTGTGCCATGCCTACATTGAACCTCTTCCAGGTTGCCCTGAAATGCTCCTTTCGTCCACGGGGTGCGAGGAGCACATCTGTTCCTTCATACTACTGGATTGGATGGCGGTCCGCTAACGCTGATTCTGATCGTCTTTTGGGACTGCTTGCCTTCGAAGCTGCAAGTGCTTTCTTGGATTCGTAACTACTTACCAGCATCCGCAACTGTTTGGAACTAATTCAATATTGTTTTACCTTTTCCCACCTCCTTCAGAAATTTCCTTTGATTTATCTCAAACTTTGGCCCTGTCTGCGATCGCTTTGACTCTGCTTACCTTTGCGGTCTGTTTCGCTTGGTACCACAGACCTGAGCAAGGGGAGGCTGTTAAATGGCCGTTGTGGGCATTGTTGCCTAGAATGACCCGGCTTCCATTATGCAGCTTTAGCGCACGTTATTACATAGCTTTGTTGTTTTGCAAATAGCTTCGTTTATGTCTTTCATATGAGAACTGTCCGCAGAGCTTGTTCTCTGCGCGGTCCTGGAGTACAATCTGAACATCATGTCCAAGGTCGTAAAACAATGTCCCTTGTTATTCTGTTCTGGTCAGGCCCTAGCATCCATACTCAACAAACTCTCGCAGCTGCTAGAGCCCACGGGTGCCAGTCCACACCTGGAGAGGGATTCTTCCAGAGAGAAGAGCGACACAGCACAAGTGATGTACATTTCACCATCTATAGGCTGAGGAATGGGGTCTGCTGACAAAGCCCAGAGATATTGGGATACATAATAACAAGGGGAGGGGGGATAGGCTCGTAGGTCTTCCTCCTGAGTGCTTATTGATATGACATCTCCCTTCATGATATATGGACATGTTTCTATGCTGACTGTTTTTGTATTATGCATTATTCTGCTTGTTGTGGCACGTATACTGCATGTTAGGACACGTTAGTTGAAATAAACATTTGAAAACGTTTCTTGTCTTCAACTGATCTTATTGTGGACAAGTATAAGAGTGAGGGTGACAGGGTATGTCTTGTTACCGCGATTCCTGAGAGATCTGAGAGCGTTGTGTCCTGGGGTGTATAAGCTCTCGTTTCACTGCCAGTGAGTAGGAGAGCTAGTGAGGGGTCTTGTGCTTATGGGTACTCAGGTGGTAGGATGACTCAGTCCCTGCTTGCCCAAGTCCTATAATCCTGCGCATAGTTCTGTCTGTGGGCAGAATCCCTGCAACAATCCTCCAAGTTTGGGAGACAACAGCAAAGCGCACAGTCATAGTTGCTCAATGCTAACTTATACTCAATGGAAGTAGTTGGCGATGAGCTGTTTACGCAGGTCAAGACATTCTTCCTCACCACTATCATCGTCACTGGGCAATTGTGGGTGTGCAGCGGGTAGCTCCTGCTGCTCATCATCGTCCTGAATCAGGGGTATCTCTTTGCGCAAGGCCAGGTTGTGTAGCATGCAGCAGGCGACTATGATCTGACACACCTTCTGGGTCGAGTAGAGAAGTGCAGCACCACTCTTGTCCAGACACCTGAATCTAGACTTTAGAAGTCCAAAAGTGCGCTCCACCACACAACGTGTCCTCCCATGGGCATCATTGAAGTGGACTTCCCCGGGCGTAGTTGGATTCCACAGTGGGGTCAGCAACCACGGACGATTGGGATACCCTGAGTCACATAGTTGTGAGAAACACAGACAAACAATGTAATGGCAATATGTGAGGAGAGCAGCATGTCACACATACATCACACTCATTGACACAGCCCACTCACCAACAAGCCAGGCACTCTCTGGGTGAAGAATTGCCATCAATTGTGGTATGCTGCTGTTCCGCAGAATGTATGAGTCATGTGCCGAACCTGGATACTTTGCACACATGTGTGATATGATCTGATCTGCTTGGCATACCACTTGCACATTAATGGAGTAGTGATGTTTGCGGTCACGTGCCTGTGGTGGAACGAGGCCAATGTGGGTACCGTCAATGGCTCCAACAACATTTGGGATGCGTCTAAGATCATAAAAATCCTTCTTCACAGCTACCAATTCATTTCTCCTTGGAAAGTGTATATAGCTGTCCTTGTAGGTCATCAATGCAGACAGGACATCACGCAACACCATGCTGAACATAGGCTGTGACATCCCACCAGCGCTGTCCACGGTGTACTGGAAAGACCCAGTGGCAAAGTAATGCAGTGCAGCCATCACTTTTACTGTAGCAGACAATGCAGCCGGATAAGTTCTGTAGGGCTTCAAATGGGGCTCCAACTGAGCACATAGCTCTCGCAGTGTAAGGCGATCCAGACGGAATTTCCTTATGATTTCTATGTCCTCCATCTTTGCCAGGTCTGGGACAGGGCGATAGATAGGTGGTCTCCTCCTATGTACTCTGGCAGGAGACACATGCAAAAGATAAGTAAAAAATGAGATGTGGGAAACAGCTTAACCAAAGACTCACACAACCACAACATTGACAGGACTTTTGAACATGTGAAATGCACAAGTGACATGCATACAGACCTTGATTTTCTTCACTCAGTCGACATACTGACTACAACAACATCAAAATAAGTTGATGTGTATGACATATGGTACACTGCTACATTAAAGTGTGAGCAGCCCTGTGGGTAGATGGCACAGCACATGTGGTTAACAGCATCAATGCTGAGTTGCATGTATCTGCTGTCACTGCACAACCTCAAACTTCAGTCCCACAATACACAACAAAATTACGAAATGAGGCCAGTGAGTGTCAGCTGGACAATAATACATGAAGATTCAGCACAGTGGACAGACAACTATGAACATTATGGGGTCAGTCCATCGTGACTGTGTGAGGATTTTGCGTGACAGACATTGTCATGTTCACCAAAATGATACACAATTACACATGGATTCTGTATACATGCACACATGGCTGAAAATGACCGATGATGTCGGCCAGAGCGATGTTTGTTTGTAACACATGTGCACTCCTCTAACGTGTGTGAAAACATATGCAGGCAATGGCAGCTAGGCACACTGTATGCCACAGCAGTGTGTTGAAAGTGCTAGAGCTTACAAGTATGTCTGATTTCCGTACAATGGAAACCTCTAAATGTCAGCCAACATCACTGGCCCTTCATAAGACAACCCATGGCAGAGAAATCGGCAGTCAAATAGCAAGGGATATTCAAACAGTGTTCACAGGTTGAATGTTTCAATACACAACATTAGTACAGTACGAGAGGCGTTTGTCCTTTTTGACTCCTTAACTCATTTCATTCCATGCTGGCCACAAGACATGACAATGAATGTTATTTCACTCTCCTTTTCTTGTACATACCATGTGTGTGAAGACATAACTCAAAGGTCACACTCTATAATACCCTAACAGGGTGCACAAATCACTTTAGGCAAATGTCTTGGGATGAGTGATGCAATTAGCAAAGCAAGAATGGAATTGCAAAATGTGTTTACAGGCGCGGTAGCTGGCATCCACAGCAGTAACATGCATTGGCCCCAATTGAATGATGCAGGATTGCGGTCGCAGCTTCCTGACCTCCGCGGTGCGTCACCGCCTATGAGAAATAGCCATCAGCCAATGGGAACCACCAGCGGCTTACATTTTTTAAACTCGCGGTAGGCGTTTTCCGCCAATGCGGGGCCCGGCATTGGCCCCAATTTAATGATGCAGGATTGCGGTCGCAGCTTCCTGACCTCCACGGTGCATTACCGCCTATGAGAAATAGCCATCAGCCAATGGGAACCGCCAGCAGCTTACATTTTTTAAACTCGCGGTAGGCGTGCTCCGCCACTTCGGGGCCCGGCATTGGCCCCAATTGAATGATGCAGGATTGCAGTCGCAGCTTCCTGACCTCAGCGGTGCGTCACCACCTATGAGAAATAGCCATCAGCCAATGGGAACCGCCAGCGGCTTACATTTTTCATACTCGCGGTAGGCGTGCTCCGCCACTGCGGGCCCGGCATTGGCCCCAATTGAATGATGCGAACCAGGCTGGCCAATGGTATCAGCAGAGCAACACTGGAACAAGCCTAGGGCCCTATATATATCCCTGTGAAATGTCCACACCTGTCACTTGCCTAGAGACACTGCTGCCTGCCATTCCTCACCACGAACTGCTGCTGTACCTTATCTCTGGAACCAGTCATGGCTCGTACTGAGAACCTGAGGGCCCATCCCTTCACCACAGAGGAGCTGGAGGTCCTGGTGGATGAGGTCCTTGGACAGTACGGCTGGCTCTATGGTGCTCCAGAGGTACTGGTAACTGAATGCTAAACTTACTTAGAATGCTCAGAAGGCTCACAACATGTTACTCTACAGTGCTCTGTGCCTCAGACTGCAAGCCAATAATGGTGCTTTCTGATTTTGTCGTATGCATTTCCCATACATGACGTACTACTTGATGCACTTGAGTATGTGGGGAGGATGGCACACTCATTAATGTTGCAGCTCCATAGGTGCAAAACATCACACATGTGAATCTCAGAAAGGATGATGTATATGTGTTGGAGTCTGTGTAGCCAAACGAGTTCAATTGCATGGTGTTGAGCCTTGTTCCCCCTGAGCCCTGAGTGCATGCAATGACGATTTTGCCAGAACGTGGTTTATCAGTAGTACAGTTACAATGATGACTTCATGAAATCGCTTTTTGACACACATTCCCTGTGCCATGTTTTCTATGAGTTCATTACGTGTACATATGTACATTAGTGAGGTGGTAAGTGTCGATTGGGCAGAGGTTAGTGATTATGGGGTGTGCTCATTCTACAGGGATACTATGGAGATGAGCCCAGTATGCACAATAGTACAGGGCCTGTTACTGTCTAGATTAGTGTGAAATTTCCTCTCCGATCTGATAAATGTACAGTGGACATGCCATCCTTCTTTTGGTGTCATTATGTGTAGACTCGCTCATGTGTATGCACTGTGTACTGACACACAATGCACCACTACAAAGTGCTACAAATGTCTCCTCTTGTCTCCCATACCTACAGCTCAAGGTCCATCAGCGGAAGGCAATATGGAGGGCCATCGCCTGGAAGGTGCGTGCCCTAGGGGTATCTAACCGTCGACACAACCACTGCCACAAGAGGTGGGATGACATCTGCCGCCTTAGCAAAAACGTCGCCGAAATGACGCTGGGTCTGGTTCCTCGGACTGGTCGGTTGGCGCGCCAGAGCATGACCCCACTATTGACCCGCATCCTGGCAGTGACACAGCCAGAGCTGGATGGATGCCTGAGGGCCCAGCAGCAGCAAGTTTAGGGTGAGTATAGTACAAAGTCTGATGTTGCGCATGAAACCCAGAGCAAGGCAGTAACCTATGAGTTGTCTCTAGTGTGGTGTAATTGCCTCTCAGTTGACTCCGTGGTGAGTGCAGATATTCTGCGCCTGTACAATGTCTGGATTGTCATGTGGGCAGGTAACATCAGCATAAGTGTCAGTCTCTGTGGCACCAACTGGAAGTGAACATCAGTGAGCATCATGTCAGGGTGATTTTCGAGATTGATATTGTGCATTTCCGTGTAAGTGATACATCTACAGATTGCTTACCAATGTTCAACACTAGTTGTGTTGCAGTACCTAAATTAGTGGATGTAAGGATGTCATGTCACTTAGCAATAGTTTTCTTTAACTTACTATGTGTGGGGTTCTATCACCTCAAACTTCCAGTGTGACACACACAGTGAATTCAGATGTGTAGCTCTCTTAGCTGAAGGCATGTAAATGTGCCTACAGACAATAGGATGTGATGTTGAGATGCCAACACATGCCTAGCAAATTGGCAGTGTGTACGCAACATGGAGCATGACTGTCCAATAAGCATGTTAACATGCATAAGCTGATCATAGAAATAATTTGACTTATGCAGACAGTACATGGAGAGTCAAATGTGTGCCTTGAGTTCAAGCATTTCGGTTAGTATTGCCTAACATGTTTGTGATCCGGCCACTTCACTGAACAGTGTCTCTGTCTCCTACAGAATCTACGGAGCTCAGAGAAGGAGAGGGACCCGAAACCATTTGTGAAGCTACTGGCATCACTGCTCCCCGGGAGTACAGCGACACTGAGGGGACTAGCGCATCGGAGGGGGACAGGAGTGCCCTTGAGGAGTCCGCTCCAGAAACGCCTACCTCTACTTCCTCACACTCCAGCGATGACTCCTCGACATTGTTGGGCAAAGGTGGATCAACCTCTGCTTCATTATCCGCCACACCCTGTCCTGTGTCCACCCTCCCTGATGCTCCCCCAACTGGTATCCGGCCCTGCTGCCCTAAGAAGGGTAGGGTATCTTTCCCCCCAGGCACTGCTGCCCCAGCCCCTGTGTCCCCTGCTTCCCTCAGTGTGGAGGCCATTGACATCTTGCTGCAGGTGTCTGTGGGGCAGACTTTGCTCATGAATGCCCTCCAGGATCATGGCAACAAGTTGTCACAGGTTGTTGCGTTCATGGAAGGCATTCATTCTGACGTCGGTGGCCTGCACAGGACTGTCCAGTCTTTGGCCTCCACACTAACGGCAGCCATTCTGCAGTCACTGGCTCACAGTCTGGCTCCTCTCCCTTCCCCAACCACCCTGCCAGTGACCCCACTTGACCAGAGAACACACACACCAGAGCACTCAGGCACCAAGTCATCCCCACGCAGCACATGACAACAGCAGTCCAAGCGACAAAGACATGAGACATCATCCCCAAGGCACGCAAGAAGCACCCATGCCAGCCCCACCACAAGCACATCACAGGACACAGAGAAGCCGAAACACAAAAAACATGCATCCACATTGCAGACCTCACATTCCTCTCCCTCCAAGATCCAAATGTGATCCTGAATCAGCACAGGAAGTTGCCCTGGCTGCCGTGGGCCTGTTGCCTGCCACAACTGCCCCACCCCAGTTCAGAGGGCTGTTGTACCCAAGACTTCCAATCCCACCCACCCACCCCCTAGGAAACATGGACAGAGAAGCAGTGAGGTAGTGGTAGCTCCAAAACAGGGGAGGCAGGGTAAAAGCCCACCCCCCCAAGCCTACAACCAGATCCAAAGGTTTTTCCAGGAAGGATCCACGAGCACCTGCTCCACTTTCTGGGAAGAAGGAAGCTGTTGTGGCCACCTCACCTATCCCTTGACCCAAGACACTAGCCTCCCCACTGCATTTCACCACCTCCCTGTGCGACAACTCCACCAGGTCCGGCCAGCCTTCAGGCTCCCACATCCAGGGATCCCTCTATGTCAACCAGTTCTCCCCCTCCCAGGTCCAGTCCTCCGACTACCCCAGACAGTCATCCCCCACCCAGTTCCAGTTCTCCACAAATTTGAAGCAGAGTCCCCCTTCCCACCCCATTCCTCACTGAGCGGTGCCTGAGCTGCCCATTTGCTGGCCCTATCCTGGTGATATTCCCATGGTGGTGGACTGTGTTTCAATCATCTGTTTTGAATTTCAAAGCACACATGTGTGGACTTTGGTTTGGACTGGCCGTTGCCCTTAATATTTTGCACTTTACATGCTGATACTGAGTTTATGTAATAAAAATATATTTATGTTTTGAGCGTTGTTGCTGGCCTTACTAATGATGCTGTACAATATATGTGTATATGTTCATCGGTTCCATGCTCTGAATTCACACTTTCCCATTGGCATGTACTTAAGTTGATATTGCAGGTGTTACCAGAGGTTCCGGAAACTAATGTCCACTTTTGACTCTGAGGATTGATGGGGGCGAGCTGCTTGTCTGTGATGGTCCACTCTGGTCCTGTTCATTATGTTGGATGAGCTCTACTAATTCACACATGTCAGATTTGTTTGATCTCCATCATGAGAATCTATTCCAATTTACATGATGACTTGAGGGGTGGACAGGGTACAACATATCTGTGTGATTTATCTTGATGTATACTCACCAGTGTAGGTGTGTTGTCATCTTGGATAGGTATGGCTTATTGTCAAATGGATGGATGTACAATTGCTTACTGGAGTCATCAGACAGTAGCATTGCCCATTCACACATGTATGATCCAGTTGATGAGTGCCTGTTTGTTTCCATGGTCAGACACCTTGTGTAGTGTTTGTGGACATGTTGGGGTTGTTGCCGGAGCAGTGTGCAGTGTGTCATTGTAACCTCGCAGTCCTAGGGTACACCTACATCTTATCCACATCATTTGTGAGTATGCAGAGTGTGTCGCTGCAATGTCTGTGTTGTGAGTCTTGGGATCCGGCCTGGCTCTTGCTTACCTTTGTTCTCACTGTGCTGCATGTCTCTGGGATGCAAACATGATATGTGAGTTTTCACATGCATTGCTGTCACTTTCCACTTCATGGGCTCCAATATGTGTTGGTCTGATTCATGGCAGTCACAGTCATACCATTGAGGCCTACACAATGTGAGATACTCCACTATGGCTTTTTGCTCTGTACACTCCTCACCTGTACAATTCCCGTGCATACACCACTTCAGTCAACACATGTGCCATGCACATGTTTGACCCTCCCCACCACTCCATGGTATGACACTGTACTGTGTGCAAATTATTTGTATCCAGAAGCATTGTGGCCCTCAGCACTGCTTCAGTATGTGATATGTGCAATTTGAGCCTACTGGATTTCAGTCATAGTTGCTGAGGTCCATGCAGATGGATTTCCAGCACAGTTCTCTTGTCTTGTTCCAGCATGGATGTTTGCCTGGGTTGTGTGGCAGTAGGTGATAGCAAAAGTGTGTAGCTGTTTGCTGCGACACTGCTACCCATCCTGGGCACGCATCTTCCTCACTTTGCAGTCTGCAGTGTATACACTCCCAGCCGCCAAGCAAGTCTGCCACATTGAGCCAGATCGGAGCTGTGTGAGTGGTGCTTGTAGGTGGGGGAGAGGGGAGCAGCGTGCCAGGAGGAGTAAGCACAAGGCAGCCTTAGGGAGCCCTGAGGGTGTCACTCATGTAAATTGAGGGAGCCTCACACATTCCAATTCGCAGGTTTCCTCAAACATCATAGAGCCGGCCCAGCCTGCACACTTGCTGGGAGTTGTTGTTGTACCGGGGTTGCATGCGTGGAGATGTTTTGGACGTACCTCTGCTGTAGAGCGCAGCGGCAGCTTATCTGCTGGTGATGCATCAGGTAGAGTAGCAGAAAGGACTGTAGAGCAGGATCCATGGTGGCTCTGGTCATATGCAGGTGTTCTGGTTCGACTTTTTCACTCCGCAGTTGTGCTTCCGCCATCCGCGATGAGGTGGTTTTACCGACGCGGTTAGATTGACTGTTTGATACATCATAATCTGGTTGGTGGACGGGACGTGATTCCGCACGCAGTTCTTGCTCTATAGGCTCCGCCCGCCGCCCTTGCGTAAGGAAAAAAAGTGCGGAGCCTGAAACACCGTGGCGGCCGGAAAATGGCCTATGTTGGCCCATTGTAAAATGGCGGTCACAATGACCCCATCAGGAGCGGGAAAATCGACTTTTTCTGCCACCGCCACCACTGCGGATGCACATCCGTCCGCCATCGTAATGACCCCCTAAGTGTAAAATATGCAACAAATAGCAATTTTGCATATCAAATTAAAAAACTAATAGCACTAGCATACATCCCAATTACTGACATAGCCGAACACTACAATTTATTAATAGAAATCCCCCACTACCAAACAAATGAACAAAAACTAAGTGGCTGATTACGATGGCGGGCGTACTTGGTCCACCCGCCATCGTAGCGGTGTTTGGGACCGTCCGCCATGCATGCGGCGGTCCCGCCTACCCGATTAGTATGGGACCGCCAGCGCTGCGGTCAGATTCCGCACTGTTAACATTGCGGAGGTGGCTGCTGACGGCAGCACCGCCGCGATGTCGAAAAGAGCATGTTGTGCATTGCACTGCACTACGTGGCAGGCACTACACTGTGCCTGCCACATGGTGCAGTGAAATGCAGGGGGTACCATGGGCACCCCCCCAGTGCACCCACACCTCCCCCATTACAGGGGGTACCCACAACGGGCCCCCGAAACCAATCCCGCCAGCCTTTCAATGGCGGTTCACCCGCCACGGAATGGCTGGCTTCCGCATGCATCGTAATTCGGCGGACGGAGCCTGCTTGGCTCCGCCACCATTGTGAGCATGCTGACTGCTCTGCCAGGCAATTGTAATGATTGCCTGTGGCGGTACCGTGGCGAATGGGCTTTGCCTCCGTCGCGGTCTGGATCCCACCGCCATCGTAATATGGTGGTCGGAGAATCACGGTCCGCAGGGCCGACGGACCTCACAGCCAGCCCGGCGGTGGCGATCGTTCCGCCATCATAATCAGCCCCTAAGTCCCCTACTCAACTATTTTGAGGATACCTGGGTGGGAAGGCTACATAGATCTGGACACAGAAGACAGCCCAAATACCATATTCCATGGTGGAATGTATATAAAGGTACCCTAAACAAAGAAGCAAAAACTAATAATGCTGTGGAAGGATGGCATAACACCTTCCAAGCCACAACAGGCAGAACCCCACCAACTCTACATAAACTATTACAATGTATCCAAAAAGAACAAAGCTACCAACAATTAAGAATAGAACAGTCTATAACCCAACTAGGCCCAAAACTAACCAAACAAACTAAGCAAATGTTTGAGTACTTACAATATAAAGTAAGACTCTACCCAAACACTAAAGGGCTAGAATATCTGGAAACTATAGCTAAAAGCCTACTTTAAATAAATATACCTCAAACTCAAAAATATTTGTAGTCTAAAAACAATAAACATTTTTTTCAAACTTCAAAAATATAATTATTTTGTCAATTAATTTAAATAATATTTTAAAAATAAATTGACATAATAATTGTATTTTCTATAATAAAAAAACAATAACAATTACAATATTAACATTTCCCTCCAAGTAAAAATAATTTTAAATTTCTTACTTTTTTCGTAGCTGAAGAAATGTAATCCAAACTGCCATAAATAAATTCACATGTATAAAAATCCAAATAAGTAATGAAAAATCCCCCCCCCCTAAAAAAAATCCAACTGTATAAAAAGTAATCCACCGTCAATAGCTCCATAGACGAGAAACCATAAAAAACCCGAAAAAGGTATTTAAAAAAAGAAACGCTCCAGGAAAATTCAAAAAATAAAGGAACTGTAAAATAATTATTAGTTTACTAAAACTAATACACAGTTCCTTTAAAAAAAAAAAAAGCATACTTCTCCCAACGGCAACTTCCAATAAACAAAAACCTGTTAGGAAAAAAAAACAATCCCTCCCGCACAAACATACCTTAACATTATATCAAAATACACATAAATATAGCACTAACACCATACTCTAAACATAATTAAACATATCTATCAAACCCTAACACCGACCGATTAACAAACTAACCGCATTTCGGAAACGCATAACTAAAACATAAAACTCACCAAAAATACAAAATCCTAACACTACATACACTAAATACTAAACTTCCTTCAAACTACCCATAATTTAAGTTTAAATAAAGAAAATTAAACTTATCTTACTCGATGCGATGCAGCTTCCAACCGCAAGCTTCTCCCCTCAGAAATGACCTAAAACAAAACCAATAGCTTAAAAATAGAACTTATGACAAAAAATGACTGCCTTAAATAAAAAAGATTGATATATTTCTTTATTAAACTCATTGTACATTACAAATGTATTACCATTTAAAAAATATATATATTACAAAATAATAGTGATGTGTAAAAAAATGTTTTACATATTATTTCAAATGTTAAATTATATTAATAAATATTATTAAACAAAGAATATTTATTATTATAATTCAAAAAATATATATTTAATTACTAGAATATGTGAAAAAATTTTACTATTTGTAAATAATGTGAAAAATGTATAACTGTTATAAAAAAAAAATTTGTTTGCAAAATGGCTTATTTACTTGATAATATTATTTATATATAAAATATAAGTAATATTGCCAAAAATACAACATTATGGGCCCGATTCCGATGATCGTTCGGAAGGCCTCCGAATCGGATTTGGCTTTCCCGGATCCGATTCGTAGCCCTTGTTTACAACCAAATCGTACACAGGTCCGAACGGCCAAGTACGATGCGAAGATCGCGTACGCGCCGACGGAACTGTTTCCTGGACCCGAACCTGTCTGTACGACTCGTTCGTAGCCGAATAGTGCCATGCTATGGAGCCGAATTCCGACGAGGGAGTACGATGCACGATTCGGACAGCCGCTTCGCTTCGGTCTCAGCGAGACGAAACGGCTGTCGGAAGCGTACTTCGGGGTGCCGTAGCAGGCCCCCCTTCACCCGGGGCCCTCCGAATCTGTCACGAGAGTGTGCCCAGGGGTCTCCCTAAACCAGGCATGCACAATGTGGTGGGTACCATGGGGTGCCTGCCACATGGTGTACACTTTCCCCACCCACCCCTTTTCTGCTATGGGAGCCTGTGTACGGGTCTGTACATGGGCTCCCATAGAGTTCAATGGGAGACCGAGCGAACCGAGTCCGTAAGCATATGGCAGCATCGTACTCGTTGGGACTCCCGGAGCACGTCTCGCTCGGAAATCCCTCTGGATCCGAGTCGTACGGCAGGCTTTCCTAGCGAGATCGGAATCGGGCCCTAAATGTTAAAACATACAAATAATTGTAAAATGTTTTACAATGAACAAATTGTTAAAAACTATATGTTATTAAAAATGTACTCTATATGTAATGATGTTATGAATATTTACATTATAAATAAATAATGTATAACTCTGTTAAAAATTGTGTTAAAAACAAATGTATAACTACATCTTATTTTTGTAAAAATGTACATCACTATTATATAAAACACAACAATGTTTAATGCTGAGTATACAAAAATATCATATATAAATGTATAAATATCTACAAAATATATAATACGTCAAAAAATAAAAACATTATTTTATTTTCTGTGTTTAACAATATATATTAAATATTGTAAATAAAATAAAATGCATATTCTTTCTTTTCTTGAGTGTTTGAATGAAAATAAAAACTTAAATGAAATATGAACATGCTTCTGTGTTAAATTTATATTGTTTTAATTCTTGTATATGTAATAAAATATTTATGTTACATTAATGTACTTTAAACACTGTTTTATTGTAATAAACATTTATAATTAAATCATTAAGCTTACTGCAAAATATAATCTTAATTTTTAACTATTCCCACTATAGACTATATTAATTGACTATTCCCACTACAAACTATATTAACTCAGAGAAGGTGCTGGACACTAGGGGCCGATTCCGATCTCGGCCGGTAGGGCACCTAACAGTATTCGTCCGAAAAAAATACAAGCTGAATGCGTGTTTCCCGACCGATTCGTACACTCGTCCGGACGAACAAGTACGATGCGTATAACAACCCAGTTTCCGAGCGAGCCGTACTCACCCAATCCAGCTCCCGTTCCCCGCCCGAGCCGGATCCGTTTTGCCGAATCGAGCCACACGGAAGCAAATACACAGCACCTTCCGGCCGGGCTAGTACGATGCGCAATCTGTACGCGCCGAACCCGTCGCTACGTCCAGCACGTTTGAGCATCCGGGCGAGCCGTACATAAGCTCTGTTTCGAGCCACAAGACGATCCACGGCTACGAGACGAACAAGCCAGCGACGAGTACGAGTCGAAGACACGAGAAACCCGAACGAGACGACCCAAGCATGAATCCCATCGCGCAGGTCCTACCTATTCTTTACATCTATTACCGGGACCGGCACGGACGCGTACGGCGCAGACGGTAAGTCAAACACCAACAATACAAACAAACTACACGTACCCGAAATATGTCACACACACATAGGGATGCACAAATAACGTACACTAGCAACAGCAGAACCATAGGGGTGGGATGGCCAACACCAATGCCATACACACCCATAGGGGGATGGGTGCTTACCACCAACACCACGCTACCACCACCCCTACTCATGGGGGGCTAGATGCCTGCCACCACCACCACCCCTACTCAGGGGGGGCTGGATGCCTACCACTACCTCCACCCCTACTCAGGGGGGCCTGGATGCCTGTCACTACTACCATCCCCACTCATGGGGGGATGGATGCCTACTACTACCACCACCCCTACTCAGGGGGGCTGGATGCCTGTCACTACTACCATCCCCACCCTTAGGGGGATGGATGCCTGCCACTACCACCACCACTACTCATGGGTGCCTGGATGCCTGTCACTACTACCATCCCCACTCATGGGGGGATGGATGCCTACCACTACCACCACCACTACTCATGGGTGCCTGGATGCCTGTCACTACTACCATCCCCACTCATGGGGGGATGGATGCCTACCACTAACACCAACCCCACTCAGGGGGGCTAGATGCCTGCCACCACCACCACCCCTACTCAGGGGGCTGGATGCCTGTCACTACTACCATCCCCACTCATGGGGGGATGGATGCCTACCACTACCACCACCACTACTCATGGGTGCCTGGATGCCTGTCACTACTACCATCCCCACTCATGGGGGGATGGATGCTCTACCACTACCACCACCACAACTCATGGGTGCCTGGATGCCTGTCACTACTACCATCCCCACTCATGGGGGATGGATGCCTACCACTACCACCACCATTACTCATGGGTGCCTGGATGCCTGTCACTACTACCATCCCCACTCATGGGGGGATGGCTGCCTACCAATGCCACCACCACTACTCATGGGTGCCTGGATGCCTGCCACCACTACCATCCCCACCCTTAGGGGTATGGATGCCTACCACTACCACCACCCCCACTCAGGGGGGGCTAGATGCCTGCCACCACCACCACCCCTACTCAGGGGGGGCTGGATGCCTGTTACTACTACCATCCCCACCCTCAGGGGGATGGATGCCTGCCACTACCACCACCACAACTCATGGGTGCCTGGATGCCTGTCACTACTACCATCCCCACTCATGGGGGGCTAGATGCCTGCCACCACCACCACCCCTACTCAGGGGGCTGGATGCCTGTCACTACTACCATCCCCACTCTTGGGGGATGGATGCCTACCACTACCACCACCACTACTCAGGGGGGGCTGGATGCCTACCACTACCACCACCCCTACTCATGGGTGCCTGGATGCCTGCCACCACTACCATCCCCACCCTTAGGGGTATGGATGCCTACCACTACCACCACCCCCACTCAGGGGGGGCTAGATGCCTGCCACCACCACCACCGCTACTCAGGGGGGGCTGGATGCCTGTCACTACTACCATCCAAACTCATGGGGGGATGGATGCCTACCACTAACACCACCCCCACTCAGGGGGGCTAGATGCCTGCCACCACCACCACCCCTTCTCAGGGGGGGCTGGATGCCTGTCACTACTACCATCCCCACCCTTAGGGGGATGGATGCCTGCCACTACCACCACCACAACTCATGGGTGCCTGGATGCCTGTCACTACTACCATCCCCACTCATGGGGGGCTAGATGCCTGCCACCACCACCACCCCTACTCAGGGGGGGCTGGATGCCTGTCACTACTACCATCCCCACTCATGGGGGGATGGATGCCTACCACTACCTCCACCACTACTCAGGGCGGGCTGGATGCCTACCACTACCACCACCCCTACTCATGGGTGCCTGGATGCCTGCCGCCACTACCATCCCCACCCTTAGGGGTATGGATGCCTACCACTACCACCACCCCCACTCAGGGGGGGCTAGATGCCTGCCACCACCACCACCCCTACTCAGGGGGGCTGGATGCCTGTCACTACTACCATCCCCACTCATGGGGGATGGATGCCTACCACTAACACCACCCCCACTCAGGGGGGCTAGATGCCTGCCACCACCACCACCCCCACTCAGGGGGGCTGGATGCCTGTCACTACTACCATCCCCACTCATGGGGGATGGATGCCTACCACTACCACCACCACCACTCAAGGGGGGCTGGATGCCTGTCACTACTACCATCCCCACTCATGGGGGGATGGATGCCTACCACTAACACCACCCCTACTCATAGGACGGGTAATGCATGACACAACTAGCATACTCCCACATAAGGAATGACAGAAAATTACATCCCCCCAACACCATGACAAGTGTGTGTAGTCTGTGTCAAATGCCTACAACACTGAACATGACATTGAACATACAATGTGACCCCCTAGCACATGTGTCACACATAAATGTGTGTGACCTCCACAATGCAAGCCGACCATGGCCACTGTGGCAATGGGCTCGAACACCCCATCACCACAGTGACCAAAAGGTAAGTGTGCTGTCCATAGCTGATGCACATTTTGAACAGTGTGGCAATGGGGCCTAAAGCCCCATCACCACAGTGACCAAAAGGGAAGTGTGGTGTCCATAGCTGATGCACATTTTGAACAGTGTGGCAATGGGGCCTAAAGCCCCATCACCACAGTGACCAAAAGGGAAGTGTGGTGTCCATAGCTGATGCACATTTTGAACAATGTGGCAATGGGGCCTAAAGCCCCATCACCACAGTGACCAAAAGGGAAGTGTGGTGTCCATAGCTGATGCACATTTTGAACAGTGTGGCAATGGGGCCTAAAGCCCCATCACCACAGTGACCAAAAGGGAAGTGTGGTGTCCATAGCTGATGCACATTTTGAACAGTGTGGCAATGGGGCCTAAAGCCCCATCACCACAGTGACCAAAAGGTAAGTGTGGTATCCATAGATGATGCACAATTTGAACAGTGTGGCAATGGGGCCTAAAGCCCAATCACCACAGTGACCAAAAGGTAAGTGTGGTGTCCATAGCTGATGCACAATTTGAACAGTGTGGCAATGGGGCCTAAAGCCACATCACCACAGTGACCAAAAGGGAAGTGTGGTGTCCATAGCTGATGCACATTTTGAACAGTGTGGCAATGGGGCCTAAAGCCCCATCACCACAGTGACCAAAAGGGAAGTGTGGTGTCCATAGCTGATGCACATTTTGAACAGTGTGGCAATGGGGCCTAAAGCCCCATCACCACAGTGACCAAAAGGGAAGTGTGGTGTCCATAGCTGATGCACAATTTGAACAGTGTGGCAATGGGGCCTAAAGCCCCATCACCACAGTGACCAAAAGGGAAGTGTGGTGTCCATAGCTGATGCACATTTTGAACAGTGTGGCAATGGGGCCTAAAGCCCCATCACCACAGTGACCAAAAGGGAAGTGTGGTATCCATAGCTGATGCACAATTTGAACAGTGTGGCAATGGGGCCTAAAGCCCCATCACCACAGTGACCAAAAGGTAAGTGTGGTATCCATAGCTGATGCACATTTTGAACAGTGTGGCAATGGGGCCTAAAGCCCCATCACCACAGTGACCAAAAGGGAAGTGTGGTGTCCATAGCTGATGCACAATTTGAACAGTGTGGCAATGGGGCCTAAAGCCCCATCACCACAGTGACCAAAAAGGAAGTGTAGTCATGGTAAAAGCTGCCAAAGCCAAACTGCATGGATGAATCCTGGTCACACAACAACAAACACATCAGTGGCATTGTAGTGCTTGTGTCCCATAGCAACATAGATTGGTCGAGGCAAACAGTGCAGTGTCACTGAAACATCGTTTTGGCCATGTGCATACAAACATCACCCATGGGGGCCCACATTGTCAACATTCACAAATAACCCAATGACAGAAGTGACCATCATAATGCTGACCCACATATCTGCACCAATGGACACACAAATGTAGATATCCTGTGGAGACTGTAGATGTCAGGTGAACAAATACCATACCATGGCATCAATGGGACATACAAACCATGATTATTGTGCTGACTGATGACCTAGGAGTCCCAGGGACAGCAGGGGAAAGCCACCAAACAACATACAGCCAATGGCACACTCAAGATATGCCAATGCAGTGGTGCAAAGGCACAAACACAAACAGGCAGACTCACACTGCATATCAAACACAACAGGTGATGGGGGGGTGTGCCAGTGTCCCCAGGCAACCACACAACACATGAGGAGGCCTGAATTCCAACCACACAGATGTGTATACAGTGCCATACAAAAGTTACACATGGATCGGATACCCCTATGTGGGCAATCAGGCATTGTTAGATGAGAGGGAGCCCAAATTACACATGTCGCACAAGCTTGTAGGAACAGCAACTAACACAGCAAGAGACAGACCCACCACAGCACTACCCCCCGGGACCCCACATTGTGCTGACACTAGCCTGCATGATAATCCCACTGTGATGACAAAGGTAGATGTCGTTCACACTGTGAACCACAGCCATGTGTCCTGAGCAACAAACTACCATCACACCTACACAAGCTCCAATCAATCAGCACGGCCTGCCAGCCAAGGCCAATATGGAGGTAGGGGTCTAGCCGTGCAACAACTCACTTTTGCACACACTCAACACCACACACCCTGATATCCACCAATGTGCAGCAGTAAAGCTCACATGGACTGGTGACATTGGACATGCACCCATGACAATACCAGGGGTGGTGGTGGGAACTAAGGTGCAGAAACCCATCACACATGGCCAGTCAACAAGACTCGTGAATGTCTGACACACAGCACAGTATGCCGTACATGGGCATGATGTGAAATCCACCACAATCAATGGGATCCTGGCCATAGTCACACACCAACGAAGAAGACAAGGTGACACACGACGAACACACGTACACAACTTCCAACATTGCAGCTCTGACCCTGAGGAGTGGCAGCAGTCACACACACAATGTGTCACAATCACTGAAAGCTACCACAAACTGTAAATCACATGACTTGTGTAAACAACAAGTGCCAAGGGGAATCCTGAATGTGTCCCATCTGCGTTTGCCCACATCCCCAGCCCTGACAACAAAGACAACCTGGGATGACAACCTCATGAACATTAGTTTGCCATGCACCCACATCACGGAGAAACCAGGTCCAAGATGCTGGATGAACACAGAACAACTCAGCAAGCATCACAAACAGGAACATCCCTAGGGACACAGCCTGTGTAGGAAAAGGGAAGGGAACACGCACAGACATGCTTACACAACACACAACACAGGCCCACGCAATGTCACCGGATTACTGTTAGAAGGTGGTTCTGACACGATGGGCCGCCCAGATTTTTCGCTTTTTGAGCACCTATGTGTGGAGCTTTTACTGTGGGAGAGCCTCATAAATTGGGACTCATCCACAGTGAACTCATAATGAAGGAGACGGCATGTGGATTTTACTGGTGTCCCCCTAGCTTGACTAGGCCGCTGCGCAGCAGCTGGAGTAAGGGGCACCGGGCTGGTTACATGCAGACACCTGTGTACAAAGGTGATGAGTACTGTCATTCTAAGATGTGCGTAAACATGTATTCTTGCTGCTGCACTTAGGTGAAGACCCAGACTGCTAGCCCTTAAGGTATAGAGGTGCATACTTTATGGTCAGTAGGAAATGCTCAGTCAGGGTTATGTGTCACCAAGGCAGGTGTACCCATTTTTAATGCGCGTTGAGGTAATGGGGTGGGTCGCCACTGGGATGGTGCCAGTGCGCAGGGCCCTCGCTCCAGGTTAGGCCCAACACACTGCATTAGGGGGCAAGATGATGTGCATACATGGGAGTGGTGGTACTAGACCCCACCCCCTTTTTGGGAGGGGTGGAGATGTTACGCAATGTCACAAAGTAATTCCAACAGCTTATGTATATTTGTAAATTGGTGCATAGTATTGAGTAGTGTGTGTGTTTAATAAATGTACTCTTACTTTTATAAAGCAAAGTACAGACTGGACAATCAATTATTGAGTGTTATTTCTGCACACCTGCAAATGGCGATTACTAGCCCACACCACCTCCCTTGAGTAAAGCCTCAGACTGCTCTGCAACGCTACCCTCTGAGAGTCAGGCGCTACAATTGGGTGTTTGGTTCCCAGTGAAGGACAAATGTAGTCATGTTATTTGTGCAGGCCTCACAGATACTGCCTCGTTTTCCAACATTGGTGTCTAGCGGCGGGAAACATAGTATCCCATTCTGGTGTGCATTTATAGCATTTGATAAGTCCAGTTTTGCCACACATTATCTATGCAGTAATGAGCAAATGGAAGAGCGCAAGGCTCTGAGAAGGGTTCAAAGTTTTGGTTAGGTGAACTAAAGGTATGGGAAAGGAAAGCCCCGCGCACATACGTGTCATGTGAAGATATTATGGTTGAAATGTAAACTGTATTGATATGACCGCGCTATGTTGATGATCATGTGCTAGCGGGATGGTGCTTTCCAGGAAATGATTGCATACAAATGTTCTGAGCCATATTGTACACCTTTGAACCCTAACACTACATACACTACACCTGCATGAGGAGGGTGTCTCCTCAAGAGATAGGAACAGCAACTGATACCTACATCACAGGTGGGGGTGTCGGGGTGGATTGACCTTTGTGGGGGACAGGAGAAAGAGGGGGTCCTGGGAGATTCCCGCGCTTTTAAGGGCAGGGAGGGTTTCCACAGAAGGGGCCCCAGGTATTCTTCCCCGCTGAAAGTACTTGCATTGGCGCAGGCCAAAACCACTGGAAGGGTGGGGCAGGAGGTTTCTTTACCCCGGGTAGTAACGCCCCAGGGGTTCCCATGGTGGGTGACCCCCAGGAACTTTTCCCACTGTGGGAGGAGGGTGTGGTAGAGTTGGGTGTCCGGTAGGCCCCAGGTTAACTGGTGGGGAGGTGAGCGACCCAGAGGTGGCCCCTGGTAGGGGGTGGCCCCAGAGGAGGGTAGATCTTGAGTGATGGTGTGTAGTGGTAGCCCCTAGGTACCCTAGGTGGACTAGGTAACTGACCCAGTGGAGATCGGAGTGGGGGTGATGTACTCCCTAGTTTCCAGGTGAAGGGTTAGTGGTGGACCCTGAGGCGACAGGGTCGGGTGGACGGTGACCAGTCCGGTAGGTCCTGTGGGTCTTGAACCCTAGGACCAGGAGCATGGGGGGTGTTCCCCTAGCTCGGGGCAGGAGGTGGACTTCTGCAAGGTAGTACCACCCTGAACACAGGTGGGGCCTATCTTAAGTGACGGGACCCTGTGGTTCGCAAAGGGGTGGTGCAGGCCTAGCCGGGATCTTTAGGGTCCTGGCTTGGTGTGGTCGTGCTACCCTGAAGGCAGGTAGGGCCTATCTTAGGGAGGGGACCCTGCTCTTCATAAGGGGTGGTGCAGGCCTTCCAGGGACCATGTAGGTCCCTGGGCGGTCTCCCAAGGCACTGCTGGGAGACCGGGGAGGGCCATGAGAAGTGGGCCTGGGTCTAGCTAACTCGGGGCCCACAGGCTCTCTAAGGGTACTCTGGGAGGAGAGCGTGCCTCTCGGAGGGAAGGGTGCATAGGCCCTGCTCTCGCAGCGGAGAACAAGGAAGGGGTCTAGGTTCCCGGGGTAGTTTCCGTGGGGAGCTACTGACGGGGGGGAATGAGCTGTAGGATGTCTGACGGGGCACCCTCAGTGTTCCTCCCTGGCATTGCCAGTGTGGTAGTGAGGCCGGTCTGAGGTCCTATCAGGGAGCCAGGCCAGTGGCCAAAGGGTGCTTTTCTGTGTGGGGAAAGCACGAGTGGCTGTGCTTTCTTTAGGGAAGCCAGTCGTCCCGAAAGGGTGGTGGCAGCATAATGACCTCAGCGGCAGGCTGAGGGTGAGGGTCCAGAGAGGTTGCATCTTTGGGGTGCAAGGACCAAACGGAGAGAGGGTACTGGTTGGAACAAACTCCAGAAGGGAGACCAGCAAGTGACCCAGGGGATGGGATGTAGACCTGTCCTAGAAGACCGCATCGGTGCTGAGGCACTGGACCCTTGTCCAGAGAAGGGGTAGGCATAGTGTTGCATGCCCAAGGGCAAAGGTGGGCCTAGTGAGGCCAAGCCCATGTAGACCATGAGTGACATAAGGGTATCTAACCTAGAGCCCGGAGGGTTCTTAGGGTAGTCTGGGATCCCTATCATGGGGGGAGATTTCATGGATGGGAGGAGTAGGTGGTCTAAGCGGATAACTGGTGAGTAAGGGGGTCTGGTCAGAACCCCTTATAACTAGTTATCGCTGACTACGGGAAGAATACCCATGTAGAGTGGCTACTTCTTCCCTGTAGGAATCAGCTGGGCGCGGCGTGTGTTAGAAGGTGGTTCTGACACGATGGGCCGCCAGATTTTTCGCTTTTGAGCACCTATGTGTGGAGCTTTTACTGTGGGAGAGCCTCATAAATTGGGACTCATCCGCAGTGAACTCATAATGAAGGAGACGGCATGTGGATTTTACTGGTGTCCCCCTAGCTTGACTAGGCCGCTGCGCAGCAGCTGGAGTAAGGGGCACCGGGCTGGTTACATGCAGACACCTGTGTACAAGCGTGTGCCCACGTGTTGGGGCTGCGCAGGGGAGATTCCTGGCGTGCGCAGTCCAGGAGCAGCTACAAAGTTAATGGTGTGGCGGGACTTATGCAGAAGTGGGTGGTGACACGGAATAGGCCTTATACACTGGGAAGGAACATGCCAGGGAAAGTCAGTGTGCTTTACTGTGTTTTTCACTTCATTATTCCCCTATGGGGATGTGGAGCCCATGTGCTAGATTAACTTCCATAAGGCCTACAGATTCCAGACACGCACTAAAGTCCACTGTAGCGGATGTGAAAAGAAGTATTCTGCAGAGTCCAGAGTCATATTTGTACTGCTTTTGGGTCATCCAGAAATGTTACATCTCTCTGAGTCAGATCATAACCAGGGCATGGCTGGGGGTTGACCTCAGCAGGCTGGATTGATGACCTTTCCCTCCCAGAGCGAAGACCTCCTTTCCACGAAGGGAAGATAGGCGGAGCTACAGGCTCATCCATCAGCAGCTATCACTGGGTGCCAGGCACCAGGCTGCACCTAGGAGGGAAGGGCTCTGGTTTCAGAGACCATGTGGCCAGAGACCCTGGACGACGCCATTTTGAACCAGCCCAGAGGCTGGACAAGAAGGAGGGAGCAGGGGCAGGGAAGTGATGTGGCGCTGTTGGATAGGACCAACAGAGACTTCCTGCCAGCCCCTACTCAACTTTTAAAAAGTGCTTGCCCAGGAAGGGAAGCTCTCTGGGGTGTGGTCTGCTGAGGCGGAAGGTGCTGGAGCCTGGCAATGGGCAGTTGGAAGGAGGTACCCCCTGACTGCCCCCAGGCCCCTAACAGCGCCAGAAGAGGAGCCCAGGACCGGTGCGCAGAAGCAGGGGCCTCTGCGCAGGGAGAAGAGAGGCCCAGGAGGAGAGCCAGGCGAGAGTCTGGCGCAGGGAGCCAGTGAAGACCGCTCCCTGCAGAATGCCCCTCTTGGAGATCCAGAGGGAGAAGGAGAGTGCTCCCCGTGGCTGGGGGCCGCCGCCAGGAGCAAGAGGACGCGAAAATGGGGCAGATCGGACCCCCAGGGGCTGAGATATGGCCCCCGGAAGGTGAGCGACCTTTGACCCCTGGAGAAGCAGGGAAGCCGGGAGCGCCGCCGCGCTCCCCGCGAAGGTGCCCTGCCTGGGGGCCAGGAGCCCACCCTGGCCCCCACCGAGAATGGAGGCAGGGGAGCGCCGTCGCGCCCCGTGAGGAGATCCCCAGGGGGCCCGGGACCCCATCCCCGGGCCCTGAAGTAAAGCCGGGGACGCCGTCGCGCCCCGTGAAGTGGAGAAAGGCGGGGAGCGCCGTCGCGCCCCCACGAGGAGATCCCCAGGGGCCCGGGACCCCATCCCCGGGCCCCGAAGTAAAGCCGGGGACGCTGTCGCACCCCCGTGAAGCGGAGGAAGGCGGGGGAGTCAGGAGCCCACCCTGGCCCCCGCGAGCAAAATCCAGACGGGGAGCACCGGCGCGCTCCCCTGGAAGAGGAGGAGGGGCACGGGACCCCATCCCCGGGCCCCGAAGACTGGGAGGAGGCCGGGGGAGCGCCGCCGCACTTCCCCCGGACCGGAGCAGGACGACGCGTCTGCCCGCTGGAGCGGGCAGACCAGAACTGATCGGCCGGCTCCCGCGGCAGCACACGAGGGTGCTGGCCGCGCGGGGAGCCGGCGGGGGCAGCCGGGGGTGGGCTCCCCAGGCTGCACTCCTACCCGTCAGGCTGTCGTGGGTCCCGGGTGGGACTGGGACCCGCAGAAGGAGGAGCCAGGCATTGCGGGGCCCGGGTGGGACCGGGCCCCCAACACGTGGCCGGAGCGGCCGGGGGTGGGCTCCCCGAGCCGTCTCCCTTACCTGGGGGTCCGGGTGGGACCGGGCCCTCCACCCCGCGTGGGAGGCGGCGCGGAGCGCCAGATGGATCGCGGCTCTTCCCGGCACAGCGGGAGAGCCGCTCATCATATATGCATGCAGAGGAGCACGAAGCGCCCCATAATGCCTTGCAAGGCATTTGGAAATCTACCGTTTTTGTGCTTGGTGGCCCCCAGAGGAGGGGGTCACCCTCAAGAGTGAAAAAGGGTGCTGGGGGAGCTGCCGGAGAATCGCAGTCCCCCAGCACGAAGTTCAGTCCCACCCTAAGTTTCCTAGGGATTTGGAAAGGATAACCCCTCAAGGGCTCAACCTGCATTTATACACCTTCTAGGCTGGAACTTTTGTTCTACAGCTGAGGGTGTATTGCGATGGGCTTCATGGAGTGAAAGGCTGAGTTGGGGATGGCTCCAGAAGAGCATCCCTGGAGGTGAAGAGGTGTAATTGCACCAGAACTGCATTTACTAACTGTTATTCTTTTTCTAGAGGGACTGGAGGTCACATATGTAATGTGAAGTACCTGTGTAAGATGATGTCATAAGCAAAGTGGGTTATGTTGCCAGACATTCCTGCTAGGGTGTCTGGCTGTATAGGCGTAATCCTGTGATTTCATCTGTGATGCCCTTAGGGGCTGTAATTGCAATGCATTCTAATGTCCAACAAAGGTGATGAGTACTGTCATTCTAAGGTGTGCGTAAACATGTATTCTTGCTGCTGCACTTAGGTGAAGACCCAGACTGCTAGCCCTTAAGATATAGAGGTGCATACTTTATGGTCAGTAGGAAATGCTCAGTCAGGGTTATGTGTCACCAAGGCAGGTGTACCCATTTTTAATGCGCGTTGAGGTAATGGGGTGAGTCGCCACTGGGATGGTGCCAGTGCGCAGGGCCCTCGCTCCAGGTTAGGCTCAACACACTGCATTAGGGGGCAAGATGATGTGCATACATGGGAGTGGTGGTACTAGACCCCACCCCCTTTTGGGAGGGGTGGAGATGTTACGCAATGTCACAAAGTAATTCCAACAGCTTATGTATATTTGTAAATTGGTGCATAGTATTGAGTAGTGTGTGTGTTTAATAAATGTACTCTTAATTTTATAAAGCAAAGTACAGACTGGACAATCAATTATTGAGTGTTATTTCTGCGCACCTGCAAATGCCGATTACTAGCCCACACCACCTCCCTTGAGTAAAGCCTCAGACTGCTCTGCAACGCTACCCTCTGAGAGTCAGGCGCTACAATTGGGTGTTTGGTTCCCAGTGAAGGACAAATGTAGTCATGTTATTTGTGCAGGCCTCACAGATACTGCCTCGTTTTCCAACAATTACACACTGCCATGAGGGCACTCCACTCCTGTGGAAGGTCCGCTGTGCCAAACCTTGTCTGTGCACGACCCAAACATGTCAGCAGAACACTCCGTCAGTGAGTCAACAACCACAACACACAGAAGGCTCTGCTCACATCAGCCTGGGTACGGGAGTGTCACGTCAGTCATCTGCATACACACAAAACACGTGTCAAGCAAGTTGCACTGAATACACAGATGAGTCCTTTGACATTGATGTGCAAAACTGCATGTCCAGTGGAGCTGGGCACACAGTCAGGGAAATCGGAACATTGAACAGTGGTAAGCCCACCAGATGTGCATCAGTGTAAGACAAAGATGTTCATTTACAAATGCAAAATGGACATCCCTGTGTCAAATGCTGAACATTACACCCTCAGACTGCAGCAAAGGATGCCATAGATCCAGACTACAACAGGACACATATCCCATGGACCACATGGAGTCCATCACAGCAACACTTCATTTTCCTGATATGAACACTATTACAACTGCAAATGCAGGATGCTACTCATCCACATCATGTACATCAAAAGAAAAGCCACAATTAAACAAAAAGAGGCTTTATTCAGCAAATGGCAAGGAAAACTCTGAAGTCCCAAAGAAACTAAGGCCAATGGCCAGTCCAAAATCACAGTCCCAACAGGGTGATAAGTGACAACTGGTCACCCATTGCTTGCCTGCACTGGTACGGACAGGGGACATCCCCCTTGGAGGGGCATACAAGGGGCAGGCCAGGCACCGCAGGGACAGGATCAGGGGATGGCAGAGGTGGCAGTGAAGGGGTGGTGGGTGCAGGAGTGTCACCGGCAACTGCAGTGGAGGTGTCTGACTCAGGGGGGGCCGGCACCACTGTGGTACACAAGTCAGTTGGTGTGGGTGCTGCAACCACTGCAGTGGGCTGGTCTGATGTAGTGGACTGGGTCCCCACTGCAGTGCCCGAGTCAGACGGGGTGGTTGTGGACTCCACTGCAGTGCATGACTCCAAGGGAGTGGAAGGGTGGGCAGATAAGGTGGGCAGGACAGAGGGGGGACCCGGTCTCCACACCAGTGGCACTAACAGGCAGAGCGTCTGGATTGGGGGTGGAAGAGCAAGTGGCAGGGGGAGGGCCTAAGCAGTCTGGGGATGCGGTATCGGTGTGTGGGGGAACCTGGGGCAGGGTGTGGCGGGGGAACCTGTGAAGTGGTGGCCTGGGGGATGGAGGAGAGAGACTGGGTGGTGGAGCCACGTGGTGGTGGTGGTGGGGTCTTGCTCTTCCTGGTCCTGGGGGACTTCCGAATGGGGTCCTGTGTCTGCCTGCGCCTGGGGGAGGGTGTCCGGGGGCGAGGGGCACTCCCCTCTGTGTGGGTGGACTTCCTCTTCCCCCGGTATGCTGGATCAGCAGGATTGGAGGGGAAGAGGCCGAGGTCACACAGGAAGATCTGCTGTGTAGGTGGGGTAGCAGGTGAGGCAAGGGAAGGGGTCTTGGAGGGAGAGGATTTGGAGGACTGCGGAGTGACTGTGGATGCCTGTGTGTGTGTCTGTTCCCCATCCCCTGTGTCTGTGGTATCAGTCCCCTGAGGATGCTTGTGTGCACGTCTTGCCTTTCTCTTGGGTGTGTCTGTGCTGCTCGTGTCTGTGTGCTTGGGTGATTGTGCAGGTGTGCATGTGCTTTGGACAGGTAGGGTGGCAGGAAGTGTGGATGGGGCAGAGGTGGGAGGGGTGAGGGACTGTTGGAGGAGGGACACTGCTGCCGTCAGAGAGGAGTCCATGGACTTATTGCTCCTCTGTAGGGCAGACATACGCGTCAAGATGCCCTCCATGAATGACACCAGCTGTGTCAACAGAGTGGTGTGTGCATGGAGGACACTCAGCATTGCTGTCTGCCCTACATGGAGCTGCCAAAGGAGGTACACAGACTCCTCACTCAGGGCAGCAGGGGACACAGGGGCAGGGGGTGCGGTGCCTGGCACGAAGGAGACACGCTCCCGAGCACGGGAGCCTCCACGGACCTCAGGAATGGGAGCCAATGGGAGGGCGGTGGTGGTGGTGGTGGTGGCGGGGCCAGATAGACTAGCTGGCCTTTGGTGGCTGCTGAGACCCGCCTCCACAAGGGAGTCATCCTCCGAGCTGCTGTGGTCCTCAGCTGAGGTGGATGGTGCTGAGGATTCCTCGGTGTGGCTCCCCTCGCCCTCCGTGCCACTGGGTCCCTCTGACCACTCGTCGGATGCTGACCCAGTCTGGCTCCGCTGCTCCTCCTGGTCCGTGGAGCTGTCCCCTCCTGTGGCCGTGGATGTATCTGCAAACAATTAGGGAAACAGACAAACATCAGTCACCTGCACTGACCGCACACACCACAGTAAGTACAGCACATCACAGAGCAAGCGCTGGCATCCTTAGTTGAACATTGCCTAAAGTCCTCACACAGATTTGGGGTAGCCAATTGTCAGTCTGATGGTCAACCATGGGACTCACATCCCTCCTGCTCTTGCACCCATCTGTCTGGTGCCTGTCTGATGGTAAGACCCCAGTGTGGACACATGCACCACCTACACAGTTGTTGGACATTGCTGGGAACACGGTGAAGTATGTGAACATGCACACATCACATCTCTTGCCACTGAGTCAGTGCAGGTGTCCGGATAAAGGGATGGCCAGAGTCTAAATAGAAATGCATGTGATGCATACCAGCACCAGACACCATGATGCACCCATGTCCGGATAGTCAATGCCACAATGGGGTGCATGTTGCACATGTCACTCCCCTGCAGGATCAGTCTTAGGAAGTTTAATGCCATGACACAGGAATGCGTGCAAAGTCATACATTACTGTCTCCAGTCACATGGCCATGGCAGCCAGCCAACAATAGTCTGCACTGTGTCACAATCCGAGGGCATGGGGAATGCAAGTTATGTGACTGACAAGTGCACATGTCCATCCCCCAAAAACCACATCATCTGTACTACTATTTGTCCACGTCATACCAACTGGACATATGGGGGACATGAAACACAACTCTCTGAACATGAGCACCTCACAGTGTGCTGTGAATGAAAAACAGCTGCCTGAAAGTCACAGTCGCAAACACCTGTGTGCACAGTCAAGTGATCAAACATCTATAAGTCACAGAAGTATCGTCTATCATGGTCACATCTCCGATGGCATGCTGAGCCCTAACCGATAAACATACCAGTAGTCCTGACAACGAAGACACAGCACAATGAGACAGAGGCAGACACCTGAGGGTACATTTCACTGATCACAACATGCCAGATGATACACGGGAGTGGGAGTACAGAGTGTATTGTATGCCCTGGAGTAGGCATGACTGTCCAGCTCCACCTGTAAGAGGGATGAGTCCTGGACAGTAGGCAGGTGGCTAAGCATATGTGACACACTTGATACACATACTCCTGAGGCCCAAACATTGTTCCCACCAGCAGCATGGGTGTGTGCCAAATTCCCCAGGGACATGTGGTGATTCAGATCAGCAAGCGGACCACATATCAAAGTTACACCCAGATTACATGTCAGAACTTAGGCATTGTGTAAGCAATTGACCCACCCATGAATCGCACAACATAGTCACGGGAACAAATGCTGTCCCCCACCTTGAGCAAAGCTAAATGCAATGACACAGTCCCCAAATGACACAATTTCCTGACTATAAGGGCCACACATATGCGTATCAGAGGAGAAGTGGGCATGTCACAAATGAGGGACATGGGTCCTGGACCACATGACTGATGTACTGTGGAAGTTTAACCAGGCCAGAGGAGGGCACATAGCATGTCAGACAAAGTGCACAGTGCAGTCATGGACTCACCCCTCCTTGCTGCTGTCTGCCCTTCAGCTGCCCATCCAGGTCAGGGAAGACCACCGCCAGGATCCGGAGCATGTGGGGGTCAGAGTCCGGTGTCCACCCCTCCTGCGAGGAGGCAACAGCTTCAGCTGGACCCTTGCGATCCTCCGGGTTTAGCCCCGAAGGTCCTGCCACCTCTTCTGGCAGTTGCGGATCCTGCGCCTGTAGACCCCCACGGATCTTACTTCCCGGGCGATGGTCAGCCAGATTTCCTGCTTATGGTGGGCATCAACCTGTGAGGATGACAAAGTGAAAAGGCCATTACTACACATGCAACATATACGTGCATCACACAGTTGGATATACATGTCTCAATCACAGGGGCATATGATGTACACAGGCAGTGCAACAATGGCTATGAACAGTTTGCCAGCAATCACTCCATGGTATCATTGCATGGGAAGTAAACCTAGTTGGAATGCACTGTTACTGCACTGTACCAGTTCAGTGCATGTAACTACACACTTTGGGGTGTGACAACTACTCAGTGAGCATGCTAGCCAGTGGTGTGCACACTGTAAGTCCTGCTAGTCAGACAACATGCACAATTAGTAAGGCAGTGGACAGCACACTCACCTGCTCCCCTGGTTTCCCATACAGCTTGCTGTACTGTGGAAGGAGGCTGTCCAGCAGGGCCTGGTTCTCCTCAAGACTGAAGGCTGGGGCTCTCTCCACAGTACGTGCCATTGCAGTAGCCAGAGGATGCAGAAACAGCAGCAGTGTTGGTGGCAGATGTTGTCCTGGAGCATGTAGTGCAGGCAAGTGAGCTCTCAGGGGAACAGCCAGCATTATATGTGTGCTGCAGAGGCAGATACTGTCCCATGTGTCCAAAGTGATAGGTCCAAGTCGTTTGCATCTTCTGAATCTGACCAATCCATGGAATAGCAGCACTAATACACGCCCACAGCATCCTTCAAATCTTCCACTTCATGACACCCATGATTTTGCAACATTGTTGTGGATGGCCAACTGAATTCACTGCATCAGACTCGTTGGAGCTTCAAAAACGCATCCGTTGCCATGCCAGGCCCCAGCCAATGCGTGCACACCGATCGGTCCATTGCTGTACAATGCGTACCCGCTCCCAACAGATGCAATGGGCCGGCCGGGCACACCGATCGGTCCATTGCTGTACAACGCGTACCCGCTCCCAACAGATGCAATGGGCCGGCCGGGCACACCGATCGGTGCATTGCTGTACAACGCGTACCCACTCCAAACAGATGCAATGGGCCGGCCGGGCACACCGATCGGTCCATTGCTGTACAACGCGTACCCGCTCCAAACAGATGCAATGGGCCGGCCGGGCACACCGATCGGTCCATTGCTCTACAACGCGTACCCGCTCCCAACAGATGCAATGGGCCGGCCGGGCACACCGATCGGTCCATTGCTCTACAACGCGTACCCGCTCCCAACAGATGCAATGGGCCGGCCGGGCACACCGATCGGTCCATTGCTGTAGAACGCGTATTTCGGGATACAACGCGTACCCGCTCCCAACAGATGCAATGGGCCGGCCGGGCACACCGATCGGTCCATTGCTGTACAACGTGTACCTGTACAGGTCAGTCGTATATGTCACCATGCTTGTCACTGGTGAACGTATGCCAGCCACATATACCTGCCAGAGACCCTGGGGCACACCTACAACACCACACCCAGTCCACACTGTTTCCTAAGGCATGTAAGGCTGCATTTCCTTCTCTGTGTATGGGGGTTAACATGTGGTTTCTGTGGTGGCACTTGTGGGCAGCCACACCCAGGCTGTGCATGTGTTCATGGGGACAGGGTCCTTTGTGTGTTGTGCACATGACCACTGTGATGTTCAACAGTTCATTTTGGAGCATGTGGCATGGTCACATTTCCAGGTTGTGTATGTGTATGACATGTCACATACCCCCAGAGTCCCATGTGGGAAGGCATGTACGTCACAGGATGACCCATTGCCACAATAGTGATGTCCCTCCACAGTCTGTGTGCATGTTGTGTTTCCGATGTCTCTGATTCCATGTGCACGATGGGAGACAGTCTCCACATCAACGTTGTTTGTGCATGGACTTTGATGTTGTGCGTCACTGGCGTCCATGTCTGTCCTGCGGATGCGACAGGGGCCACTACCTGTGGGAGTCATGTTTGTTTTTCTGATGTGTACATGATACGCCATGTCATGCCAGTGTCCATGTGGCAATACAGGGTCACTGAGAATCTACCTGTCAATGAGCTGTGATGCCTGTGGCGCATCTGTCCAGACATGTCACTGTGGTGTGTGTGTGGAACGTGACAGCAGTAAATGGGTACTGTGACACAGCCTAATGGTTTCCCATAGCACAACCTGGTACCTGTTGTGCACACATGTTGTACTGAGAAGTTAGATGATGGCCATGTAGGTGCGAGTTATGTCCGACAGAACGGCACAAACATCAAGTACTTGTGTCACGTAATGATGTATCATGTGAAATTGAGTATGGTGAATGGCACATATGTGGGGTGACTGACAATCTTTCTTCCTTCAACCTATGCACTGCAGGGCTCCAGCTGTCTATAGACCATTCCCTGACCTGGCTACGATGGTGGAACGTGACAGCATCCGACGGTACCGCTTCACCAGGCAGCTGATTGAGGATTTGGCAGTGCGCTTGGCACCACAATTGCAACCTGGCCGGACATACCCTACGGCGCTGACCCCCAAGGTGAAGGTAATGGCAGCCCTACACTTCTTTGCCACCGGTACCTTTCAACACACTGTTGCGACTGCCAGTGGGATGTCACAGACTATGTTCAGCCGTGTGCTACGCAATGTTTTGGAGGCAATGTTGAGATGCCTGAACCAGTACATCTATTTCCCTATACGTCAACAACTCACTGACGTCACGAGTGACTTCTATGCCCTGGGGAGGATGCCACATGTCATTGGCTCCATTGATGGGACACATGTGGCTTTGATACCACCACAGGCACATGAGCAGGCATACCGGAGCCGTAAACATTACCATTCGATCAATGCTCTGGTGGTATGTTTAGCAGATATGAGCATCACACATGTGTGTGCCCGTTTCCCTGGTTCAGCACACGATGCCTACGTGATGAGGAGTAGTCGCATCCCGAGGATGATGGCACAGATGCAGAACCACGTGCCTGGCTTGTCGGTGTGTACTGACTTTGTACCATTGTGTGTGTTCTGATCTGTAGTATTCCACCCACTTTTCCAAATCAGCTAATGTGCACTTGTCTGTCCGTAGGTGACTCCGGATACCCCAACATGCCGTGGTTGCTGACACCCCTCAGGAACCCTGTGACACCAGCCCAGATGCGCTACAATGAGGCACATGGTCGGACCAGGAGAGTGATAGAGCGGACCTTTGGTCTAGTGAAGAGCCGCTTCCGCTGCCTGGACAAGACAGGAGGGGCCCTCCCATATGCCCCAGCAAAGGTGTGCAAGATTGTCATCGTCTGCTGCATGCTACACAACCTGGCAGTGCGGAAGGAGTTGCCTCTCATCCTGGATGACGATGACCAACGTCCGCCACCTGTTGAGGATCCTGGCCTGGACCACGATGCCAGTGATGATGATGATGATGATGATGGTGATGTCCGCACACAGCTCATCACCAACTTCTTCAGCTGAATGTGAGTATCCAGGGAGATGTAATGTGAATGACGTGAGTTTGCATGATATGTGTGGGTGGTGCCCTGGTGCTGTTTGAGTGTGGCCATGTGCTACTTGACTGGATGCGTGCAGCAATGTGTCCTTCCAGGTAGTCTGAACTCCCCAACAGTTCTGACATGCTAACTTGGTTTTGTGTAGTTGTCTTGTGACATGTATTGGGCATGAGTATTGCAGTACTGTCCTGTTCTACAGTGATTTTAACTGTGTGTCATGTCTGTCCTTCACAGGGTGCTTACTGAGTACTTTGGTCAACTTGGATCCCCGACACCATGATTCAGCTTTCAGGGTGGCAGCAGTAGTTTGCCTACAAGTGATGTGCCACACACCCCTGGACTTCATATCTTCTGCACTTGTTGACTGTGTGGCCACTGCCACGTGGGTAAACCTTGCATTTGTAGTGGAAACAACATGTTGCAAATGTGTAATAAACCTGTGCTTCACTTTGGGATGTGCGTTGTCTGTGGTCACACATCTGACTGACATTTGCTTACTGCACCTGTGGGCTAGTTGACACAGACTCTGAATAGGTGTGGTGTCTGTGCATTCCACTGTATTTCCTGGCAACATCACTGTGGGCGAAGAGTCCGATGGCCCTGGTGTCTGTGTTGTGTAGCCCTAGTGGTGTGTCTCCCTCATATGTGTCACGTCACCATGACTCACACGACGGTGTTGTACTTGCTGTAGCAGTTAGCATACACAGTGTAATTTGGCAGAACATCATCACCATAACAGTATACACATTCTAATAACAACAGTGGCAAGTATGGTGTACTAGTGATTTTATTTACAGAAATGTGTGTGTGTATAGTGCACAGGATGGTGGGTGCTGTACATTGGGATTGTGATCCAAAGTTCCCAGATGAGTTGGAAGTCTTGGTAGCAGAAATGTCCTGAGTGAAGTCCACAGTCATTTGATACATTAGTCCAACTTGAACTCCCCATGTCATGTGGGAAAGTACTGTTGCATTCGACAGGGTGAAACGTTTGCACACAAAGGAGAATTTCCGGAACAGGTGTTGGCTTCCTGGGGGATGTACGTGGCCATCAACCTCTCAGTTTTCCTTCCTCGGACGACCCCTCTTCTTTGGGGGAGGACCCTCACGTGCAGGCTGCTGCGGTGCAGGGGAGTCTCCGCCAGAGTCCTCCTCCCTCCCTGTGGCAGTGTCAGTTGTTGCAGCACCAGATGTTGTGGGCACACAGGGAGGTGTGGCCATGTTGGTGCTAATCTGGCGGAGGCATGTCAATATGTCCCTATGCACCGCTGTGAGTTCTTGCAATGTGTCCCACTTGGACTCCATGCCAGACATGTGTGCCTCCACAAGGGGCATGTATGTCGCCACACGGGCCATGTGGGAGTCCAAGCAGGCATGATGGGCAGCCTGCTGCTGTTGTATGTCCTTGAGGATCCCCACTACCTGTCTGACCTCTCCGGTGCTATCCTGGTACGCATCAGCGATGCGTGCCAGTTGTGGGTCATCATGCAGTCCAGACCACTCTGCAAGCAGCGACCTATGTCTACCACCCCTCCCACCACCCCTGGCGACACATGCAGGACCTGCGGTGGCACGCACAGATGACCCGAGGCCCACTTGGGGGCTGTTAGTGGTGTTGTCACCCGTTGCTCCACGGTGGGCCTGGGGCCCTGTGCTGTTGTCAGCGGTGGTCCTTGGTCTGTCCGTGTCGGCGGGGGTGGTCTGTATGTTGGCAGTTGTTGGAGGGGTGGGTGCAGGGGGTGCAGATGTTGGTCCAGCTGGTGCTGCATGATGACTCACACCGGAGGTGCCAGGTAGGTCTTCGCCATCCGAGGAGGGCAGAGGCTGTTCCACACCAGTGAGCTCTGTGTCCCCCGGAGCCTGGGACAGGGACTCCTCCTCGCCTGCTGCTGTGTCCCCATCATCATCACCTGTATTTGGAAGAGACACACATTGTATGTTATGTTTCTACAGGCATCAATGGTTCACACACCTGACAGTTGTGACTGTACCTCTGGATGCGGGCATGTACATTGCATTGTCCTAAGTTGTCACAGTAAGAGGTTGATATTGGTGTAGCACATTGTCATGCATACCTGGGGCATTTCAATATGAATGTTGAGGTGTGTGCATGGCCAGCATTGTTTGTATTTGGTGGACATCCGGCCATCCTTCTCCACCTAGCCCAGTTATCCCACCATGAAGCATGCCACCCTTGCAGTGGGTTCAGGTTGACTCTCAGGATGTCATTCAGTGGTTTTGTGCTGTTTGTTGGTGCACAGTTCCCAGCAGGGCCTTGTGCTCCCCACAGCAGTAGCCAGTGTCAGCCATCTTGTCAGTCCTTATCCACTTCCTGTGATGTGAGCATGGTTCAGAGTGGTGTTGATGGGCCAATTGTGAGGGTGAGCAGTATCTGTGACTCCAACTCCCATCATGCTATTGCCTACACCCCCCTTCCCAGCATGCCCGTACTTCCTTCCTTTTGACTCTGCTTCCCTGTGGGGTAGTGTGCCTGTGCTGACAGGAAGGCTGACAGTGTTGTCCTTGCGTTTGTTTGGCTACAAGTCCCAGGTGTGTCCCTGTGCTTCACACAGCATTACCCAGGGTGGTGGTTCTTTGTGGGATCTTCATTTGGTATGTGAGGCATTGCATTCTCCCAGGTGGGTTATGTGGAGTTTGTGTTGAAGGGGTGTGTGAGGTGAGCTGCTTGTAACTATGGTCAGTGCTGTGAGTCCTCCTTCCCACCCAGCCAGATTTCACACCATGCAACGTGCTTGCATTGCAGGGAGTGTAAGTTGGCTTTCAGGATGTCAGGCAGTGGTGTTGTGCTGTTTGTTGGTGCACAGTTCCCAGCAGGGCCTTGTGCTCCCCACAGCAGTAGCCAGTGTCAGCCATCTTGTCAGTCCTTATCCACTTCCTGTGATGTGAGCATGGTTCAGAGTGGTGTTGATGGGCCAATTGTGAGGGTGAGCAGTATCTGTGACTACAACTCCCATCATGCTATTGGCTACACTGACTTCACCAGCATACACAGAATTCCTTCCTTTAAGTGAGCTTCCCTGTGAGGTGGTGTTCTAGTGGTGGCAAAATATCAGACAGTGTTTGTTGGTTATATTTGTGCCACTGCCTTGCTCTATTTGTTGTTCGGTTTGTACATGTCATGACACAGTTACATATCACTATGAGATGGCATGTATTGTGTTTATCTAACTAACATACACATCTTGGGATGATTATCTTTTGGTTGCTGTTGATTCGCTAGGGGTGGATGGTTTGACTGTCCCCTTGACAGTTATGTGTGTGTATTGGCACACAATATTGTGTATATTAGTTGTGTACTCACCAGGCTCTGGGATGTCTGTTAGTCCATATACGCTCACTGGTGGTAGGATGGCCCGCACCTTCTCCTCCCAGGGCCTGAGGTATACTGGTTTTGCAGGAGGGCCACTGCCGGTGTGCTGGCTCAGGAGGTAATCCTTCTTGAGTAGGTCTCTGACCCTCCTGCGCACATCATACCACCTGTTCTGGATATCTTCCTTTGTGCGCAAACATGGTGATTGTGCGTTCACCCTGTCGACGATCCTCGCCCACATCTTGGTTTTCTGCGACATGGGGGTCTGTTGGACCAATGTGCCAAACAACTGTGGCTCTACCCTCAGGATCTTGTCTACCATGACTTCCAATTCACTATCTAGGAACTTTGGATTCTTCTTTGGGGGCATGGTGATGGGTGGTGGTGGTGATTGATGTGTGTGTGTGCAAGTGAGGGTGTGTGAGTGTAGGTTTTGCTGGGTGTGTGTGAGGGTGCTATTTGTTGAGGTGCTAATGGTGTGTGGCTTTTGTGTTGGATGAGCTGTGTGTGTGTCTGTGTTTGCTGTGTGATGGTGTTCTGTGCTGGCAGGTCAGTGGAATTTGCAAAGGATCATTGTAGGGATTTGTGGGCTTTATGTAGGTGGAGTTGGGGGTGTGTCCTTGTTCCATTTTTTTCACCCCCTGTATTTATTGGCTTTGTCATTGCTTGTTTTGGCCTTTTTTTTTGTATTTTATCATTTGTGATTATTGTGCATGTAGGAGTCGTTCTTCTGACCGAGTAGGACGTTGCAGTTGTCTCGTGCGCGCCTCTCCGAGTCGTTCCCGCTGTGTTTCAGCTCAGTTTCATATGCGGCGTACGCGTCGGTCGCGGAGTATTGTGTTTGTTCGGCTGGGTTTTGTATGCGTGTCGGTCGTACGGCTTGGGCTCCGTACGAATCGGTCTGAATTTGCACCCATTGCATCGTACAGCGCGGGTCTGAGTTCGCGGGTACGGTTCTTTCGGGTTATTTCCTGATGCGTGTCGGTCGGTTTGATTCGCGTGGTTTCCCGGCCGGATAGCTTGTTTCCGTCCAGGTCGGTCGTTCGCCTTGAGTTCCGTACGAGTCGGTCGTGATTCCCATGCATTTCATCGTACTACCCGGGTCGGACGGCGCCGGTACGTGTCGGTCGGACTAAATTCCAGTACTGAGTCGGTCGGTACGTTTTCCGTCCCGAATCGGAATCGACCCCTAAACATATATAATTAACTATTCCCACTCCAAACAATATTAACTCAGGGAAGGTGCTGGATACTAAACATATATAATTTACTATTCCCACTCCAATTTATATTAACTCAGGGAAGGTGCTGGACACTAAACATATATAATTTACTATTCCCACTCCAAACAATATTAACTCAGGGAAGGTACTAGACACTAAACATATAGGGGGTGATTAGGATGGCGGGTGGATCGCCATCGCCGGCCAGGCGGTGGCGATCCGCCAGCCATCTCCACCCGTTTTACCCCCTGCCATATTATAATGGCGGGGGTACCGCAGCAGACGCAAAGTGCGTCCACCGCTTTTCCGCCGGTCGGCAATCGTTTCGATTGCCAGCTGGGCGGAGCTGGGGCCTAATATGGTGGCGGTGCCTACCAGGCACCGCCATCCATATTAGGATGTGGGCATTTGAAAGCCTTCCCATGGCGGAAATGCCGCCATGGCAAGGCTGGTGGGAAATTGCTTTGGGGGCCCGTTGCGGGCCCCCGGGGGGGTGGGGGGCCGCACTTGGGGGGTACCAACATTGCCATGCACAAGGTGGCAGGCACCACGCGGTGCCTGCCACGTTGTGCATGGCAATGCACAACATGCCAATTTGGCATTGCGGCGGGTGCTGCATACAGCAGCACCCGCAGCAATGTCAATATTGCGGAATGCGACTGCCAGAGTGGCGGTCGCATCCTAATCAGCGGTGCGGGACCGCCGCATGTCCGGCGGCCGGTCCTAGCACTGCTAGGGTGGTGGGTGGACTAAAGTTCGCCCGCCATCCTAATCAACCCCATATACTTTACTATTCCCACTCCAAACAATATTAACTCAGGAAGGTGCTGGACACTAAACATATATCATTTACTATTCCCACTCAAATTTAAATTAACTCAGAGAAAGTGCTGGACACGAAACATATATAAATTACTATTCCCACTCCAAACTATATGAACTCTAAGAAACTGCTGGACACTAAGGGGCCAATTCCGATCTCGGCTGGTAGGGCACCGAATCGGATTCGGCTTAACCGGATCCGATTCGGACCCCTCTTTCCCGACCGATTCGTACGTGCATCCGAGCGGGCGAGTACGATGCGAGCGCACGCGAAATCGCCGACCGACTCGTTCGCAGGTCTGAACCGCTCCGACCGACTCGCACGGACACGACTCGCACCGCGCAATGGAGACATTCCCCGGCCGGGCAAGTACGATGCGCACCTCGAGCAGTCCGACCGACTCGCGCTGTCTGGCTCCAAAGGGCAGTCGGAGCCGGACTTTGGGGGTCCGTGTCGGACCCCCCTGTATGCGTAGCCGCGCAAGTTGCACACAGGGGGGACCCATGGGTCCCCCCTACCTGTGCATGTACGGCGTGATTCGCATCGATGCGTACCCGCTGTAGGGGGCGCCCTTGTTCGCCTCGCACCCATTGAGTCAATGGAAGCCCGCGTACGCGTTGTACGACCGGCTCCCATTGACTTCAATGGGAGTCCGACCGAATAGAGTCCGATTGCATGCGTACGCATCGTACTCGTTCGGTCGGGCTGCTAGAGTCCGATTCGGTCGGAAATCTCTCCGGGTCCGGCTCGGTTGGAGTGATTTCCGGCCTGAATCGGAATCGGCCCCTAAACATATATAATTTACTATCCCCAATCCAATATAAATAAACTCAGTGAAGGTGCTGGACACTAAACATATATGATTTACTATTCCCACTACAAACTATATTAATTCTAAGAATGTGCTGGACACTAAACATATATAGTTTACTATTCCCACTCCAATTTAAATTAATTCAGGGAAGGTGCTGGACACTAAAAATATATAATTTACTATTCCCACTCCAATTTATATTAACTCAGAGAAGGTGCTGGACACTAAACATATATAATTTACTATTCCCACTCCAAACTATATTAATTCAGGGAAGGTGTTGGGCACTAAACATATATAATTTACTATTCCCACTCCAATTTATATTAACTCAGGGAAGGTGCTGTACACTAAACATATATAATTTACTATTCCCACTCCAATTGAAATGAACTCATGGAAGGTGCTGGACACTAAGGGGCCGATTCCGATCTCGGCCGGTAGGGCACCGAATGGGATTCGGCTTAACCGGATCCGATTCGGAGCCCTCTTACCCGACCGATTCGTACGTGCGTCCGGCCGAGCGAGTACGATGCGAGCGCACGCGAATTCGCCGACCGACTCGTTCCCGGGTCCGAAGCGCTCCGACCGACTCGCACGGACACGACTCACACCGCGCAATGGAGACGTTCCCCGGCCGGGCAAGTACGATGCGTGCCTCGAGCAGTCCGACCGACTCGCGCCGTCCGGCTCGAAAGAGCAGTCGGAGCCGGACTTTGGGGGTCCATGTCGGACCCCCCTGTACGCGTAGCCGCACGAGTCGCACACAGGGGGGACCCATAGGTGCCCCCTACCTGTGCATGTACGCCGCGAGTCGCATCGAGGCGTACCCGCTGTAGGGGGCGTCTTTGTTCGCCTCGCACCCATTGAGTCAATGGGAGCCCGCGTACGCGTTGTACGTCCGGCTCCCATTGACTTCAATGGGAGTCCGACCGACTCGAGTCCGATTGCATGCGTGCGCATCGTACTCGTTCGGTCGGACTGCCAGAGTCCGATTCGGTCGGAAATCTCTCCGGGTCCGGCTCGGTCGGAGAGATTTCCGGCCTGAATCGGAATCGGCCCCTAAACGTATATAATTTACTATTCCCACTCCAAACAATATTAACTCATGGAAGGTGCTGGACACTAAACATATATAATTTACTATTCCCACTCCAATTTAAATTAACTCAGGGAAGGTGCTGGACACTAAACATATATAATTTACTATTCCACCTTCAATTTATATTAACTCAGGGAAGGTGCTGGACACTAAACATATATAATTTACTATTCCCACTGTAAACTATATTAATTCAGGGAAGGTGCTGGACACTAAACATATATATTTTACTATTCCCACTCCAATTTATATTAACTCAGGGAAGGTGCTGGACACTAAACATATATAACTTACTATTCCCACTCCAATTTATATTAACTCAGAGAAAGTGCTGGACACTAAACATATATAATTTACTATTCCCACTCCAAACTATATTAATTCAGGAAAGGTGCTGGACACTAAACATACATAATTTACTATTCCCACTCCAATTTATATTAATTCAGGGAAGGTGCTGGACACTAAACCCATATATTTTACTATTCCCACTCCAAAATATATTAATTCAGGGAAGGTGATGTACAGTAAACAAATATAATTTACTATTCCCACTTCAAAATGCATTAAATCATTAAAAGTGATGGACAGTAAACATATATAAATTATTATTCACAAATAAAAATATATAAATTTAAAATAATTAAAAAACAACATACACATAAAATTATAATACCCACAAATTATATATCATAAACACATATAAAATAAAACTTAATAAAAATATATATTAACACATTCATAAATTAACAAATATATAAACAACAATACTTTTTATCATTATATTTCTTCCCAGAAATAAAAATACTAAAATAAAATTTATATTCATAATAATTAATACATTTAATTTAAACATTTTAACTTAAAATATGTAATTTTTTTAAAATATATAAAATTATTATTTTAAAAAACAACATGAAACACTTTAAAATATATTAATATTATGATAAATGTATACAAAATTTTAAATTACAGATTATTATAACACATTGAAAATTTAATTAATGTATATATATACCATATCAAGACAAAACACATCTAAATTAAACTAATTTTGTAATTTATCATGTTATTCTCTACTATATTATCAAATCATGACAATTAATATTATAATATTTAAAATAAAAAATTATTTCTCTCTCAATATATAATATTTTTATACATATTTTAAATATAATCACATACACTATATTCAATGCACAGAATATTATCCCTATAATTAATTAATTTTTTTCACTATATATTTAAAATAATTAAAATATTCCCCAAAACTATACATTTTAATTAACAAAAAAACACCATCATCCCCTTATCAAAAAATATTTACACTAATAAAAATAGAATTTTTAATACTATAACAATTTTAACAAAATAGGTTAAAATACATATTTCTTTTAATTTTTAATACATTTTAAACATATATTTGACAATAAATTACACATAAATATTAGTTTGAAAAACATTTAACATTTTTATTTTTAAATTATTACTTTAAAAAAACAAAAAAACAGCTATATTATCCACTATAAACCCAAAAATTAATCTCATAAACTTTTTATAATTACATAAATATTAATTTAATATTTTGAAATTTTCAATTTTGAAATTCTAAAAAACTACCCACCCTTATCCCCTATAAACACAACATCCTGCTCCTAAAAATGTTTTACAACAGTATACAAATTAATTTTAATATTTTAAATTATACATTTTTAAAAAACTCCCCACCCTAATCCCCTATAAACCCAACATCCCATTCCTAAAAATTAATTTTAATTTCATTAAAATTATTTTTAATACTTAAAATTTTAAATTATACATTTTTAAAACACTCCCCACCCTTACCCCCTATAAACCCAACATCCCGCTCCTAACAAAAAAATGTAATTTCATTAAAATTATTTTTAATACTTAAAATTTTAAATTATAAATTTTTAAAACACTCCCGACCCTTATCCCCTATAAACCCAACATCCCGCTCCTAAAAAGACATTTTTCACTGCAACCCATTTCAGCAAACACACACAATCCTGACAGATCAAAGAAACAATAAAATGACACTGACCAGTAGCATTTGGATTTTGGCATGTAGCCACCTCACCAATGGTGTATGGGTTATGTCCACCTACAAGACAAAACATATGGTACATAGCTCTGTGAATGCGGAACATGTACACTGTATACATATGAAGCACAGTACATTGGCATCTCAAATGCCTGGCGTTGTCTGTATGTTGGACTTGTAGGATAAGGCACAGTTGGAATGCCCTCATGATGGACATATGTATGCCATGTTGCAGTGTGTTCAGAAGATAGCAGGCACATCACATATGAGTTGCAGAGAGTGCAGACAAGATACAAGAAAAGCCTAGCTGGCAACATGGTGCAAGGGTGCCAGACTTTGATGACTACATGAACAGTCAAATTTGATTGACCACACTCTGCATAGTATGACAATGCTGGGGCCTTCTCAAGTTAGTATGTATACGTTACCATGCTACACACATAACACAGTACCCATGCATGTTTGTCTCCTTCACTTAGCTCCTAAAATGTCACAAGTGCACTGTAAATGAACAATGACCAATCAAGGCCCATACAGGCTCATAAAGGTATGATGACCTTTTTTTGTAACTGAGAAGTATGTGTGGCATTTTGGGGGGGAAACATACACCCTGTCCAACCTGTGGCCTGATGACATGTGAGTGCGCTCCCCTGTGACATGCATGGCGGGTGGCCCACACAGTTCTGAGTCAGCAATGACCTAGCAGGCCGGGTGACAATACTCCCTGCTCCGTGCGGGATGGGTTCCACATCACCTGTGGGACTCCCCTGCACTGCATGGTCTCTTTTGGCTATTGCAATACCCCTGTGAACAGTCCTCTGTGGCATGTTCAGGTATGTAATGGAGTTAGCCTGTATCATGCCATAGTAACCTTAATACATATCCGGCCCTTCCAGAATGAAAACCGTTCAGAGTATTTAGCTACAGCCACACAGATACAAGCTCATGGTATATAGAAACTTACCGGTATCCCCACCAACGTCTATTCTCAGGTGATCCAGGAGAGCTTGCTCCCGGCTGACGATATCTGCCCACCGGTGCTTGTATTGGTGGACGGTCCGCTTGACACCAAATACTGTACTCCTCTGGTACAGCATCTTCTCCCAACGGCGCCACCTCTCATGGGCTGGGTAGCCTTGGCTAATTCTGCCTCCACTTCCAATCATGTTGAGCACATACTTCACCAACAGCCACAGCAGGACCCCAATCTCCTCCTCCATCAGATTCTTGGACCTAGCCCTGCCTGACATCTCCCTACCCCCACTAGCCACCCTAAACCCAACAACAGAAAGACTGTTCTGTCCCCCTAACCCTATAACTATTAACACCTGTTCAGATAAACACCCCACAATACACTACACAAAATACAACTACAAGACAATTTTCAGTTATGGGACACAACAGGGACAGCACAGACACCAACAAGACCCAGAAACAGTACCAAAGTCTCCAGCAAACAACAAACACCTCCGCCAGCCAGCACAGACAAAAAGACAGTAAGTGAAAGTGAAATTAACTTCACACTTCCTGGTTTGCAGCATGACTGAGCCATTGCATCATTTCCTGAGTGAATGCATCATGTTTCCTACTAAAGAGTCCGTTTTTTCTGACGCTTTGCTAGAGAAATAGCCAAGTTGCGAGTTACACATTGCCCAATGCCTTGTTTTTTACTCTTTGGCATTGATGCAAGACTTCTGCTCAATGCTTTTTCCACTAGAGCATCGTGTTCTGTGCTACTGTGTCACCTTTCCAACTAAAGAGCCATGTTTAGTACTAAAAATCACTTTTCCCAGAAAAGTATCAGCCTTTCCTTCCCAAGGATCACGTTTTGTGCTACTGCATCATCTTTCCGAATAAAACGTCACGTTTACTAATAAAAAGTCACCTTTCTTAGAAAAGTGTCAGCCTTTCCTACTCAAGCGTCACGTTTTGTGCTACTGAGTCATCTTTCCAACTAAACCGTAATGTTTACAAATAAAAAGTCACCTTTCCTTGAAAAGAGTCAGCCTTTCCCTACACAAGCATCACGTTTTGTGCAGCTGCGTCATCTTTCCAACTAAAGCGTCACGTTTACTAATAAAAAGTCACCTTTCCTAGAAAAGTGAAAGCCTTTCCTACTCAAGTGTAATGTTTTGTGCTACTGTGTCACCTTTCCTACTAAAGCATCATGTTTAGTACTAAGTCACCTTTCCCAAAAGAGTGTCAGTCTTTCCTTCCCAAGCATCACGTTTTGTGCTACTACATCACCTTTCCTACCAAAGCGTCAAGTTTGGTACTAAAAAGTCACCTCTCCTAGAACAGTCTCAGCCTTTCCTACTTAAAAGTCACGCGTTCTACTACAGCATGTTTTTTTTTTACTGACACATCGCTAGGAAAATGAGCAAGTTACACATAACACATGACAATGCACAGTGTATTCTTTCTGATGCATCAGTGTTGATGTCTGCCTTCTGTTTTTACATTTTTGAGAGCTACTTCTAGTTGATGAGATGTGTGTAAGTTGATGTTTCCTGGGATTGTGACATAAACGAAAAGACAACTAACGTTTTCATGCATTTATTGTCGTGTTTTACCTATATGACATGTTGGTTAATGGTCCATTCCCGGACACGTTGATCAAGTGAAGAAATGTTGAACAATGTCTGTGTGTCTACGATTGCCAGCAGCAGTGTTTTGGATGTCTCCACCATCGACCTCTTCCACCTCCTTCTCCATCGGGTCCTGCTGTTGTTGGCCCCCGTCCCAGGGAACATTAGTCTGCACACATATATTATGCTGAATGGAATACACCAGTATTTATTTGCTCACCATTGGGGGACGTTGAGCAATCTATCCCTTGAAATGTCCAGACAGCGGAGCCTGGCCTTGAGCAGGCCAAAGCTTCGCTCAACAATATTCCATGTCTTGCTGAGTGCCTGGTTGTAGGCCTTTTTCAGCTCAATTCGGGTGTCCATATGGGGTCATCATTAGCCATGGCTGAAGCCCATGTCCCTGTTTAGCAGAAAGTAAAAAGACAGGACAAATGTCAACACTTTTGCTAACTGTTCCAGATACATGCCAGGCCAAGTGTGTTATGTGTAGTTACATTGTCATACATATTTCTAACATTGGTTTCACAATATGTGTTAGTACAGTTGTTCATAGGTTAACACGTCTCCTCCATTACTCTGTGTAATAGCAAATGCTGAGCATGGGTTCATACATTGTACACTTCTACATCCTGACTGTCATATTGATCCTGTAGTTTTCTGTGATGTCTGTTTGGAGATGTTCCTGACCACTCTGGGGCCGATTCCGATTCGGGCCGGAAATCTCTCCGATTGAGCCGGACCCGGATAGAATTCCGACCGAATCGGACTCTGGCAGCCCGACCGAACGAGTACGATGCGCACGCATGCTATCGGACTCTATTCGGTCGGACTCCCATTGAAGTCAATGGGAGCCGGTCGTACAACGCGTACGCGGGCTCCCATTGACTCAATGGGTGCGAGGCGAACAAGGGTGCCCCCTACAGCGGGTACGCGTCGAAGCGCATCGTGCCGTTCATGCACAGGTAGGGGGGACCCATGGGTCCCCCCTGTGTGCGACTCGCGCGGCCACGCGTACAGGGGGGTCCGACGCGGACCCCCAAAGTCCGGCTCCGACAGCTCTTTCGAGCCGGACGGCGCGAGTCGGTCGGACTGCTCGCGGTGCGCATCGTACTTACCCGGCCTGGGAATGTCTCCATTGCGCGGTGCGAGTTGTGTCCGTGTGAGTCGGTCGGAGCGTGTTGAAGCCGCGTACGAGTCGGTCGGCGATTTCACGGGCGCTTGCATCGTACTCGCTCGGCCAGACCCGCGTACGATTCGGTCGGGAAACAGGGCTCCGAATCGGATCCGGTAAAGCCGAATCCGATTCGGAGCCCTACCGGCCGAGATCGGAATCGGCCCCTCTATGTTACGTGCTTCCAATACATGTTTGATGTTGCATTTGGGTAGTTGGTTCTCCCTAGGTAGGTAGTAACATAGCAGACATGCCTTACACTGACACATGCATATGTCCATGGTAAACCACAGATGTCGGTGGTGGGATACATGACATGCCTGATGTACCGTGGCATGTAGACACCCCTACAACCCACATAGAACTTCTCCCTTCTACACAAAGATACTATACAGCATTTGGGCCAGCAATGCATTGCTCTGTACCCTTCCACTATTCAACAGCAGCCATAGTGGCTTTGGGTGTCTTGAAATGTGTAGCTTGGGGGTTTGAATGAGACATTTACCATGATGCATGGTGCAGGTGTGAGGCACACCTCTCATGATTATGTCCCTATCTGAGTCAACAGACACAGAGATGGGTATTATGTCATGCATTTCTGACAGTTAGTGGGTGTGTTTGTTATTTTGCTTACCTGCAAGTAGGCCATTCCCATATTTATCATTCTGGAACCGGTTATTTATGATAGAGTGCCTGAATATGTATGCATCATGCACAATCCCGGAATATTTGGCCAGTACGTTACTGAACAGGCCCGATGGTCCACGATGACCTGGAATATTTATGGAGTGGTTGTGCTTCTGGTTCCTGTAGAGATGGGATGTGTCTGGGGGGGGAACCAGTTGCACATATCTGCAGTCCATAGCATCCAGAATGTGTGGGAACCCAGTGCTGGCATAAAATCCTTTTTTTGTCTCCAGCTGCAGTTTGTGGGTGTTGGGGAAGAGGAGGTAGCGGGGTGTCAGACGGATGATGGCATCCAGGATGAAGGGAAGGAATGAGGCAACAGATGGCTGGGAGATTCTGGCCCTCTGGAAGGACGCCGATTGCAGCATGTGCAGTACCGCATGAGCTTCACTTGTGGAAGGTTGATGGTAGGCCTGGCAGCTGTTACCTGGAGCCTTGGCGCAATCAGGTGTAGCAGCTCTCAATCAAGCAGTATTTATATAGCGCAGCTTATCATCCCAGGGGTATCCTGGCACTGGAGAATGGAGGCCTTTAGTCAAAGAGCCAGATCTTGAGTCCTCTTCTGAAGTCGGGGAGTAAAGGAGAGGTTCGGAGTTTGAGTGGGAGGTTGTTCCAGGTCTTGGCGGTGAGATAGGAGAAAGAGCGTCCTCCACTGCGGCTCCACAGAATGTGGGGATGTGTGCGAGGGCGAGGGAGACAGATAGGAGTTGTCTGGTTGGCTGGTGAAAGCTCAGGGGTTTGCTGATGTAGGAGGGTTGGGCGTTGTGGAGGGTCTTGTAGGTGTGAGTGAGCAGCATGAACTAGCATCTCTACTGGACAAGGAGTCAGTGGAGGCTTCTGAGGTGGGGGGTGATCGTGGTTTGCTTGGGTAGGTCGAGGCTTGAACTGTATGTAGCATTCTGTATAGTCTGTAGTCACTTGAGAAGGTGGGAGGTGGTTCAGGCGTAGAGTGCATTTCCATTATCCAGTCGACTGGTGATGAGGGCTTGAATCACCATTTTCCTTGTACTGATGGGGATCCACCTGAAAATCTTGCGAACCATGCGGAGGCTGTGGAAGCAAGAGGAAGCTACTGCATTGAACTGCTGCTTCATAGAGAGATCGCTGTGTAGGATGATGCTGAGGCAGCATGCGTGGGTGGTGGGGGAAGGAGAGGGTCAGAGGACGGTGGGCCACCATGTGTCGTCCCATGGGGAAGTGTTCCTTCCAAAGATGAGCACTTCTGTCTTATCCATGTTCAGCTTCAGGCAGTTGGAGCTCATCCAGTCGGCAACGTTGGTCATGGTATTCTGGAAGTTGGATCTGGTGGTCGCGGTGTCTTCAGAGAGAGAGGATTAGTAGGGTGTCATCAGCGTATGAGATGATGTTGAGTCAGTGAGTGCAGATGATGTCGAACAATGGCGTCATGTAGGCGTTGAAGAGGGTGGGGCCGAAGGAGGATCATTGGGGGACACCACAGAGGATGTTCATGGGTTTGGAGGTGAAGGGCGGGAGGCAGATTCTCTGTGTGCAACCGGTGAGGAAGGAGGTGATCCACTTGAGGGCGTTTCCTCTGATGTCAATACGGCAGAGTCTGGTGATGAGGGTGTGGTGGCATACGGTTTCAAAGGTTGCTGACAGATCGAGGAGAATCAGGGCTGATGTCTTGCCATGGTCGAGGACGGATCTGACGTCATTGGATGTGGCTATTGAGATGGTCTTGGTGCTCTGGTTGGAGTGGAAGTCAGATTGGGAGGCGTCAAGCACGTTGTTCCCTTCTAAGTGATCGGAGAGCTAGCGATTGATGGCTTTCTCCAGGACCTTTGCTGGGAAGGGAGAGCAACGAGTTGGGATGGTTTGTGTGCCTTCTGGAGCTGGCCATTTTCATGGGGGCGACTTTTTCGGCGCAGTTGGAGACATTTTGAAGGGCTAGCTCATGGTTGATGGTGGTGTGGGTCTGGTAGTGTTGAGGGCAGCAGTCCATTGGGTCTCGTGATTTTGCTCCATCTGTGCGAGCGGGGGTGGGGGTGTGGAGGTGGGTTGTGGTCAGTACAGATAAGTTTGGTGGCGTGGCTGAATTTGATTCTGTTGCTGACTGTAAAGATTGGGCCTATGTCCTGCGCAGAGTGTGTGGCTGGTGACCAGTTGCATGAGTCCGATGTTGCTCATGCTTTCCCTTGAAGTTGGTGGAGTTGGTGACATTTGGGTCATCGAGGTGGAAGTTGAGGAGGATGTAGTGCTTGGAGTCGATTGCCAGCGGAGCGATGAGTTCGGAGATGGCATTTCAGAAGGCGGGGTGAGGGTCTGTAGGTGAGGGTTCCTCTGACGGTTGTGTTTGCATCAATTAGGATTTGTAAGTTGAGGTGTTCCATGAGTGATGAGCTGTCATCTTCGGTTGTGGCGCATTGGAGGGTCTCCTTGTGAATGATGGCGATGCCTCCTCCGTGTTTGTTGGTGCGGTCTCTGTGCATCATCTTGTAGCCGTGGGGTATTGATGTTGCGATGTCGGAGGTTGAGGATGGTGTAAGGCAGGTCTCAGTGATGAACATCACGTTGGGAGTGGAGGTGGTGATGGTGTCCCAGATTTCCGTGGCATGCTTGGAGAGGGAACGGGTGTTGAGCAGCATGCAGTGGAGCTGTTTTGAAGGGTTGGAGGTTGAGTGTGTAGGCATGACAAGGGTTTCGGTGTTGCAGGTGAACCGACAGCAGTGGCAGGCAAAGGTTTCTTCCATGTATCTCAGGGACAAAATGCAGCAGTTGTTGTTGCGACCTGTGGGGGCCAGTGCTAGTAGCTTTGGAGTGGAGTAGCAATGGATGGCAGGAAAGCCACGGTTCCTGGCACTGGGCGTGGTCCAGGCACAGATGGATGCAGATGGACACAGACGGGCTTGCCTTTGGTGCACCTTCAGCGTGCCTGCGGTCCACCTACGGTGCACCCACTGTGCACGGCTACACCGCACATCCATAAATACTTCTGGGAGGTAGGAGGGGCCGGTTGGGAGGTGGGAGTGCAGGATCAGCAAGGAAAGAAAAATCAGTGTCAGTGCAATGCAATAACAAGTGAGAACAGGTGGTTGGTTGGCAACCAAAATAACAAGGAGGCAAAGTGCAGGCCAAAAGAAGGAGAGGAATGCGGCAGGAGAGCGGTGACCAGGCTCACAAGAGTCAGAAACTGCTTTAAAATGGACTCCCTCCTCAGATGGTAATAGTACTCTCGGGATCAAATTAGGGTAGTCCTCTGGCGATAAACACACTCCTTTCTCCTGCATTGCCTTAGTGGTGGTAGGGTAGAGTGGGGGGTGGGGGGTGGGGGTTGGGACGTGGTGGTTGTCTCCTTGCAACTCTCAGCTGCAAAACAAAATGAGCACCTCCATGGTGTAGTTGTGGTTGCCACACTGTTCTGGCTTGCTTCTCTTTATGTACTAATGTCAATACATCATTTCTAATGCCTGGGTTTTACAGGTGCAGGATTTCTGATGCTATCGGACTGCTGCATGACTCAAGCCAACGAAGCATCACTGTGGTAAAATCTCGTAAATATCCAGGCGTCTGTTTTATTGTGGAATTTACAAGGGAGCGCCTACCTTGCATATTTTAATACTTACATGACACAGGTGATTCCAACGGATGTTCCTTTTGATGCAGGACTCCAAAAAGTGATGCATCCTCCAAGATGCGTCAGCTTGTAAATATGGAGTACTGACAGCACCGCCAATGCATCAAAAATTGTGACGCATTGGCGGCGCAAGCTCCTTGTAAATAAGCACACCAAATTCTTACATACCCCCTGCAGTACCAGAGAATACTATGAATGCACCAAGAGTATGGCACCTAGCCATCTTGTGATTTTCTTTATTTAAGAAACATACATATGGAATTCCTCAACCCATAAACTGGAATGTAGGCACTTGAATTAACATTACTATCATTATTTTACTACAGTGTGTCAATTCAAGGCCCTGGTGACAGGCCCACTCCTGTACGGTTGAGATACAATTACACATGGTCTTGCTGATTTGGTAAGAAGTGTAAGAGTTAGACTAACAACAGTAGGGGTATTAATAAGGTGACAAGTATTTAACTCTCCATATTCGTAAAGTCCAGATGGATAAGTAGGCAAAAGACTCAAGCTTATATTCTAAGGTTGAAGCTGGCATCCTATTTGCATGATACTTAATTTGCTGCGAAGCTCTAACCAAATCAAACAACTTTTATAATCTGTGGAAACATTGTTACTCCTCTAGACTAAAGATTAGCATGTCTCTGCACTGTTCCATGGTAAAAAAATAAGTTCTGCGGTTATTAGCACTATCCTCTTCATTACAATTGAATGAATATAACTGCGGTGTGGGTTCAATGTGCAAGTTTTCTTAGAAAGCTCAGAAGTTAGACAATGCTGCTACCTGACTAACAATGGAAGGTAATTGCCCTATCGAAATGTGATGGTAAATATTAATTTTAATTTTCAGCTCACACACTTTTATGCTTTTCAAAGAAAATGTAATAACCCAAGATGCAGTAAGTAAATATAGCTTTTTATCTCTATATCCAGAAGTTAATTAGACGGTAATAAATTCTTTATGGCATATTTTTTATTCATGTCATTCATTTCTGATTGCCTTGTTCTGCTCCTTGAGGGAGTTCTGTAGTTGTTTTTGCAGATTAAGCGGAACCTTTCCCTCCTTTCATTCATGCAGTTGCTATTCAAAATTCTGCCGGCGATGTGCACTTTTGTGATAAGTAACCTCTCATAACTACATAATGACCGTTTCATGAATTAAATCTGCACACGGTTTTGCATATTAAAAATCCATTAGTCTGGTGTTATGCCATTTATTTTTTATGTGATAACATTCAAATAACTACTTTTTTGCATTATTCGGTGTGGGACAATTACTGCAGTAAGTAAAAACCCTTGCTTTATCTAAAATAGTTAAAATCCATCGAATATTTATAATAACATTTGAAGCTCCTGTTTTGCTGTTCCCCATAGGTTTACCGTGGAGATGGTTAAAAGGACGAACATGTTGCATGTAAAAAGCCCATACGAGTTTTATGGCAGCTTTAAACATGAAGAAATCTGTTGAAAAGATAATTTTTACTAGCTTCGAAATACAGCAACAAATGAAAGCGTTCAACTGTATAGTAATTTCCTACCAAACACTGAGGCATATTTACAAGGAAATGTCAGAGCGCAGAGCTACGCCAAATTTGGCAGCGCCGCTCTCTACCATTTCCAAAACGCAGGGATTCGCCGTATTTACAACACTACACGCACCTCTGTTTTCCCTAGCGCTGGCACTAAAATTAGCTGCCTAGCACCAACGCAGGAACCCTTGCACCATAGTGCAAGCGTGCCTGTGTTGCAGGGAATAATTACTGGCAGGAAGGTGCCCCTTCCTGCACATAGACAATCAAAAATGGCAATGTGTTACTTCTATGTGTGCTGTGCTGCATTATGCAGCACACAAAGAAGTAACAAATCGTTATTATTTAATGATTGTTTATGTGCAGGAAACTGTCCCTCCCTGCACATAAACAATCATTAATGGTTTTTTGCTCTTTCTATGTGTGCTGCAGAATGCAGCACACATAGAAAAAGCAAAACCGAGGAGAAATAAAACGATTTCTCATTGGTGCGCCATTCGAACAGCTGTTATTGCATGGCGTTAGTTTTTGGCGCTGCCTCAGATTTACACATCCATGTAAAGAGTTGCGGCCTGTGCAGGTAAGAGCGGTGGGGCTGGGGGGGGGCCGGGCAGGGAGGGTGAAGTCAACAGACGACGACGAGGGAAAATAAAATTTAAAAAAAGAAAACCACTTACCTTGTATTCGCCACATCCCTGAGTCGGTGATGGGGCAAGTGCAAGGTAAGTGGTTTTCTTTTTGTAAAATTTTATTTTCCCTCGTCGTCGTCTTTCGACTTCACCCCTCCCCATGTGTGACTGATCCTCGCTGCTCCAGGCTGCCCATTGCTGCTTGCATCAGCTCCCTCCCAACCCGCTCTTTTCTCCCACAGTGAGGTTTGCTCAGCTTCTCCACCACCACCTCGCTCTGTAACATCTTTGTTCACTTGCTTCATAAACTCTGCCTCATTGCTCTTTCCCTTTTTGTGCTCCCTACATCTAGCTACCCCGCCTGCCTCCCTGCTTTATGGTGCCTCCCCTCCTTGGTCTCTAACTCTGCCCTCCTCAACACTCCATGGCACTTTCCTGCTGTATTCTCTCTCCCTGTCGATCTCCCCACTCCGTGGTACCTCTCCACTCCATCTCCCTGCTTCAGTCTCTCCCCACCTCTCCACTAATCTCTTCCTTCCTCACACTTCCTCGAAAGATTGCATTGGGCGAACAGGAATGCCATCACTCGTATGATGCACATACTGTGGACATAAAGAAACACAATTCAAGGAATGGTGAACACGTTAACAGTGTCTGAGCAGCTGGTGTTGCATAAGGGGCCCCACAAGTCCTAATATAATAATATATAGTGTGTACTGTGCAGAATCTAGCTCGGCAGCTCCTAGGTTCCAGCTGATGAAACAGTGATAACATTCTGATCACATAACACTGATTAATTGGAGAGCACTGCGATGCACCTTCTTCTTCTCAGGGGTCTGCAAACAACCCAAAGACATTATTATTATGCTATAAATTTATGAAGCATCAAAGGAGCTCATTCATATGCATGGAAGAATCCGAACTACACTCTAGACTCCTAATTTGCTCTACAAACCTAGACAAGCAGTTTTCTTTTATTTGTCTGTTAGCATGCATAACTGCTATTGTAAATTCGAACCTGTTATCTAGATAAAATATTACACAGATTTCTGTACTATTCTATTCTCTTTCTCATTTTTTATTAAGGAATGGACTCTGGCATTAAACAAACAAAAGGTGATGGGAGGAATGCTTGCAGTTTGTCTAGCCACTGGCAGTCGATCAAGGTAGCATTTCAAACCATCACTCTTTTGCCCTCCATACCACAGAGGATTAGACCCAGCAATATACAAATCAGTTTTGTTCCTGCTCCAATAGGAACTGTGCAGCAAGAAGTACCAAACCAGGTCCTCTATGAGCCATTACTCAAGCAACCCTTGCTTACTGTGTCACTGGAACCAAGCTACATCCGACTAAAGAGGCCCAATCGGGCCAAAATCAGTCTTGGGTTGCTTGTCAACTCCATTCCTTAGTAGATCATTCTGCACTTCTCTCATTTTTTAATCTTGGTAATGCTCCCTCAGATCGGCTACAGTTTAATGCTGTAAATTCTCTGGATTTGATATTCACGCTCCACCCCACCTCCAGAAGATCTGCTCCAATGCATATAGGAGCTACCACCAAACCTGTCAATTGACCTTTTATCTTGTCTGTATGTCAATGTGATGTTACTACTTCGCTTGGTAATGATTCTTGGTGACAATAGGACCCACACCACACTCTTCAACACACAGTGGCCCTTCCTTTAAGGAAGTAAAGCTATATGGATCCCACTCCTACCCTCACCCTACTTTGCGGTTCTTTAATTTCACTTAGGTGGAGATAGCAGAGCTTAAGTCCCTTTGACAAGTGGAGGTAAGAACCAATTCAAAACATTTGGAACTGGCCCTTTTTGCAGGGTTGTCCCCAAAATGTTGCCTTCCTCCTGTATTTTTTCTGACCTGTTTTTGTTGGTTTTATTACTCTAGGCACTTTACCACTGCTGATCAGTGCTAAAATGCATGTTCTCTCTCTTGTAAACTTGGTAAGATTGGTCTACACCTGTTTGGCATATTTAATTTATATGTAAGTACCTTGTAAAGTGGTATCCCATATACCCAGGGCCTGTAAATTAAATGTAACTAGTGGGCCTGCAGCGCTGCTTGCCTCACCCACCTAAGTACCCTTTCAAACCTGTCTCGGGCCTCTTCCACTGCAGGGCCTGCCTGTGCAGTTTACTGCTGCAGTGACGTGGCACTTAAAGTGTTTGACATGTCTAAAACTCCCCTTTTACTACACTTAGGTCACCCCTAAGGTAGGCCCTAGGTAGCCCTATGGGCAGGGTGCTGTGAAGGTAAAAGGTAGGACATGTGCCTTTACTGTTTGGCATGTCATGGTAGTGACAAACAGCCTATTTGGTTTCTCACTACTGTGAGGCTGCTCCTCCCACAGGTTTGCATTGGGGATTACCTGATATGTTCTTCAGTGTATATTTCTGATATGAAAGAGGTAGCATGGCCATGTTTGGTATGTTTGGAATAGTAGTAGTAAATCCTGCATTTTGGTGAAAGCGGGTGTGTTGTGTATTCACATCTGGTTTAGACTGACAGGAGAAGGGGATGTGCATTCACTCTAGACAGTCACAAAGGGGGTTGAGGTGTGTCCTGCCTCTCCTACGTGACTCAGTGCTGGACTGAATAGACCTTGGCTACATTTAGAATGGTGGGTGGAGTTTCCCTTGCACCTAAATAGGCCTGGTCTGCATTTAGAGTGGTGAGAGGAGTTGCACCTGCACCTAAATAGGGCTGTGCCTGACTTTCACAATGATGTCTCCTCCTCCCTGTAGTGTGTCTGGAGCCAGGGCTCGGGATTGAATGGGGGAGTTGTGCACTTCTTAAAGTTGTTTGAAGTGCCCCCAGAACAAAGACTTTTGGACTATAAGTACAGGGGCTGTGACCCCATGATTCTGAGACACTGCGTGGACTTGTAACTAGACGCTGGTAGTTCTACACTAGAGGACTGCTGTTTGCCAGGAGGAACCCCCATTTTGGACTGCTGGCTTTGGGGGACTAGCTTGCTGCCAGTTGGGTGGCTGAAGGACTACCACCCTGCCAAGTGGACCTGTGTGCTTGCCTGCCTGGGCCAGGTCCTATGCCCCAGTGTTCTCCAGGGACTAAGTGGCATCCCCCCCTGCATACAGCGGGTGGAGAGCGCTGCTGATAAGAGAGAGAGAGTGGGGAGCGCTGATTCATCTCCTAGGGCAAGCAGAATGCCTCTCTTCTCCCTCCAGTGCATGGTGAGTGCTTTGTTGAGACACAGGTGCTGCCTGGAGCGCTGCTGTACCCATCACTGTCCGTGAGCTGAGGCCAGTGTCCCCATTTCTGGAACAGCCACTCTGTGTTATGAGCGGGCCGCTGGAGAGCCGCCGTGCCACCCTGCAAGGCTGCCAACATCAGGCGCTGTGCTTCGCACTGACACAGAGCCCAGTACCTACCTTGCTGTGGGAAGAAGGAAGTCAGGCAAGGAATTCCAGCCCCACCTGCTCCCGAGCTGTGGAAGGAGGGCAGAGTCGCAATGCAGGCCGGAGAAAGGAGCTTTGCTCGCCCCCGCCTCAAGTGAGGTGCTTGCAGGGGGAAAAGGGATAATTCACCGGCATCAGCCAGGAAGGCTGCGTCGGGAAAGGAAGCAGGGACGTGTGGCAACCAGAGAGCAGCAGCAGAGCCTGGCCCAGGGTGGCTCGGCCGCACCGAGAGGAAACCGCTTGACCTCAGGGCCGCCCAAGTTGGAGAGCGGAGTTGCCTTACCGTCAGCAGCTGTAAGGCGAGGTCGCAGCCAGCTACGTTGAGCCCCAAAATGGGAGCACACCTCCTGTGACTTGGCATTATGGGGTAATGCCTGCAAAAAGGCCCCCACGAGCTGTACTTTTGTTTTCAGAACCGTTGCTTGGTTTCAGCAGCTGCTCCGCATGATCGCGGACAGCTGCCTTGGTGGATCACCGTTTGGGGCAATGATTCTTCAATGCACTGCATGGTGAAACCTCAAAGGAGTTCCCTGATCGCCACAAGAAATCCTGAGAGAGGAACTTGCTCTAAAATTACCATAGTGCCCTTAATAGGTGTGCAGGTGTCCCTGCCACCAAAGTGTTGGGAAACCTACCTCATATTATCTAATAGAAGCACAGGAGCTAGGTGCCTTATCAACTGAGGATGAGGTGATAATAATAAACCTAGGGTGATTCCTGCACAGCGAAATGTGGATGTTATCCCTAACCCAACAGACTGCATGTGAGGCCCTAATGTTATAAAATATCTGGGTGATATGCTGTGCACAGTGATGGTGCTTTTCACAATGTTTTGTATGTGTGCAACCTATAAGGATTTACTGGATTGCACTAACTTGTAAAGTTATGACCATTGCTTTATGGCTAAGTGATTTATGATCTAAGTGATGTAATGACAATTGCCTAGTTGGCAAGGTGATTTATGTGATTGTGGTCTAATGTGTTTTATGTATAATACAAAGGATATTTTTATATAACCTTGTGTGGAGTCTCTTTTTGTGGTGTGCCTAGTGTGGCATTGGTGTGTGTGTGTTGCACAAACACGTTACACATTGCCTCTGGGATAAGCCTGACTGCTCTGCCAAGCTACCAAAGGGGTTAGCAGGGGTTATCTTGGGTGAGTAACTCCCTTACTGTGTCAATTGAAAAGAACCCAACAGCAGATCTTCCAGTCTGCACCTCACACTTTGTTTCATAAATTTAAGAGTCCTGTGCACAATTACTCCAGCACCTGCCGTTGTTCAGCGCCCCTGTGTACCAGATCCTTGGTCAATAAAGCAAATGGAGGTGCGCCAGGTAGAGAAGTCAAGTCAATCTTATTGTGTTAATTGGTTTTCAGCCCTTATGAAGTTCCTATTGTTTATGGAATGAAACGCGTTGGCTGGACAGTATATGCAAATAAAGAAAAAAGCGATGAAAAAAGAGAAAATAAAGGTTTTGATACAATAAGCTGGATTGGACTTCTCTACCTGGTGCACCTCCATTTGCTTTATTAACTCCCTTACTGTGACTAGAGTGGTGGGTTCTGCCTGGCTAAGGTGCATACCCTAGCCAACCAGAAACCCCATTTCTAACAAACATCGATGTAGAGTACGATGGAGGACAGATACTATGGTGCAAACCCCTGTACTTTCCTTGTTGCCCACAAGTGATAACAGTGCCATCACCCGCCTTAGCACCGGCTCAGTCTTGCTACTCGGATTGTCTGATAAGCCTCCCCTGAAGCCAGTGGTGGCCGGCAAGGCTCGCGGATTGGTGGCGGGCACGGGGTGTGGGGGGGTCGCACGGAGGGGGAGGTGGGGGCTCGCAATTGTGAGAGAAAGCATAACAAAACAAAAAAAAATAATAACTTACCTTTCCGCCGGGTCCCGTGTCTCTGCTCCTGCTCTCCTGCCTCCGACTTCAGGAACAGGAAGCAGGCAGCCAGGCTCCCTCCACTAAGCCAATCACAACGCTGAAATGCAGTGTTGTGATTGGTCTGAGTGCCGTGACAGGACACTCATCCAGGGCTGGAGGGGTGGGCATGTTCTCCTTGCAGGATGTAATGCAGCCTGCATGTAGAACAAGGAAATGGCCCATGACTGGTTTGGGCGGCCCGAGAGGGCCGAACAAACAGTCATTGTGGACTTAGGAGTGGGCAAACCACTCCTCCCCTGCCCTGCTCAGAGAGCAGAGAAGTCCTGCCCACCCGCCCACAAATGCATTTTATGTTTTTGTTTCTCGCACTGCTTGAAAGCAGTGGGGCGACGCTCCTCCGCCATAGCGGAGGAGCCACCACTGCCTGAAGAGTTTGGGATCTGTACTTTCTCTGAACATACTGTGAGAGCACTGTTTTGTTTTTGCCTGTGCATGGCTCTAACCATGACCGAACCTTCCGCTGTCACACTTTCCCCAACAGCAACCGAGGAGGATCCTTACATCATGGAGAAACTGGCAGAAAGCACAGCTCCAGAAGATTAACAAGGCTTTAGTGGATGCCTCTGTAGGGGGCTAGTAGCCAACAGACTTCACGATCACCGATGTGAGAGGGCCATCAAAGGCAAAAAGAAGGACTCCATAAAGAATAGGGAAGGGGCATGCCGCATAACACAGCAAATGTACTATTATGTTGGGTGAGTGCGGGTGCTCCCGACATGTGCCATTCGGTTGCCACGTTCCCTACGTTTGTCTTTGTCTTAAACAAAAATACTGTCGCCATAAACCTGACATTCGCTGGTAATTATAGATGAATGGTACAAAACTCCCATCTGTCGACTAAATCAATCATATTTAGTTCCAGTGCAAAGCATTTAAACAAAGGAACCGTTCATTCCTGCAGCTACAAGTTACTGTCTGGAACAGCAACAGTTTAAACCACACGGATCTAAGAGTGTCTGTGCCACTGGCAAAAGCAACTTGAATAACATCGGCACAATTATATTCAAAGAGAAAAGCAGCTCGTTTTAATGTCACTTGTGTTGGATGCACTTATTGCATCTTAATATTCACATTGCTTTCTTTCCCGAATATGGGGGTCTCAGATAACAGTTTGCATCGGGCTTGCAAGCGTATTTCCAGGAAGCATCACAGCCGGCATTCCTCCCATAGAGATGCTGTGGGCTAAACCAGCCAATCACATTGGGATGATTTACTCCAGTGCTTCAGTAGGGCAGAGCTGCTCTCCACTCGAGGTTTTCGGGTAGTATCCTTTGCTCTGTACTCACAAAAGTCCTGCACAACTGTGAAAGGACTTACCAGCATATGGTAAATCGAATATCCTTGCATCCCCAGTTTGCCTTTGTGTCACACTTTAGGCATTGATGCCCACATAAGGTTGATGATGCCGATTCTGTGCTGGTTGGGAGCTAAACATTAACCCACGTCAGCCTGTAAATAGTAGCCGGTCACCAGCAACCTGCTGTCTCTTCGATCCTACGTCCATAGGTTTACACTGGTGTTTGCTTTGGCTCCTATCTTCATGATGTAAGATCCAGCAGCTCCTTGCTGCCTTGTCGATTGCAGAATAAGGAGAGGGACTGCTGTTGGGGATGGTATACAGAGTACCCGGCTTCTAATCCTGCTCTGTACATGCGTGTCTTGGCCATCTGTGTATCTTTAGAGTTTCTGTTTTTTTCTTCTTTGTCTTGTTCTCTATATTGGGAAGTCCAATGGAACCACCTTGTCCTGTTTACAAATGCTTTGCAGGTACTATTTGAGCATGTCAGCCAATTTACAGGATTTTTGATAATATCACCCTTGGCAGAGGAGGCAAGACCTGTCTCCAGTGCCAGCTCTTCAGACACAAAATGGTGGTTCTTGCTGTTAGATCTTGCCAAATGATCACTGCTCATCTGCTTTAGGGAAGATAAGAGAGAATGTGATGAGATAGAAGATGATGATGATGAGACAGAGACAGGATTTGGAAACACTCTCTGGTACCCAGGGTCCAGTCTCAAATGTTATTAAAAGGCGAACCTCGCAGGCTGCCTCTGAGAAAGGGTCAAGTGTCTTGGATAGGTGCACTGAAAAGCTAGGTAAATGCTCAAAATAGTAGGGAAATCTTTCCTGTTCTCAGGAAGTTCATTTTTTATTACTGTCGGACCATTGATCAATGTCTAAGATTAGCCCATTTTGGATGGCTCTATATGATGGTGATAGTTGCATGTCACCCTAAATGTTTTACAAGGATGACACACCGGCAATATAAAAAAAAAAAGCATAGTCCTTCTAATCTCAGATTCACAGCATGTTGTACACTCATTTATGACCTACTGTTGGAAACGGGGTTACCGAATCCGTTACAGTAGCATGGCGCAAAGCGGGGAAGCACACGAAGGCAATGTGTAAGGCAGTTGTGCAGCACACTCTTACTTCAACTCAGATATGCGGAGCAATAACCGGACACCACACCAGGTTTACGTAAGTAAAAATCAAGTTCCTTTATATCAATCAAGATTGCGTTAGATTATGCAGATGATACAATACATTTCTTTAACTGGTGCGCATTCTGTTAAAAAGACCCTCAACCGTTCTGGCCACTAAAAGGCCGCAGGAATCAGTTCCTAAAAATACAGCACCAATAATGATTCGGTGCACTAACAAATTAGGGCCTAGAACAGGCACAACACTTTTAGGCATATTAACATCTCTGGGCACATACATCAGACCTAGGTACTCAGTACAGCATGTGGTACAATAGGCGGGAGGGAATCCTAGAGGGAACCCCTCAACATGTCCAGCAGCTGGGGCTTCCCTATGAGGGGGACTCCTATATCTCCCAGGGGAGGTGAGGGTTAAATTAGGCTAGGGCCCTTTCTCACCAGGTGCCTTGCCTGGAGCCAAATGTCATCGAGGGCTCTTCCTCCTTAATTCCCTTGGGCTTTGTGGCTCCCGGCCCCCAGGGGCTTGGTGTAGAGCCCTAGGGGCCTCCCGGGCTCACCTGCGGTGCTGTGTCTGTCGTGGTGCCTCTCGGCGGATTCTCTCCCGGGCCAGCCCTCTGTTGGACGGGGCGGGGCCCGGAGCGAGTCTCACGGCCCTCCGGCCGGCGCTGCCAAACTTCCGCGAGGCTATGGAGCCTCTCGCTTCACTATCCGGTCGTTGGGGGCCGGTATGCCACTCCTCCGGCCCCCGTGGAGTCAGCAGTGAGAGGGAGGAAGAAGGGTGACGGGAGCGGGAGCCGGCAGTCCTTTCAGACGGCTCCCCGCTTCCCGACTGAGCGCACGGAGTTCTTCCTCCTCCGTACGTGCTGGGGGCGGGCTCTCGATGCCACCCAATCCCAGCGCGGCCTGGATTCTTCCGGGGGCTTCCGTTGGCAGTGGAGCCCCTTCGACGTCTTCCTGCTTGGCTCCGGCGGGGCCAATCGCGTCGCGGCCTTCTCCGGTTGCTGGGCGACGCCTCCCGCCTCCTTCTCCTCGGCTGCTGGCTCCGGCGGGCCAATCCCGCCGCGGCCTTTCGGGGCGCGACCTGTGACGCGGTCGGGCGTCCCCGGCCCCACGGCAACGGCGTCCACGGGCCTGGAGGCCGCAGTAGGCCTCAGCTCTGTTCACGCGGCCCTCCTGGGCTGCGGCGGTGTTCTTCTTGGCCGCGCTTGCAGCGGCAGGGGTCTCGGGCCCGGCGGTGATTTCTGTGGGCTTCGGTGAGGGCGCGGACGGCGCACCTCACCACACTCATGCACGGGGGAGAGGTCTTCCTCACCTCAGCACCCCTCTTCACGCGGCGGCGGCGGCGGCCGCGGCGGCGATCCAGTCACCAGGTCAGTGACTTGGGGGGGGTTCAAGTTCTCCCACGTGGAGTTGCTGCGCGGGGCGCGCTGACAGCCTTAGTCACCGGGCTGTGTGGGAAGGGTTCTTGGGGGACAGTCCAGCTGTCGGTGTGGATAGATAGGGGTGAAGGTCTAGCGCTTAGGACACAGCGCTTCGTCTCGTGATCCCCATTAGACGGTATAACTTAAGTTCCTGTTACTCTTGGCTTAAAAGTTCTTCTTCTTATGAACAGGGGGTTGTGAGTTGGTGATTCTGGGAGTGCTTGATGTTCCTCCCCGCACGCTGGAGATGGTTCCCTGGGTCCCCTCACACTGGGCAAGATCAGTGGGTGGTGGGTGTTCCTCAGCTATCTTACGGCAGAGGGGCTTGACCCTGTCAGCAGCAGTAGTGTAGGTCTCCCCCCTAGGCCCTAAAGTCTATACTCCGGCGCAGGTTCTCCCAGGTTCAGCGGTGCCTCAACCTAACTAACTAAAAGGTTTTCCCTCCAAGCCTCTTATACCCCTAGGTCAGGTGACCCTCCTAAAGGCGGCAAAACGTAACTCCTCCCACAGCCCGGAAGGTTCTGGAACCTTCCACCTACCTAGCTATGTGGCCCAGAGGCGGGGACGGGATGGATACTGTATCCCTATGTCCCAGCCTGACTCTGGCTACTAGCGTGTATGTGTGGAAGGCCCTCTGCAGTAGCAGGGGCCTGTGGCAGCCATCTTTAGTGAGAGAGCACCTGCACCTCAGCACTGACCAGCAGTGGCAAGGCGCCCGGAGACCTAGGTCCAGTAAAAATATGGTGGCAAAAATGAGGCGCAAAAGGGAAAAAAACAGGGCAAGACCACCCTAGGGCTGACAGGTCTAACACCTACGATCAAGTCGCATGTGGTATATCCAAAGTTTGGAAGTCTTTAAGTGCTATGAAGTTATAATACACCCGTTCTACAAAGTATTGTTTTATGCATTGGAATGTCACATATTTTCAAGGCTTTGCTGGGCAATAGTAATTTCATTGTAGCCTACAAGCATGCCTTTTGGATCACAGCTTGCAGAGCCTGTGATGCTGTGTGGGGCCTGACTGTACAGCACAGAGGCAGGGTGTGCTTGATATAAGTGTGCCTTGATCTTACCTTGGTCTTGTTCAGGCAAACCTACAACACCCACATCTGATCTATGAACTGCTTCATCTCAAATCTGTGCATTTTTCCTTTAATAATCAAATGGTGTCCTACCCTTTGACTGTCCTGCACCTGCAATAGCTTAGGCCTGCCCTATTAAGCTGTGACCTGGGGACCTCTGGGGGACCTCTGGGCAACACTGACATTTGTACGGACATCATGGGTGGTGCTCACCTTTTGGGTACAGGCATCCAGTAAGCCTCCAGGACCTTCTTTCTCAATGACAGTTTTAATACTTGCAACAGTGTTCTTCATTATCTCACTATCTGTGGTCTCTTGCAATATTTTATGATGGAACCCTTTTGGCTCTGAACGGACTTCTTTTAGAATGTTGAGATAGCAGTTACAGGCAACAGAATAAAGGTGTGTAATGCTAAGCTCCGTGTGTTGCGTGGTCATTGGCGGGTACCCAGGCTGGGAAGATGCTACAAATGACGACGAGATAGGGGATAAGTAACCTGAAGAATAACTGTGCTCTCCCAAAGAGTTTGCGTGGTCCAAGCATACTGCTTGTGCGTGCCACGTGTGACTCTGTCAAAGAAAGGGATCGAGGCTTCATGCACGTGAAGTCAAAGAGCAGCTCCAGCGGCTATCAAGCAACTGAAGACAACAAAAGCAGTGCAAAGAATCTACATGTTTTTGGCCAAAAACCTGCTGGTCAAGCCATTTGTAAAGGTACCGTGCTGCCACGCAAGGTTAATTTGTACCTTTTACGGAGTGATGCTTTAACAGGTGGTTATGTACTGATACAGGAAAAAGTGCTGGCTGACAGAAAGAAGTAAGAAGTAAGAAAGAAGGATATTATCATTGCACTTACCAAAGCCTTGATAAGCGCAGCTTTACGACCTAAGTACCAGGTGAAGAGACCCAAGAAGAAGCATGAGGGATGTGCTTACTGAGCTGTCAAATACATGAAGTGGCCCACCACCAAAGCTACCAGATGATGGCTCAGAACAACTCTAGAGGTCTCCAACAAGTGAAGGGCTCCGATGGAAACTTAGCTGAAGATCCCCGCTTCCCTTGTTGTCCATGACAACTCTCAGGCCAGTCCATCGTAAGGACTGAATTAGAACGGATGACACAGGCACAAGAGGACCACCGACAGCAGCAGAAAGAGCTCCACCCTTAAGGTCAGCCACTCCCATAACTAGTTACCATGCTGCCGCCTTTTTGAAAACCACCACCTTTCGATACCACTAAAAAGCAAAATATTTGTGATAGATGGACTGTGTGGGTAGAGACATTTGATAACTTCATTGTTGCACTTGAAGAGACCGATAACAAAAAATACCAAGTATCTCAAAAATCTTGCTGGTGATGGTGTGAAAAAAGTCATAAAGAAAATGCCGCAAACTGAAGAAGAAATTACATATTGTCATATTAAAGAAACTCTGATTATCAAGTTCAATCCAGTACCAAACGTTGATTACAAAAAATTACAAAAATACATTTTCAGTCAAGAACGTCAAAACGTTGGTGAAACCATTGATGAATTTGTGGAGAAACTTGATACGCTCATCAAACACTGTAACTTCAATGAATTTAATGATGAGGAGGCTTTGCGACTTAGAGTTATCGATGGATGCTTGTCAGATTTCTTCATACGACGGATGCTGAGAGAAATCTTTAGTCTGGAGCAAGTGTTGATGGCTGCCAGAGCTGAAAGACAAGCCACTGACATGGAGGCCAGAGGTGCCCAGAGTGAATCAGTCATGAGTATAAAAAGTAAACCAAAGCAAAAGACTGAAGGACACAAAGTGCTTTCTACACTTAAAAAGAAGTTATGTTTTAGATGTGGATTTTTGTTTCCACACGAAGGTAAATGTCCCACCATTGGGCAGACATGTAAAGGCTGTGGGAAAGAGAACCATTTTGTGATGGTTTGTAAAGCAAAGGAAAAAGTAAGTGATTCATGTAGGGAAGACAAAAGGTCCGCCAGAATATTTCAGAGGCATTGTTCGAAGCAACCCCACAAAGCCAAGCGGTGACATAAATTGAGGCAAATTGACTCTGAACGAAGTCAATTGCCATCTAAATCATGGTCAAACAGTTTGTCCACCTCGATATCAAGTGAAAGTGAGGAAGACGGTTGCACCCTGTCGATGCTTACTTCAGAGAAAAGTGCCTATGTTGGACTGGCTGCATGTGAGTAAAAATGTCAGTTAAACAAACTTCAATATTCCAAAGCACCATTTTCATACATTGTCTGAAAATTACATTGAAAATAAATGATTACTCGATACCTTTCAACATCAATCAATCAATCATTGTTTATATAGTGTGACTACTCACCCGTGAGGGTCCTAAGGCGCTGAGGGGGGGTGCTGCTGATCCGTCTGGGCTCTGGGCTTCAGTCGAAGAGCCAGGTTTTGAGATCCTTCCTGAATTGGGTCAGCGACAGGGCTTTCCTAAAGTGGAGAGGCAGGGTGTCCCAGGTCTTGGAGGCGAGGTAGGTGAAGGATCTTCTTCCGGTCCTGGTCTTGCGGATCCATGGGACGGTGGCCAGGGTCAGTTGGGCGGAACAGATGTGTCTGGTGGGTATGTGGAATGTGAGTCAGTGGTTCAGATTTGCTGGTTCTGCATTATGGAGGGCTATGTAGGTGTGGTTGAGGAGTTCGAAAGTGATTCTTTTGTTGACTGGGAGCCAGTGGAGTTCTCACAGATGTTCAGGGATGTGGTTACAATAGGGGCTGTGGAGGACCAGTCTGGCTGTGGCGTTTTGAATGCTCTGTAGTTTTCTGAGGAGTTTCTGGGTGATGTCGGTGTAGAGTGCGTTGCCATAGTCAAGTCTGCTGCTGATGAGCACGTGGGTGACTGTCTTTCTGGATTTGAAGGGGATCCATATGGAGGTCTTTTAAAGAAGGTGAAGTGTGTGGAAGCATGATAAGTAGACTGCATTGATCTGGTGGTTCATTGTGAGCGGGAGTCCAGTATGATGCTGAGGTTTTGTGCATGGTTCGGCGGGTCACCAGGAGTTGTCCCAGGTGGAGGGGGTAGGTCCCAGGATGAGGACATCAGTCTTGTCTGAGTTGAGCTTGAGGCAAATGTTTCTCATCCAGGTGGTGACGGCCTTCATCCCATTGTGGAAGTTGCCTCTTGCGATTGTGGATTCATTGGTGAGGGAGAGGATCAGCTGGGTGTACTCGGCCTAGGAGACAATATTCAGTCCGTGAATCCTGACGATGGCTTCAAAAGGGGCCATGTAGATGTTGAAGAGGGTGGGGCTGAGGGGTGAGCCCTGGGGCACTGCACAGCTGATCTCTGTGTGTTCTGAGAGGAACGGTGATAGTCTGACTCACTGTGTTCAACCGGTGAGGAAGGAGCGGATTCAGACCAGGGCTTTGTCATGGATGACAGCGTCATGGAGTTACATGCTTAGCGTGTGGTGGGAAATGGTGTTTAAGGCGGCCGAGAGGTCCAAGAGGATGAGGGCTGCTGTTTCACCCAGGTCAAGGAGGGAGCGGATGTCGTCGATGGCAGCGAGGAGGGCAATCTCTGTGCTGTGGTTGCTTTGGAACCCGGATTGGGAGATGTCCAGGACGTGGTTGGCTTTGATGAACTCGGTGAGTTGTGCGTTGATGGCCTTCTTGATGACCTTGCCTGGGAAGCGGTGAAGGGAGATGGGACTGAAGTTCTTGAGGTCTGTCGAGTTGATGGAGGGCTTCTTGAGGAGGGGGTTGATCTCGGCATGTTTCCAGTCATCGTGGAAGGTGTCAGTCTCGATGGAGCAGTTGATGGTGTGGCGTAGCTCGGGGGAGATGGAGGTGGTGTCTCTGTGGAAGATGTGGTGCGGGTCTTGAGCGTGTCGTCTGTGGTGAGCGAGGTCCAGTTAAGCAGGATCTGTTGAGGGGCAGCGGCGTTGGGTGCGGAGGTGGCAGGCGTGGTTGGAGGGTCTTGGGTGTCGAAGCTGTCATCGATCTGCTTGATCTTGTGATGGGAAAAGGTGCTGAGTGTGTTGCAGAAGTCTTGGGAGGGTGGGACGTCTGTGGTCTCGCTGTTAGGTTTGGCAAACTCCTTGACGATGGCGAAGTGTTCTCTACTGTTTTGTGGGTTGGCATTGATTCTGTCTTGGAGGGCCATTTTCTTTGCAGTTTTGAGGAGGAGTTGGTATGCGATGACATTGGCTTGAATGCTGAGTGTGCTTCTGGGACTTTGTTGTTCCTCCATCTTTTTTCGAGCCGTCTACAGGTGTGTCTAGATTCCTGAAGGGTGGGATTGACCCAGCTGGATTTCTTGGAGTGTTGCTTGCAGGGGGCTTTCTTGAGGGGGCCAGAGTGTCAGGACAGTTAGAGGTCCATCGGTAGAGGTTACGTGCTGTGGAGTTCGTATCTGTGGATGTTGGGGGGTTGTGCTGAGGGAGGCGGTGAAATGTTCTTCAATGACCTTGTTTCAACTTCTGTGGGGGAGGTGTGGGCACGGTGGTGCACAGTGGGTTTGGTGAAAGCAAAATTGACGCAGAGGTGGTCAGTCCAGAGGAGTTGGAAGGTGTGGCTGAAGGTGATGTTTTTGTTGGCGGATAAAATGGGTCGAGCGTGTGTCCTGCTGAGTGGGTTGGGGAGGTTACTAGCTGCTTGATCCTATGCTGGTAAGGTTCTCCAGAAGGGATAGAATGTTCTGGTCATTGGGGTTGTCCAGGTGAAAATTGAGGTTGCAGAGTAGGATGTAGTTGGTGGACGCGAGAGCCTAGGGAGTGATGAAGTCGATGATGGCATCGGTGAAGGGCGGGCAGAGGCCAGGAGGTCTGTAGATGAGGGTGCCATGGAGGATGGTGTTGGGGTTGGTCTGGACTTGGAAGTAGAGGTTTTCCATGCTTGTCGTTGGGTCGTCTGAGTGGGTGGTCAGGCGGAGGGTGTTTTTGTGGACGATGGCGATGCTTCCTTGTGGTTGGATGTTGTGGTGCTTGGGGGTGATCTTGTATAAGTCGGGGTGGCAGTGGTTATGTCCAGGACTGAGCTGAGGTTCATCCAGGTTTTGGTGAGGAAGCAGATGTCAGGAGAGATGGAGCGGAGGAGGTCCCAGATTTCTCTGGCTTGTTTGTGGAAGGAGCGAGTGTTGAGGAGGATGCAGCTGAGATGGTTGAGTACACTGTGGGCTGACCGAGCGGTGGGAGGAGCTGGAGTGTGGAGGAGGGCGAGGCTGTGGCGGCAGTGGTGGCAAGAGAAGGGGCCATGGGTGTCGATCGGCATTGCGAGGGAGCAGGCGATGTTGCGTCTGGGGTTGAGGGCCTTGAGGATGCAGGCATTGTATCGGTGGTAGGTCCGAGGACCAGGTTCCGTGGCACTGGGTGTGGTCCAGGCGCAGACGGACGCAGACAGGCTTACCTTGGCAGCGGCCACCATTAAGCAGTGTGCGGGGGGCTAAACAGCTGGGAGGCGGGAAACACAGGGAGCAGGAAAGTGGCACTAGAGGGGGCGAGCCGCATGGGATCGCAGGGGCAAAAAGCAGGGAAAAAAACAAGTAGTGGCAAAAAGGTTCAAAAGGAAGAAAAGCGCAAAAAAGTTGAACGAGTTGAAAAAGGACAGAAAAAGATTCAGAGAAAGGCAGAAGAGAGAGACAGAGGGCCTTGCAGCAGCAGAGATGCACTACCACTAGACCACAAGGGATGAGGCGCAGGCGGGAGCCTGTGGGTGAAGGAGGGCTCTCAAACCTCTGACCAGAGGGTCAGATGGTCAGCAGCAGGGAGCTTGGGGGAAGCAGCTACCAGGCGGAGCTGTGCAGGGAAGGGAGCAGTCCACTAATGAGATCAGTGGATTGCACCTTCACTGCGCACCGGCCGCCATTAAGTAGAGCGCAGGGGGCTGGATAGCTGGGAGGTGGGAAACGTGAGGAGCGGGAAAGTGGCACTGGAGTGGGACAGGCCGCGGGGGTCGCAGGGGCAAAAAGGAGGGAAAAAGCCCAGAAGCAACAATGTGGCAAAATTATGCAAAAGGAAAAAAGTGCAAAAAAGGTGAAAGAGGTGAAAAAGTACAGAAAAAGATTCAGAGAAAGGCAGAAGAGAGAGACAGAGGGCAGCGCATCAGCAGATCAGAGATGCTCTACCACTTGACCACAAGGTGCGAGCCTGCGGGTGGAGGAGGGCCTCAAACCACTGACTAGAGGGTCAGATGGTCAGTAGCAGGGAGCTTGGGAGAGGTAGCTACCAGGCAGAACAGTGCAGGGAAGGGAACAGTCCACTGATTAGATCAGTGGACTGCACCTTCACCGCGCAGCGGCTGCCCTTCAGTAGTTTGTGGGGGGCTGGACAGCTGGGAGGCGGGAAACGCGGGGAGCGGGAAAGTGGCACTGGAGGGAGGCAGGGAGTCTCAGGGACAAGAAGGAGGGAAAAAGCCCATCGACAGTGAAGCATTGATAAACATAATGCCTTAAGAGAAATACAATGAATTGTCTTCATTGCCTCGATTTAAAAAACCAAAGTGTGCCCCTGGGCTACATCAAAGCCCATAAAAAGTCAAGGTTCAATTGTAGCAATACTGAAACACAAGAAAACTAAGGAGCAAGCAACCATCCATGTGCATCAAGGTACAACGGCAAGTGCCTGACTATCTGTTCAGTTTCAGTACCGCTGCTGATACAGGACTGATTTTTGTGAATTACAATATGAATGCTCATCATGAAATAGTAAGTCAATTTCCTTAATTGTTTCATGGTTTGGGAAGGCTTAGGACTATGAAAGTAAAGTTACATACAAATGACGATGTCCGTCCTGTTGCTCCGAGGCATAGACGAGTTGCTTTTCATTTACAAGAAGCTGTTGAAAAATATCTTGAATTGTTACTTAAGCTTGACATTATTGAGTGTACAGCTGGTCTGACGCAAAGGCCTTCTCCCATAGTGGTAGTGCCCAAAAAGGGCATCAAGCAAACAAATCAATTGAAAAAGAACCACATTCAGGTTCACACATTGCTGACATGATAACGCAATTAAATGGTGCAAAGGTCTTTCCTCGCCTTGAATTAAATAAAGATTATCATCAAGTTGGAAATTGAAGAAGATTTCAGAAATATTACAACTTTTTCTACACATGTCGGTCTGTTTCGATATAAGAGCCTTAATATTGTGGAATATGCCAGTAGACGTTTGTCCCAGTCAGAACGTGCTTACTCACAACCTGAGAAAGAAAGTTTGGCCATGATATGGGCTAGTGAATGTAGGAGAGTAGGATCTGCTTCTTATGGTTACCCCCACTTTTTGCTGATGTTTCACTGTTTTTCGACTTTAGTCTGGCTGGGGCCCTGCTATCAAGGACCCCAGCCTAGCTGCTTCCTCTCTAAATTGACTCCCAGTACCTTAGGTACACCAAATAATGGATTCTGGGATGCCCTTATAAGTCCTTAGTATATGGTATACTATGTACCCAGGGCATAGGTACCCCAGAGGCCTACCAGGGGCTGAAGCATATATTATGCCACCCCTGGGCAGCCTTCCAAAATGACAGCACAGGACTGCTACAGCAGCCTGAGTGAGGTGGTGCCTGCACAACTTACTGAGATATAGGTTCACTATATCTCACCCTATCACTGCACATATAAACCTATCAGTCACCCCTATGGCAGGCCTTATCAATCCTGAAGGCAGGGTGCTTGGTTTTATGTGAGAGGGTGCCCATGCATGAGCAGAGCCCCTCTGCAGCCTTCGGAATCTATTCTCAGGGGTTGTCTGTGATGCAGCCTGACCATATACCTTAAGTGCATTATAACCTAGCGGTAAATGCTAACTTTGGGATGGCTGCACGGAAACATGTCGTGTTTGGTGTCAAACACCTTGAAATCATACCCCCACACCAGTAACTGGTGTGGTAGTATGATCCCACCCTTCTAGAGGGAGAGACATGACAGCACCGGTATACCCGGTACCAGCTAATAGAGCCCTGGCATCACAAAATGGATGCTGCAGCCACAGACACGAGTCTGGCCTCCTGCTGCCGACCAAAACTCCGGCAGGGGAGGCCTGGACAATAGGTTTCCTGTCACAGGGAGGTGTTACCACCTCCCAGACAGGCTTTAGTGTATTGGGGCTGGGTGGGTGCACTCTCAGAGTGCTTTGAAGTCCAGCACTGGGGGCACATTTGGTGTCCCTGTGCATAGCCCAGTTCAAACCGGTTGCAGGGGCTACCAGCCCCTGCTCTGGCGCGAAACTGGACAAAGGAAATGGGTGTAGCCACCCCTCTTTCCAAACCCTCCCATAGGTGGGTCCCCAGAGTATGTTCAACCCCTTCCTTGGGTATAAGATAGGAACCCCTGGCAACAGGACTTTAGATATCCCTGGACGAAACTCTGAAACTGAATCCTGTACCTTCGACGATCTGTTCAACGCCAGATGACTGAAGAATCTCCCTTGGAGTAAAGGAGTTACTCCCCTGCTTGGCAGGCACCAAAGACGCATCTGTCCGGTCTGCATCTCCAAAGCTCCCGCCGGACGCCGACAACTCTGCAACCCAGGAGGTGGGTTTTCAGATTGTCCAGAGGCTGACCCGAGTCCCCAGCAAAGCTGAGACCCGTAGCCCTCGTGGATACCGTGGAACCGGAACCTCTGGACACCGTGCACATTTGCAAGTGCATAAGCTTCTTCTCAATCCTAGAGGCTGTGCTTTAGGTTATTTGTAGCCCTGACTCCGAGCAGTGAATCCACTGAAGATTGTTGGCCTGCCCACTCCGAGTGACCCGTGGGCCGCCATTTTGTGATTCCACTTGAGGTCCCTTCGCGATCCCTTGTCTGTCGACTTGTGGGTCCCTCAGAAGGACAACTCTACTTTCAATGGGCCTCCCTGGTTGCACCAGGCATGCCCTGACTCTCCCTTGCTTGGGGAGTCCCTCAGACCTCGCTGGTCCGCACCGAAGCCTTTGTTCTCTTCCTGCGTGGGTTGCTGTTGCCAAGGCTTGTTGTGTCCAATCCGGACACCCACACCGCAGTAAGCGACTTCCTTTGTGGGACAGCTCGAATCCAGCTCCTGGTCATCATCGACACCTCCTGGTCCTCATGGCTGCAGAGACAATCTTCACCTCTTTGAACTTGAAGCACCCGACATCGGTGGGCATTCGACTATCGTGCCCCTGGTCACTGGCTAGTGACCCAGACTCTGTCCCCTCTGCTTTCAGGTTCTTCACATCCTCGATCCAGGCTTGGATCTCTTCGGACACTTCTCATCTTCCCGGCAGCAGCACTTTCCAGCAAGCTGCCATTGAAAGCGACGGCGCGACCCGACACCATTTGACACCTATGCACCCGGCTTCCCTGGGTGAGGTAACACGAGTACTCCGGTGCTCCCATGGGTGTTGGCCCTAGAACCCTCTAAGTCCAAAAGAGTTTGTTCCTAGTCCACTCCGAAGTGTCCCTAAACTTTAAAACTCTAACCGCGACTTTCCCCATAGAAGCTAACGGAGCTCGCGTCTGTGTTCAAACACTGCACACGTCCCCCGTGGGTCCCCTGTGTCACTACCTTGGGTGGTTCCTTGGGGTCCCAGCGATTCTACAGGCTCTAGGCCTTGTGTCTAATCAAGTCATGGTTCTTATTCCACTTTCTTAATATATGGTTTGGTTCGCCCCTAGGGCCTATCGTATATTGTGCTAATTTACTGTGATATTTGAAGTGTAACATACGTGCTTTGACCTTTAGCCTCATAAAGAGACTAGTAGGGTGTGTTTAGAAAAAAATACATATATTTTATATATATACCTGGTGTGGTCTCCTTTCATTTAGCCATTCAAGAGATTATAGGCTGGTAAAACAAACAGCTTTACACTCCTTCAAGACTTAGCCTGAAGGCTGCTCTCCATAGCTACCCCTAGGATAGCTTTCAATAAAGGTTGTCTTTAACCTATCACCTCTAAAGGGCTGTTTGGACTGGTGCAAGTTGCCCACTGTAACTAGTGGACAGCATATACCAGGCCAACTTCTCACAGTGAACATTTCATTATGGAAAGCCTTTTATGCTGGGAACTGATCATCAAGCTTTATTGACTATCTTTGGCAATCCAAAAGCCAAGATGCCTCCTCACATTGAACCATAGCGACTACGATTACAAGATTACGAGATACTGACATGCTGAAGTTCATTACACATTAGTCAGGGAACTGACACGCTCAGCCTTTCATGGTGATGGTTCATGCCAAAACTACAAAAACATTAAAGATGAACTGTCTATAACTCAAGAAGGAGTTATACTGCGAGGGTCGAAAATCCTAATTCCAGAGAGTTTGAGACAGAAAATGATTGAAGTGGCTCACAAAGGACATCGTGGTGTTGTTGCCACCAAGAGAGCTCTTTGAGATTGAGTTTGACTTTCATATTTAGATGAGAGGGTTGAAAAGGAATTCAAGGCCTGTCATCTAAGTAGCTGCCTTTCTACAAACATTACTCAAAATACATTTACCATGTCAGAACTCCCTAAGCATGCATTGGAGAGAACAGCCATCGATTTCTTTGGTCCACTCAATAATGGACACCATCCAGTGGTATTTGTGGATGAGTACTCCCGTTTTCCATTAATAGAGGATCTCTCATCCACAAATCATGAGCAAGTCTTTGAGAGACTCAACAACATTTTTGCAACATGGGGCGTTCCAGTCATTTTGAAGTCTTATAATGGTCCGCCATTCAACATTCAAGAATTCAAGATTTCCTGGAGCATCTGAGCATAAAGCATCAAAAGAGTACACCTTTGTGGCAATAGGCCAACTGACTCATTGACCGTTTTATGAGTAAGCTAAAGAAAGCAGTACAGCGTGCAACTCTTAAGAGGCTCAGTTTAAAACTATTTCAAATTCCACTCCACGAGCGTATTGTTCAACACAACTCACTCGACCACGGGCAAAAGTCCTGCAACTTTGATGTTCGGGAGATCAGTGACAACCAATTTACCTCAATGGGCCAACAAAAGAGAAAGAAGTGAGACTACAACTCGGATGAAGGACTTGTTTGATGAGACAAAGATGAGAGACTTTGCCGACAAGAGGTGACATGCAATGAACATTGAGTTTAAGACGGGAGATCTAGCAATAGCCCGCCAACTGCAAAGGAGAAATCTGATACTCCATATGATGCTGCACCTTTCCATGATGTGTTCACCAAGGGATATATGATGACTGTCCAGCATCCTGGAAAGTCTGTCACGAGAGACTCTTCTCACTTTCGGTATTTGATTCATCGGTCCTCTAAACAAGATAGTGAAAAAAAAACTGAACCGGAAAACCCAGTCACTGCTGTAACTTCTTCATCGTCTTTGAAAATCTCTGAAAGTGAAGATGACAGCTCCCAGCTTCCAGTAACAAGGCAAGGTTGAATAATTAAAGAGTCAAGACGGTTGATATATATATATATATATAGCTCTGTTGATTTATAAAAAAAAAATGTTTTATTTAATAGAGGGGGAGACATAGGGGCCGATTCCGATCTCGGTCGGAGGCGCACCCAATACCATTCGGTCGGGAAAAAAGCCATGCGAAAGCCTGTTTCCCGACCGATCCGTACAGTACACCGAACGAGCAAGTACGATGCGCACAACAGCAAAAAATCCGGCCGAGCCGTACTCACCCAAACCAGGTCCTGTACTCCGACCGAGGCGAATCCGGAAATGCCGAATCGAGTCGCACGGAAGGGAAAATGCAGCCCCGTCCGGCCGGACAAGTACGATGCGCTTTCCGTACGCTCCGAACCCGTCGCTACGCACGGCACGTCAAAGCATCCGGGAGAGGCGCACATAAGCTCCGATTCGCGCCACAACACGATCCACGGCTCCGAGACGAACACGGCACCGACAAGGACGACGCGAAGCGACGAGGACGAGGCGAAGCGACGAGGACGACGCCAAGCAACGAGAAGGACGAACGACACGAACCAACCATGAATCCCTTCGTCCCGATCATACCAATATTCTACATTTACTACCGGAACAGGCACGGACGCGTACGGCGCAGAAGGTAAGCCAGACACCAACCACAAAACACATACAACACGTACACGACACATCACACACACACACGGGGATGCTGAATATACTTACACCAGCAACAGCAGCACCATAGGGGCGGGATGCCCATCACCAATGCCACATATGCACACAGGGGCCTGGATGCGCACCACCACCCCTACCCAGGGGGGGCTGGATGCCTACCACTACTATGGATGCCTACCACTACTACCACCCTTAGCCTGGGGGGGCTGGATGCCTACCACTACTACCACCCTTAGCCAGGGGGGCCTGGATGCCTACCACTACTACCACCCTCACCCAGGGGGGGCAGGATGCCTACCACTACTACCACCCTTAGCCAGGGGGCTGGATGCCTACCACTACTACCACCCTTAGCCAGGGTGGGCTGGATGCCTACCACTACTACCACCCTTAGCCAGGGGGCTGGATGCCTACCACTACTACCACCCTTAGCCAGGGGGGCTGGATGCCTACCACTACTACCACCCTCACCCAGGGGGGCAGGATGCCTACCACTACTACCACCCTTAGCCAGGGGGCTGGATGCCTACCACTACTACCACCCTTAGCCAGGGGGGCTGGATGCCTACCACTACTACCACCCTTAGCCAGGGGGGCTGGATGCCTACCACTACTACCACCCTTAGCCAGGGGGGCTGGATGCCTACCACTACTACCACCCTTAGCCAGGGGGGCTGGATGCCTACCACTACTACCACCCTTAGCCAGGTGGGGCTGGATGCCTACCACTACTACCACCCTCACCCAGGAGGGGCTGGATGCCTACCACCACTACCACCCTTAGCCAGGGGGGCCTGGATGCCTACCACTACTACCACCCTCACCCAGGGGGGGCAGGATGCCTACCACCACCCTTAGCCAGGGGGCCTGGATGCCTACCACTACTACCACCCTCACCCAGGGGGGCTGGATGCCTACCACCACTACCACCCTCACCCAGGGGGCACGATGCCTACCACTACTACCACCCTTAGCCAGGGGGGCTGGATGCCTACCACTACTACCACCCTCACCCAGGGGGGCAGGATGCCTACCACTACTACCACCCTTAGCCGGGGGCTGGATGCCTACCACTACTACCACCCTCACCCAGGAGGGGCAGGATGCCTACCACTACTACCACCCTTAGCCAGGGGGGCTGGATGCCTACCACTACTACCACCCTTAGCCAGGGGGCGGGATGCCTACCACTACTACCACCCTTAGCCAGGGGGGCTGGATGCCTACCACTACTACCACCCTTAGCCAGGGGGCTGGATGCCTACCACTACTACCACCCTCACCCAGGGGGCAGGATGCCTACCACTACTACCACCCTTAGCCAGGGGGCTGGATGCCTACCACTACTACCACCCTTAGCCAGGGGGGCTGGATGCCTACCACTACTACCACCCTTAGCCAGGGGGGCTGGATGCCTACCACTACTACCACCCTTAGCCAGGGGGGCTGGATGCCTACCACTACTACCACCCTTAGCCAGGGGGGCTGGATGCCTACCACTACTACCACCCTTAGCCAGGGGGGCTGGATGCCTACCACTACTACCACCCTTAGCCAGGGGGGCTGGATGCCTACCACTACTACCACCCTTAGCCAGGGGGCTGGATGCCTACCACTACTACCACCCTCACCCAGGGGGGCTGGATGCCTACCACTACTACCACCCTCAGCCAGGGGGGCTGGATGCCTACCACTACTACCACCCTCACCCAGGGGGGGCTGGATGCCTACCACCACCCTTAGCCATGGGGCCTGGATGCCTACCACTACTACCACCCTCACCCAGGGGGGCTGGATGCCTACCACCACTACCACCCTCACCCAGGGGGGCACGATGCCTACCACTACTACCACCCTTAGCCAGGGGGGCTGGATGTCTACCACTACTACCACCCTCACCCAGGGGGGCAGGATGCCTACCACTACTACCACCCTTAGCCAGGGGGGCTGGATGCCTACCACTACTACCACCCTCACCCAGGGGGGCAGGATGCCTACCACTACTACCACCCTTAGCCAGGGGGGCTGGATGCCTACCACTACAACCACCCTTAGCCAGGGGGGCTGGATGCCTACCACTACTACCACCCTTAGCCAGGGGGGCTGGATGCCTACCACTACTACCACCCTTAGCCAGGGGGCTGGATGCCTACCACTACTACCACCCTCACCCAGGGGGGCAGGATGCCTACCACTACTACCACCCTTAGCCAGGGGGGCTGGATGCCTACCACTACTACCACCCTTAGCCAGGGGGCTGGATGCCTACCACTACTACCACCCTTAGCCAGGGGGCTGGATGCCTACCACTACTACCACCCTTAGCCAGGGGGCTGGATGCCTACCACTACTACCACCCTCACCCAGGGGGGCTGGATGCCTACCACTACTACCACCCTTAGCCAGGGGGGCTGGATGCCTACCACTACTACCACCCTTAGCCAGGGGGGCTGGATGCCTACCACTACTACCACCCTTAGCCAGGGGGGCTGGATGCCTACCACTACTACCACCCTTAGCCAGGGGGGCTGGATGCCTACCACTACTACCACCCTTAGCCAGGGGGGCTGGATGCCTACCACCACCCTTAGCCAGGGGGCCTGGATGCCTACCACTACTACCACCCTCACCCAGGGGGGCTGGATGCCTACCACCACTACCACCCTCACCCAGGGGGGCACGATGCCTACCACTACTACCACCCTTAGCCAGGGGGGCTGGATGCCTACCACTACTACCACCCTCACCCAGGGGGGCAGGATGCCTTCCACTACTACCACCCTTAGCCAGGGGGCCTGGATGCCTACCACTACTACCACCCTCACCCAGGGGGGCAGGATGCCTACCACTACTACCACCCTTAGCCAGGGGGGCTGGATGCCTACCACTACTACCACCCTTAGCCAGGGGGGCTGGATGCCTACCACTACTACCACCCTTAGCCAGGGGGGCTGGATGCCTACCACTACTACCACCCTTAGCCAGGGGGGCTGGATGCCTACCACTACTACCACCCTCACCCAGGGGGGCAGGATGCCTACCACTACTACCACCCTTAGCCAGGGGGGCTGGATGCCTACCACTACTACCACCCTTAGCCAGGGGGGCTGGATGCCTACCACTACTACCACCCTTAGCCAGGGGGGCTGGATGCCTACCACTACTACCACCCTTAGCCAGGGGGCTGGATGCCTACCACTACTACCACCCTTAGCCAGGGGGGCTGGATGCCTACCACTACTACCACCCCCACTCATAGGATGGACAATGCATGACACAACCAGCACACCACAACCTAGGGAATGCAAGATAAAGACATCCCCCCACCACCATGACAAGCGTGTGTAGGCTGTGTCAAATGCCTACAACACCGAACATGACTTTGAACATACAATGTGACCCCCTAGCACATGTGCCACACATATATGTGTGTGGCACCCACAATGCAAGCAGCCCATGACCATTGTGGCAATGGGGCCTAAACCCCCATCATCACAGTGACCAAAAGGTAAGTGTGGGGTCCATAGCTGAAGCACATTTTGACCATTGTGGCAATGGGGTCTAAACCCCCATCATCACAGTGACCAAAAGGGAAGTGTGGGGTCCATAGCTGAAGCCCATTTTGACCATTGTGGCAATGGGGTCTAAACCCCCATCATCACAGTGACCAAAAGGGAAGTGTGGGGTCCATAGCTGAAGCACATTTTGACCATTGTGGCAATGGGGTCTAAACCCCCATCATCACAGTGACCAAAAGGGAAGTGTGGGGTCCATAGCTGAAGCACATTTTGACCATTGTGGCAATGGGGTCTAAACCCCCATCATCACAGTGACCAAAAGGGAAGTGTGGGGTCCATAGCTGAAGCACATTTTGACCATTGTGGCAATGGGGTCTACACCCCCATCATCACAGTGACCAAAAGGTAAGTGTTGACAAAGAAAGAGCTGCAACTGCCAAACTGCATGGATCATTCCTGGTCACAGAACCAAAAACTCATCTGTGGCAAAGTAGTGTATGTGTCCCATTGCAACATAAATTGGGTGAGCCAAATACTGCAGTGCAAATGAGACATTCCTTTGGCCATGTGCAGACAAACAACACCCATGGTGGCTGACACCGTCAACATTCATCAATGACACAATGACAGAAGTGACCATCAGAATGCAGAACCACATATTTGCACCAATGGGCACACAAATGCAGATATCCTGTGGAGACAGCAGATGTGAGGTGAACAGATACCATACCATGGCAGCAATGGGACACACAAACCATGATCACTGTGCTGACCGATGACCTAGGAGTCCCAGGGACAGCAGGGGAAACACACCAAACAACATACAGCCAATGGCACACCCAAGATATGCCAATGCAGTGGTGCAGATGCACAAACACAAACAGGCAGACCAACACTGACATCATACACAGCAGGTGAGGGGGGGGGTGCCAGTGTCCCCAGTGTCCCCAGGTAACCACACAACACATGAGGAGAGCTGAATACCAATCATACAGATGTGCATACAGTGCCACACTAAGGTAACTCATGGATCCAAATCCCCTATGTGGGCAAGCAGGCATTGTCAGATGAGAGGGAGCACAAAACACACATGTCACACAGGAACGTAGGAACAACAACTGACACAGCAAGACACAGACACACCACAGCACCACCCCCAGGGCCCCCACAATGTGGTGACCCTTGGCTGCATAAAATTCCCACTCTGATGACAAAGCTGAATGTGGTTCACACTGTGAACCACAGTCATGTGTCCTGAGCAACAAACTACCATCACACCGACACAAGCACAAATCAATCAGCATGGCCAGTAAGCCAAGGCCAACATGGAGGCAGGGGTCCAGCTGGGCAACAACTCCCATCTGCACACACTCAAGACCACACCCCTCGACCTCCAACAATGTGCAGCAGTGAAGTACACATGCACTGGTGACATTGCACATGCACCCATGACTATTCCAGGGTGGTGGGTGGGAACCAAGGTGCAGAAACACATCACACATGGCCACTCAACAAGACTCCTGAATGTCTGACACACTGCACACTACGCTGTACATGGACATGACGGCGATACCACACCAACCAATGGGATCCCAGCCACAGTCACACACCAATGAAGAAGCCAAGGTCACCCACAAAGAACACACATAGACAACAACCAACATCGCAGCCCGGACCCTGAGGAGTGCCAGCAGTCACACACACAACGTGTCACAATAACTTAAAGATAACACGAACTGAAAATCACATGACAGGGGCAAACAACAAGTGCCAAGGGGAAACCTGACTGTGACCCATCTGCGTCTGCACACAAACTCAGCCCTGACAGCAAACACACCTATGGGTGACACCCTGATGACCAGTAATGTGCCATGCACCCACATCACAGAGAACACAGGGAGAAGACTTTGGGGGAACATAGCTCAAGTCAGCAAGCATCACAAACAGGTACAACACTAGGGATCACAGCATGCGCAGATAAATGGAAGTGAACACACAGACATGCACATACAACACACACCTTGGGCGCAGGCAATGTCACACGTGTACACACTGCCATGAGGGGACTCCACTCCTGTGTGAGGAAAGCTGTGCCATATGTTGCCTCAGTAGGGCCCCATCATGTCAGCTGAGCACTTGGTCACACAATCAACAATTAGCACCAAATGAGGGCTCCCGTCACATCAGCCTGGTCATGGATGTGCCAACGGAATCATCAGCACAGATCCAACACACTTGTATAGCAATGTTGCACTGACTACACGGATGAGTCCTTCCCCATTGATGCCCAAACCTGCATGTCCAGTGGAGATGGCAACACGGTCAGGGAAGTAGACAAATCCAACAATGGAAGGCACAACAGATGTGCAGGGGTGGAAGCCACAGATATGAAATTGCTAATGTAAGTAGGAAATCCCATTGCCAAATACTGAACACATGACACCCTCAGATGCTGCTATGGATGACATGGATACACCACATGATAGGACACATTCCCCCTGGACCACATGGGTTCCTGCACAGTAACACTTCATAATCATGAGACCAGATATCACCATCACTGCAGCAAGGGCATGGTTAGCAGCACCAACAACATGTACATCTGAAGCATGAGCACTAGAGAAAAGAAAGTTGCTTTATTCAGCATATGTGTTGAATGAAAACGACGTCCAGAAAAAAAGAGCAAAGGCCAATGGCCAGTCCATTGTCAAAGTTCAAACAGGGTGACACTGGCAGATGTCACCCTACGCATGCCTGCACAAAACCAGGGACAATCCACTAGGAGGGGCAACCGGGGGGCAGGCCAGGCACCGCAGGGACAGGATCAGGGCTCACCAGGGGGAGTCAGGGAAGGGGTGGTGGGTGCTGGAGAGCCACTGACAACTGCAGTGGAGGTGTCTGACATGGTGTGTGCCGGCACAACTGGGGGGCATGACTCAGATGTCGTGGGTGCCGGCACAACTGCAGTGGACCCTGCAGATGGAGTGGACAGGTCCGCCACTGCAGTGCCCAAGTCAGACAGGGCGGTAGTGGACTCCACTGCAGTGCCTACCTCCAGGGGAGGAGAATGGGGAACAGGCAAGGTGGGTTGGACAGAGGGGAGGACACCCTCACCACATCAGTGGCACAGACAAGCGCAGCGGGGGTGTGGTGCTGGGAGAGCAAGTGGCAGGGGAGAAGGCCGGAGCCTCTTGGGGATGGTATATCTGTGGGTGGGGGAACCTGGGGCAGGGTGTGGTGGGGGCACCTGTGGAGTGGGGGCCTGAGGGATGGAGGAAGGAGACCTGGTGCTTGAGCTGCAGGGCGGTGGCGGGGTCTTGCTCTTAGGACTCCGTGGGGACTTGCGGGTGGGGGCCTCAGTCCGTCTGCGCCTGGGGGAGGGTGTCCGGGGGCGAGGGGCACTCTGCTCCGTGTGGGTGGGCTTCCTCTTCCCCCGGGATGCTGGAGCAGCTTCATCGGTGGGGAAGAGGCCGAGGTCACAGAGGAAGAGCTGCTGTGACTTTGGGGTTGCAGGTGAGGCAAGGGAGGGTGCTTTGGAGGGAGAGGGAACTGAGGACTGCGCAGTGCATGTGGATGCGTGTGTGTGTTCCAGGGCCCCATCCCCTGTGAGTCTGGCTTCAGTCCCCTGAATGTGCGTGCGTGTGCGTTTTGTCATTGGCGTGTGTGTAAGTGTGCTGGATGTGTGTGTGCTGGTGTGTGCCTGTGCCGGTGTGTGTGTGCTTGGGATGGGTAAGGTGCTGGGGAGTGTGGATGGAGCAGAGGCAGGAGGGGTGAGGGACCGTTTGAGGAGGGACACTGCTGCCGTCAGGGAGGAGTCCATGGACCTATTGCCCCTCTGTAGGTCAGACATGCCTGATGAGATGCCCTCCATGAACGACACCAGCTGAGTCAACAGCGCGGTGTGCGCATGGAGGACACTCAGCATGGCTGTCTGGCCTACATGGAGCTGGCGAAGGAGGTACACAGACTCCTCACTCAGGGCAGCAGGGGACACAGGGGCAGGGGCTGCGGTGCCTGGCCCAAAGGAGACACGCTCCCGGACATGGGAGCCTCCACGGACCTGGGGAATGGGAGCCGATGGGAGGGCGGTGGTGGTGCTGGTGGTGGCGGGGACAGCAACACTAGCTGGGGTGTGGTGGCTGCTGACACCCGCCTCCACAAGGGAGTCATCCTCCGAGTTGCTCTGGTCCTCAGCTGAGGTGGATGCTGCTGAGGACTCCTCGGTGTGGCTCCCCTCGCCCTCCGTGCCACTGGGTCCCTCCGACCACTCCTCGGCTGCTGACCCAGTCTGGCTCTCTGGCTCCTCCTGGTCCGTGGAGCTGTCCCCTTCCGTGGCCGTGGATGTATCTGCAAACAATGGGGAAACAGACAGACATCAGTCACCTGCACAAAACGCACACACCACTGTGAGCACAGCACATCACAGAGCAAGCCCTGGCATCATTAGTTGTACATTGCTAAAAGTGCCCTAACTGAACAGGAGAAGCCAATTGTCAGTCTGATGCCAAGCATGGCACTCACATCCCACATGGCCTTGCACCCATCTGTCTGGTGTCTGTTGGATTGCAACACCCCAGTGTGGACACATGCACCAAGTACACAGTAGTTGGACAGTGCAGAGGACACGGTGTGGCATGTGGACATGCACACATCACAGCTCTTGCCACTGAGTCAGTACAGGTTTCCGGATGAAAGGGATGCCCAGAGTCAAATAGGAAATGCATGTGATGCATACCAGCGACAGACACCATGATGCACCCATGTCCTGATAGCCAGCGCCACTATGGTGTGCATGTAGCACATGTCACTCCCCTGCAGGCTCACCAATCAGTAGACACATGCCATGGCGGAGGCATGACTGCAAAGTCATACATCACTGTCTCAGTGATGTATGACTTTGCAGCCAGACAACAACACTCTGCACTGTGTCACAATAGTAGGTCATGGGGAATGCAAGTCCTGGAGCTGCACAAGTGCACATGTACATCCCCCCACAACACATCCTCTCAACCCTCATCTGTCCAGGTCATACCTATTGGACATATGGGAGACCTGTGACACTACCCTCTGAACCTGAGCCCCTCACACTCTGCTGTGAATGGGGAACAGCTGCCTGAACTTCACATTCACATGCCCCAGTCTGCATGGGCAGCTGATCAGACACCTATGTGACACACAAGTATCGTCTCCTATGGTCACATCTCCAGTGGCATGCTGAGCCCCTACCAAGAAACTCCACAGCAGTCCTGGCGACTAATCCACAGCACACTGACACAGAGGCAGACACCTGAGGGGTCAAATCACTGCGCACAATGTGTCAGCTGATACACGGGAGTGGGAGTACAGAGTGTATTGTATGGCCTGGAGTAGGCATGACTGTCCAGCCCCACATGAATGAGGGATGAGCCCTGGACTGTAGGCAGCTGGCTAAGTATGTGTGACACACGTCATATACATACTCCTGGGGCCCAAACATTGTTCCCACCCGCAGCATGGGTGTGTGCCAGATACCCCAGCCACATGTGGTGGATCAGCTCAGCAATTGGACCACAGATCAAAGTAACACGCTGAATACATGTCAGAATACAGGCATTGTGTAAGCAATGGACCCACCCATGATGCCCACCACAGAGTCAGGGAAACAGATGCTGTCTCCCACCTTGAGTCAAGCAAACTGCAAGGACACAGTCCTAAGTGACAGTATTCCCTGCATGTAAGGGCCACACCTGGGTATCAGATGAGGAGTGGGCAGTGCACAATAGAGGGACATGGCTCCTGGACAACATGACTGCTGTACTGTGGCAGTTTAACCAGGCCCGAGGAGGGCACATAGCATGTTAGACAGAGTTCACAGTGCAGTCTTTGACTCACCCCCTCCTTGCTGCTCTCTGGCCTTCAGCTGCCCATCCAGGTCTGGAAAGACCACCGCCAGGATCCTGAGCATGTGGGGGGTCAGGGTCCGTGTTCCGCCCCTCCTGCGAGGAGGCGACAGCTTCAGCTGGACCCGTGCAATCCTCCGGGTCCAGCCCCGAAGGTCCTGCCACCTCTTTTGGCAGTTGCGGATCCGGCGCTTGTAGACCCCCACGGACCGGACAGCCCGGACGATGTCCTTCCAGATCTCCTGCTTCCGATGGGCAGAAGCCTGTCAGGATGACAAAGTGATAAGGCCATTACTACACATGCAACATATCCGTGCATGACACAGTTGCATATACATGTCGCAATCACAGGGGCACATGGTGTACACAGGCAGTGCACGGCTGCCCATGGACAGTTTTCCAGAAGTCACTACATGGTATCATTGCATGGGGAGTAAAACCCTGTTCAGAAGCACTGTCACTGCACCATACCTGTCCAGTGCAAGTCACTACACACTATGGGGGGTGACAACTACTCAGTGAGCCTGCTAGCCAGTGGCGTGCAGACTCTCAGCCTTGCTAGTCAGACAAAATGCACATTCAGAAAGGCAGTGCACAGGACACTCACCTGCTCCCCTGGTGTCCCATACAGCTTGCTGTACTGTGGAAGTAGGCTGTCCAGCAGGGCCTGGTTCTCTTCAAGGCTGAAGGCTGGGGCTCTCTCCACAGTACGTGCCATTGCAGGGTCCAGAGGGGCAGAGACAGCAGCAGTGCAGTGGCAGATGTCGTCTTGGAGCATGTAGTGCAGGCAAGTGGGCTCTCAGGGGACCAGCCAGCAATATATATGTGCTGGAGAGGCAGATACTGTCCCTTGTGTCCAAAGTGATAGGTCCAAGTCGTTTGCATCTTCTGAATCTGGCCAATCCATGGAATAGCAGCACCAAAACACGCCCACAGCATCCTTCAAATCTTCAACTTCATGACATACATGATTTTGCAACATTGTTGTGGGTGACCAACTGATTTTCCAGCAACCGACTCGTTCGGAATTCGAAAACGCGTCCGTTGCCAGGCAAGCCCATTGTCAATGGGTGCGCACCGATCGGTCCATTGCAGTACAACGCGCACAGGGGTACAACGCGTACCCGCACACATTGAAAGCAATGGGCCGGCCGGAGGCACCGATCGGTCCATTGCAGTTCAACGCGCACAGGGGTACAACGCGTGCCCGCACACATTGAAAGCAATGGGCCGGCCGGAGGCACCGATCGGTCCATTGCAGTTCAACGCGCACAGGGGTACAACGCGTACCCGCACACATTGAATGCAATGGGCCGGCCGGAGGCACCGATCGGTCCATTGCAGTTCAACGCGCACAGGGGTACAACGCGTGCCCGCACACATTGAAAGCAATGGGCCGGCCGGAGGCACCGATCGGTCCATTGCAGTTCAACGCGCACAGGGGTACAACGCGTACCCGCACACATTGAAAGCAATGGGCCGGCCGGAGGCACCGATCGGTCCATTGCAGTTCAACGCGCACAGGGGTACAACGCGTACCCGCACACATTGAATGCAATGGGCCGGCCGGAGGCACCGATCGGTCCATTGCAGTACAACGCATCACTGTACATGTGACTGGCATATGTCAGCATGCCTGTCTCAGATGGACATATGCCAGCCACAGATAGCTCCCAGGGAGTGAGGGGCACACCTACATCACGACAGCCTGTCCAAACCTTATCATAAGGCATGTAAGGCTGCATTTCCTATTGTGTGTATGTTGGTGTACATGTTGTCCTGTGGGTGTCACCTGTGGGCAGCCACCCCCAGGCTGTGCACGTGTTCATGGGGACAGGATCCTGGGTGTTACGTGTACGTGACCACTGTGATGTGCAACTGTTCATATCTGTGCATGTGCCATGGTCACATTTCACAGTGGTGTTTGTGTATGTCATGTCACATACCCCGTGAGTCCCATGTGGGACGGTATGTTTGAGCCAGGGTGTCCCAGTGGCACAATAGTGATGGACCTCCACAGTCTTTGTGCATGTAGTGTTTACAATGTCTCTGATTTCATGTGCACAATGGGAGACAGTCTCCACATCCACGTTGTGTGTGCATGGACTCTGATGTTGTGCGTGTGTGTCACAGACATCCATGTCTGTCCTGCCGTGGCAAGTGGGGCCACTACCTGTGGGGGTCATGTTTGTTTTGCTGTGGTGTACACATGATACTCCATGTGATGCCAGTGTCCATGTGGCATTACAGGGTCCCTGGGAATGTACCTGTCGTTGAGCTGTGGTGCCTGGGGCACATCTGTCCTCACATGTCACTGTGGGGGGTGATTGTGACACGGCAGCAGGAGATGGGAACTGTGACACGGCATCATGATATCCAATGGGCCAACCTGGGACAAATTGATGCCACCTGTAGGACCGTGTTGACAGATGTTGGCCATGTACGTACCATACATGTCCTTCCGGTACTGCACACTTCATGTAGTTGTGCCTCATAATGATGTATGTTGGGATCTTGAGTGTGTTCAATGCCGCATATGTGGGGTGACTGACAATCTTGCTTACTTCTCCTCTGCACTGCAGGGCTCCTGCTGTCCATCGGCCATTCCCAGACCTGGCAACGATGGTGGAACGGGACAGCATCCGACGGTACCGCTTCACCAGGCAGCTGATTGAGGATTTGGCAGTGCAGTTGTCCCCACATTTGCAGCCTGGCCGGCCGTATCCTACAGCGCTGACCCCCAAGGTGAAGGTGATGGCAGCCCTACACTTCTTTGCCACTGGTACCTTCCAACATACTGTGGCGACTGCTGGTGGGATGTCACAGACCATGTTCAGCCGTGTGCTCCGCGATGTTTTGGCGGCAATGTTGCTCTTCCTGAACCGGTACATCTATTTCCCTAGACTGCGACGACTCACTGACGTGAAGAGTGACTTTTATGCCCTGGGGAGGATGCCGCATGTAATTGGCTCCATTGATGGGACACATGTGGCTTTGGTACCACCACAGGCCCAGGAGCAGGCCTACAGGAACCGCAAGCACTACCACTCGGTCAATGCACTGGTGGTGTGTCTTGCAGACATGACCATCACACACGTGTGTGCCCGTTTCCCTGGTTCAGCACACGATGCCTTTGTGATGAGGAGTAGTCGCATCCCCAGGATGATGGCACAGATGCAGAACCAGCGTGCCTGGCTTGTCGGTGTGTACTGACTTTGTGCCATTGTGTGTGATCTGATCTGTAGTATTCCGCCCACTTTTCCAAGTCAGCTAATGTGCACTTGTCTGTCCGTAGGTGACTCGGGATACCCCAACATGCCGTGGTTGCTGACACCCCTCAGGAACCCTGTGACACCTGCCCAGATGCGCTACAATGAGGCACATGGTCGGACCAGGAGAGTGATTGAGCGGACCTTTGGTCTCCTGAAGAGCCGCTTCCGCTGCCTGGACAAGACCGGAGGGTCCCTCCCATATGCCCCTGCGAAAGTGTGCAAGATTATCATCGTCTGCTGCATGCTCCACAACCTGGCAGTGCGGAAGGAGTTGCCTCTCATCCAGGATGACAATGACCAACATCCGCCACCTGTGGAGGATCCTGGCCTGGACCACGATGCCAGTGACGATGATGATGATGATGATGGTGATGGTGATGTCCGCACACAGCTCATCACCAACTTCTTTAGCTGAATGTGAGTATCCTGAGGTGTCATGTCAATGATGTGAGTTGGCATGATGTGTGGGTGGTGCTCTGGTGCTGTTGGAGTGTGTCCATGGGCTACTTGACTGGATGTGTGTTGCGATGTGTGGTGACAGGTGGGCTGTACTCCCCAACAGTGTTGACATGCTAACTTGGTTCTGGGTGGGTATCTTGTAACATGTATTGTGCATGAGTTTTGCTGTTCTGTCCTGTACTCCATTGCTTTTGACTGTGTGTCATTTCTGTCCTTCACAGGGTACTTTCAGATTCGTTTGGTCAACTGTGTCCACCGACGACGTGATTGCACATCCAGGCTGGTAGCTGTTGTGTCCCTACAGGTGATGTGCGCCACACCCATGGACTTCCTTCCGTCTACAGTTGTTGACTGTGTGCCCGCTACCAGGTGGGGTTACCTTGCATCTGTAGTGGTTACGGCATGTTGCAACTGTGTAATAAACCTGTGCTTCACTTTGTGATGTGCGTTGTCTGTGGTCACACATTTGACTGCCATTTGCTTACTGCACCAGTGGGCTACTTGACTACAACTGGGAATGGGTGTGGCGTCTGTGCATTGCACCGTCTTCCCTGGCAACATCAGTGTAGGCAATGAGTCAGATGGCCTAGGTGTGTATGTGTCGTGTAGCCCTGGTGGTGTGTCTCCCTCATGTGTGTCACGTTGCCTGTACTCACATGCCTGTGTTGTCCTTGCTGTTGCAGTTCGCATACACAGTGTAATTTTGCAGTTCATCATCCCCATAACAGCACCCACGTTGGAATCACGACAGAGGCAAGTATGGTGTATTTGTGTGTTTATTGTGATACATTTGTGTTAATAGTGCATAGGATGGGTTGTGCTGTACATGAATCTTGCAATCCCAAGTTCCTAGGTGAATTGAAAGTCCGGGTAGACAGGATCCCCAGTATCGGGGCCACAGTTGTCTGACACATTGGTCCAACTTGTACTCCCCATGCAATGTGTGGGAGTAGTGTTGCCGTCAACAGGGTGAACAGTCTGTGCACAAAGGCGAACATCCAGAACAGGTTCAGGCTTCCTGGGAGTTGCGCTTGGCCATCGGCCTCTCACTTTTCCCTCCTCGGACGACCCCTCTTCTTGGGGGGGGCCCTCAAGTGCAGGCTGCTGCGGTGCAGGGGACTCTCCGCCAGAGTCCTCCTCCCTCCCTGTGGCAGTTGCAGTTTGTTCGGCACCAGATGTTGTTGGCACACAGGGAGGTGTGGACTGGTTGCTGTTCATCTGGCGGAGGCATTGTAAAATGTCCCTGTGCACCGCCGTCATCTCATGCAGTGCATCCCACTTGGACTCCACGCGGGACATGTGTGAGTCCACACGGGACATGTGTGACTCCACGTGGGACATGTGGGAGTCCAAGCGGGCATGATGGGCAGCCTGCTGCTGTTTAATGTCTCTGAGGAGCCCCACTACCTGGCTGAGCTCTCCGGTGCTGGACTGGTACGCATCAGCTATGCGTACCAGTTGTGGGTCGTCATGCACACCAGCAACGTCTGCAAGCAGCGACCTCTGTCTCCCACCCCTCCCACCACCCCTGCTGACATGTGCAGTGTGTGCAGTGGCACGCACAGATAACCCTGGTCCACCTTGGCGGTTGGTGGTGGTGGTGGTGTCCATGGCCCCAGGTTGGTCCAGGGTCACTGTGCTGGTGTTGCTCCTTATTCTGTCCATGTCGGCAGGGATGGTATTTGTGGTGACAGTCGTTGTAGGGGTGGGTGCAGGGGGTGCAGCTGGTGGTCCTGCTGGTGCTGCAGCTGGTGGTCCTGCTGGTGCTGCATGTTGACTTGCACCGGATGTGCCAGGTTGTTCTTCATCGTCCGAGGAGGACAGAGGCTGTACGATGCCAGTGAGCTCGGCATCCTCTTGAGCCTGGGACTGGGACTCCTCAGCGTCTGCTGCTGTGTCCCCATCATCACCTGTTTTTGGGAGACACAAACAATGTATGTCATGTTTCTGCAGGCATCAATGGTTGACACACATGACAGTTGTGACTGTGCCTCTGGGTGCGGGCCTGTACATCGCATTGTCCTAAGTCGTCACAGTCAGGGGTTGATATTGGTGTGGCACATTGTCCTGCATTATTTGGGCATTTCTATGTATTTTCTGGGGTGTGAACATGGTCTGCATTGCTTGTGTTTGGTTGACAGCCGGACCTCCTTCCCACCCACACAGCCAGTCAGTTATCCCACCATGGAACGTGCTTGCATTGCAGGGAGTGGAAGTTGTCTCTCAGGATGTCAGTCAGTGGTGTCCTGCTGTTTGTTGGTGCACAGTTGCCAGCAGGGCCTTGTGCTCCCCACAGCAGTAGCCAGTGTCAGCCATCTTGTGAGTCCTTCTCCACTGCCTGTGATGTGAGCATGGTTCAGGGTGGTGTTGATGGGCCAGTTGTGAGGCTGAGCAATGTCTGTGACTACGACTCCCATCATGCTATTGCCTCCACCCCCTTCCCAGCATGCCCATGCTTCCTTCCTTTTGACTCTGCTTCCCTGTGGGGTGGGCTGGCTGTGCTGACAGGATGGCTGGGAGTGTTGTCCTGGCAGTTGTTTGGCTAAGAGTCCCAAGAGTGTCCCTGTTCTTCACACAACATAACCCAGGGTGGTGGTGCTTTGTGGGATCTTGTGTTAGGATGGAGGGCATTGCATTCTACCAGGTGGGTACTGTGGAGTTTGTGTTGGGGGGGTGTGAGGGGAGGTGCTGGTGAGTATAGTCAGTGCTGCAAGTCCCCCTTCCCACCCAGCCAGCCAGATATCCCACCATGGAACGTGCTTGCATTGCAGGGAGTGGAAGTTGTCTCTCAGGATGTCAGTCAGTGGTGTCCTGCTGTTTGTTGGTGCACAGTTGCCAGCAGGGCCTTGTGCTCCCCACAGCAGTAGCCAGTGTCAGCCATCTTGTGAGTCCTTCTCCACTGCCTGTGATGTGAGCATGGTTCAGGGTGGTGTTGATGGGCCAGTTGTGAGGCTGAGCAATGTCTGTGACTACGACTCCCATCATGCTATTGCCTCCACCCCCTTCCCAGCATGCCCATGCTTCCTTCCTTTTGACTCTGCTTCCCTGTGGGGTGGGCTGGCTGTGCTGACAGGATGGCTGGGAGTGTTGTCCTGGCAGTTGTTTGGCTAAGAGTCCCAAGAGTGTCCCTGTTCTTCACACAACATAACCCAGGGTGGTGGTGCTTTGTGGGATCTTGTGTTAGGATGGAGGGCATTGCATTCTACCAGGTGGGTACTGTGGAGTTTGTGTTGGGGGGGTGTGAGGGGAGGTGCTGGTGAGTATAGTCAGTGCTGCAAGTCCCCCTTCCCACCCAGCCAGCCAGATATCCCACCATGGAACGTGCTTGCATTGCAGGGAGTGGAAGTTGTCTCTCAGGATGTCAGTCAGTGGTGTCCTGCTGTTTGTTGGTGCACAGTTGCCAGCAGGGCCTTGTGCTCCCCACAGCAGTAGCCAGTGTCAGCCATCTTGTGAGTCCTTCTCCACTGCCTGTGATGTGAGCATGGTTCAGGGTGGTGTTGATGGGCCAGTTGTGAGGCTGAGCAATGTCTGTGACTACGACTCCCATCATGCTATTGCCTCCACCCCCTTCCCAGCATGCCCATGCTTCCTTCCTTTTGACTCTGCTTCCCTGTGGGGTGGGCTGGCTGTGCTGACAGGATGGCTGGGAGTGTTGTCCTGGCAGTTGTTTGGCTAAGAGTCCCAAGAGTGTCCCTGTTCTTCACACAACATAACCCAGGGTGGTGGTGCTTTGTGGGATCTTGTGTTAGGATGGAGGGCATTGCATTCTACCAGGTGGGTACTGTGGAGTTTGTGTTGGGGGGTGTGAGGGGAGGTGCTGGTGAGTATAGTCAGTGCTGCAAGTCCCCCTTCCCACCCAGCCAGCCAGATATCCCACCATGGAACGTGCTTGCATTGCAGGGAGTGGAAGTTGTCTCTCAGGATGTCAGTCAGTGGTGTCCTGCTGTTTGTTGGTGCACAGTTGCCAGCAGGGCCTTGTGCTCCCCACAGCAGTAGCCAGTGTCAGCCATCTTGTGAGTCCTTCTCCACTGCCTGTGATGTGAGCATGGTTCAGGGTGGTGTTGATGGGCCAGTTGTGAGGCTGAGCAATGTCTGTGACTACGACTCCCATCATGCTATTGCCTCCACCCCCTTCCCAGCATGCCCATGCTTCCTTCCTTTTGACTCTGCTTCCCTGTGGGGTGGGCTGGCTGTGCTGACAGGATGGCTGGGAGTGTTGTCCTGGCAGTTGTTTGGCTAAGAGTCCCAAGAGTGTCCCTGTTCTTCACACAACATAACCCAGGGTGGTGGTGCTTTGTGGGATCTTGTGTTAGGATGGAGGGCATTGCATTCTACCAGGTGGGTACTGTGGAGTTTGTGTTGGGGGGTGTGAGGGGAGGTGCTGGTGAGTATAGTCAGTGCTGCAAGTCCCCCTTCCCACCCAGCCAGCCAGATATCCCACCATGGAACGTGCTTGCATTGCAGGGAGTGGAAGTTGTCTCTCAGGATGTCAGTCAGTGGTGTCCTGCTGTTTGTTGGTGCACAGTTGCCAGCAGGGCCTTGTGCTCCCCACAGCAGTAGCCAGTGTCAGCCATCTTGTGAGTCCTTCTCCACTGCCTGTGATGTGAGCATGGTTCAGGGTGGTGTTGATGGGCCAGTTGTGAGGCTGAGCAATGTCTGTGACTACGACTCCCATCATGCTATTGCCTCCACCCCCTTCCCAGCATGCCCATGCTTCCTTCCTTTTGACTCTGCTTCCCTGTGGGGTGGGCTGGCTGTGCTGACAGGATGGCTGGGAGTGTTGTCCTGGCAGTTGTTTGGCTAAGAGTCCCAAGAGTGTCCCTGTTCTTCACACAACATAACCCAGGGTGGTGGTGCTTTGTGGGATCTTGTGTTAGGATGGAGGGCATTGCATTCTACCAGGTGGGTACTGTGGAGTTTGTGTTGGGGGGGTGTGAGGGGAGGTGCTGGTGAGTATAGTCAGTGCTGCAAGTCCCCCTTCCCACCCAGCCAGCCAGATATCCCACCATGGAACGTGCTTGCATTGCAGGGAGTGGAAGTTGTCTCTCAGGATGTCAGTCAGTGGTGTCCTGCTGTTTGTTGGTGCACATTTGCCAGCAGGGCCTTGTGCTCCCCACAGCAGTAGCCAGTGTCAGCCATCTTGTGAGTCCTTCTCCACTCCCTGTGATGTGCGCATGGTTCATGGTGGTGTTGATGGGACAGTTGTGGGGGGGCAATATGTGTGACTGCGACTCCCATGATGCTATTGGCTACACAGACTTGGCCAGCATACACAGAATTCCTTCCTTTGAGTGGTCTTCACTGTGTGTTGGTGTTGTTGTGGTGGCTACATGTCTGGATGTGTTTGTTAGTTCTATTTGTGCCACTGCCTAGCTGTAGTTGTAGTTGTGTTTGTACATGTGATGGCACGGTTGGATGTAACTTTTTTGATGGCATGTGTTGTGTTTATCTGACTGACATACACATTTTGGGATGATTCTGTTCTGGTTGCTGTGTAATTGCTATGAGTGCATGGTTTGACTCTCCCCTTGACAGTGATGTGTGTGTGTTTTGTGTCAGAAAATTGTGTACATTTGTTCTGTACTCACCAGGCTCTGGGATGTTCTCTAGTCCATATACACTCACTGGCGGAAGGATGGCCCGCACCTTCTCCTCCCAGGGCCTGAGGTATACTGGCTTGGCAGGAGGGCCACTGCCGGTGTATTGGCTGATGAGGTAGTCTTTCTTGAGCAGCTCCCGGACCCTCCTGCGCACGTCATACCACCTGTTCTGGATGTCGGTCTTTGTGCGCAGACATGGTGATTGTGCGTTCACCCTGTTGATGATCCTCTCCCACATCTTGGTTTTCTGCGACATGGGGGTCTGTTGGACCAATGTGCCAAACAGCTGTGGCTCTACCCTGAGGATCTCGTCTACCAGGACTTCCAATTCACAATCTAGGAACTTGTGATTCTTCTTGGGGGGCATGGTGATGGGTGGTGATGGTGAGTGATGTGTGTGTTGGTGTGCAGGTGAGGGTGTGTGAGTGTGTGTTTTGCTGGGTGTATGTGAGGTAGGTATTTGTTGGTGTGCTGATGGTGTGTGGCTTGTGTGAGGGATGAGCTGTGGGTGTGTGGTTGCTTTCTCTCGGGTGCTGGCAGTGGAATGGCATTTGCAAAGGCTCATGGTAGTGATTTGTGTCCTTTATATAGGTGGAGTTGTGGGTGTGTCTTTGTTCTCTGTCCCCACCCCCCAGTATTTATTGGCTTGGTAATTGCTTGTTTGGCCTTTTTTTGGGTGATTTTTCCTTTGTGCTGTTTGTGTGTGTTGGAAACGTTCTTGTGACCGAGTCGGACCCTGCATTGGTCTCGTACGGTGTTCTCCGTTTCGTTCACGCTGTGTTTGTGCAGTTTTCTATGCTGCGTACGCGTCGGTCGCGGTGTATTGTGTTGCTTCGGCTCGGTTTTGTATGCGTGTCGGTCGTCCGGCTTGTCCTCCGTCCGACTCGCTCGTGGTTTTCGCGCCTTGCATCGTACTTAGCGGTTTGGAGTTAGCGTGTACGTTTCGGTCGGATTTGTTCCGGGTGCGTGTCGGTCGGTTGGATTCGCGTGTTTTTCCGTCCGGATTGCTGTTTTCCGTGCGGCTCGGTCGGTCGACTTGGTTTCGTTACGTGTCGGTCGGAGTTTTCGCGCCTTGCATCGTACTTGGCGTGTCGGGCGCCACGGGTACGTGTCGGTCGGTATTTTTTCCGGATCTGAGTCGGTCGGTGCTTTTTCCGGCCCGAATCGGAATCGACCCCATAGTGTCTTGTGATATTTTATGAAAATTAAACATGAAATGAAATTTATGACTGAACCCCTTTGGCTCTGCACAGACTCCATAGAGCTGTGATGTAGATGTCAGAGCATAATGTCATGAAAGCTTGTTATATAATGTTGAGTTCACAGATACAGGCGGCAGAATAAAGACGTGTAATACCACTCCTTGTGTGGCATGGTCATTGGCAGGTACCCAGGCTGGAAGATTCTACACCACCGATAGCACCAAACTTCACAAATGTTCGCTCAGTATCTCCAGTGTTCGTCTCAGGAGCAAGCAATCTCCTTACCCTCTCCTAAGTGACAGCATCTGAGCTTTGCGGGCCTCGTTGGAAGTAGGTAAGCATATTTTCATGGTCTTTGACTGGTCATGGTACAAAATTCAACCCCTCAGTAGTTAAGAAACAGAGCCATAGCTGACCAGTTGGACATTTGGATAAATCCATCCCACTTAAGGAAGAGAGGAAGAGTTTTTTTCAAACTGGCAAATAGAGAAATCTATAACCGAAACAACAGGCTAGCATATGCCTGGCCAAAGAAAAGGCAAGCAAGCGTATCTTCTTTCCCTCAACATCTGTCATAATGAAAACAGCTGCAGTGCTTCAACTCTCCATGGAGTGAGTTTCAATTTATTAATTCCACTTTAGCAATACCTTACTCAATTTCAAACTGACTCCTCAATCGCACATGAGATTGATTAATGTAGCCCCTTCCCACCAGCACCTCTTTAGCATCAGATACAGACTAGACCCAGACTACAATCAGCCTGCAGGGCACAATGACATTTTAATTAGATGACAGCGCTTTAAAAGTCACTCTCTGTACCCGAATACGTTTTTAATTATTTGTGAAAGGTTTATGTTTTGTGAGAGATGTGTGTTATTACTAAGCGTGCTTTCTGTAGTACCCTAATTTTCTTCCAGTCAAATATATATTTATTATTGTTCTTCTCAGCTTCTGGACAGCGCAACTGTATTTGCCAAACACATAAATTAGACCAGCACAGCAGCCTGCAAGTTAACTTCCAAAATTGCACCCTTATGGTTTCATACTATTGCAGAACGGAATAAAATCACTATAGGCTAACTTAAACATTTTTAAACTGTGATTTTGAATGGTGTAATTTTTTAATACAAATGTCTTCGTGCCTGCATATATTTAGCGCTCATTCTTCAGTAGCACCTGCATACAGATGCAATATAGATGAAATATTGTATAAAAATAAGTCCCTGTATAGCTTATAATGAACTGAACATGCCAGCAATCAGCTAACTACTGTATACCATGTCCAAACAATTTCAAATCAGATATTTCAAGAAGCTTCATTTGCCCTAGTCTCTGTCTTTTATTGGATGCAAAAACTGAACACACATTAGGCGGCAGAGTGGCTTCCCATGATCTCTTTTTACATTTTACGTATCTATCTCTACCCCACTGATGTGCGCTGCAGCAAACCCTAATGGGCTTTTGTTAGAAATAGAAGGTCTAATGATCCATAACTACAGGCACAAAGTGAGAGCCTGACGGCTCAGTCAATAAAGGTACAGATGGATATTAATCCTAAAAGGACCAGCCTACCCGAACAACAGAAAAAAACAGGGATATCAACAGCTCATGGTTTGATGCTGAGCCTGCATTTCTATTAACCAGGTGACGTTAAATGCAGTCATTTATACATATATATAAAACACTTGAACTAAGACCTCACTGTGGCATGAAAGGAGAACAAGACTGTTTAACATCACATTTTTTAGAAAACATTACATGTAGTGAATCTTTCGCTGCTAGTGCGTTACAAAATGTATAACTTTCTTAAATTGCAGATTGCCCAGCCCAGTTGCATAGGATAGTACTGTTTGATTAAATACAACTAAGGATTATGCAGTCTCTTCTTTCACTGTCTATTTTTCATAGCATTTTAACGACTTGTAAATCCCACAATCCTGTAGTCCGAACAGGAAGTGACATAAACAAAACACAGTATAAAAAGGTCCAATTCATTCATGGCGTCCTACTTTCTTGATGCAGCCAGAGGAATGTTTCCCAATGTCCATTCACAAAAATGAAAATCAAGAACAACAACAGAAATCCCAGAAACAATCACAGTAAGTCCTCCTGTAATTTGAAATTGTTAACTTGAATCCAGAAATCAACATCTGCTTGACTCTGAGGCTTGGATCTCCAGTTCCCAGATCATCCAGCATCTGATTTCATGCTCCAGAGTCTACAGGAAAACCACAAAACAGACCATTATTGGGTGGGAGCAGTACAGAGAGGGGATAATACTTGACTCCATTGTAATTTATCACAAGTCCCTTATGAGGACTTCCATTGACCCTGTTTTTTTCTTTTCCTGTCACGGGCAAAAGTCCCAGCATCAAAAGTGGGGTAGTGTTTTTATCAGGACAGGTGTTAGGAACTGGGTGGTAGGAATTTTCTGTATTCCTGCAGATTCGGTGGGTTACATCACAGAAATGCAAGGGAAATTAGTGATTTTAGGCAAAGTTTGAGGTTTGCAGGACATTTTGGGTAAGAAAATGTTGTGTGATCCATGCCAGGCATGCCACCATGGACTCCCCTCAATGTCTAGTTTTCAGAAATGTGTGGCTCTGGTGGAGTTTCCAAGGTGCCAGCCTACCCAAGTCACCTCGGCAAGTGTGGCGATATTGGGATCTAGCTCCATTCTCTAGGTGTTGTGAACCCCAATGTACACCAATATAGACCTAGGTAGTTACACAACCTTTTACCTACATCTGTCCTACCATTGTTCTACATAACGGGTCTGACGCTGACCATTTACCTAGTTAGGTGCTACATGACTGTTGTGTGGTTTTCTCCGAAAACTAGCCTCATGTATTATTCATGAGGATTTTCAGTATCACAGCAGGATTACCATCTTCTGCATAATAACTCTGTATAAGGGTCACCTCTATCGTCATCCTTGCCTGACATGCCCATAGTAAAGTTCTAGGTAGAACACCTGAGGGTGCCTTTTGGATATATAAGCACTGCATCTTCGCTGGGCAAACCAGAGGAGAAAAAGACTTCCATGCTGACACGCTGACATGAGACGCTGAGGTTCCTGCACGCAGACACTCCAGCACGCAGTGGTCTGACATACCTCGCGGGGTGTCCTTCTTGAGACCAAGACGGGGTTCTTCTCTCTCCCACATCAGGTAATGGGGTTGGCTTTATCCTAAGGGGATTATTGGCTATACATCTACATACATGCTAGGTACACTTAGGTAAGTCTAGTTAGGGTTTGCATCATAGCAGTATGCATTATTACTGTCATGTATCCGTATGCCTGCATTTATTCATTGTTTTAGCACTATGGTAGAATTCTACTTTTTCTTTACTCTGCTGGTGCTCATAATCGTATGTATATGTTTCTGTCTAATGGTTATTCCAGCACACATATTTTACACTAGAATGATGCTGGATCAATAAATGCTTATTGAAAACGTCCCCACAGTTTATTCTGTGTATCTCTCTGAGACAAAGTGAGCACGAGTGACTGAGCTAAAAGCACTGTACTGTTTCCACGATCCTTGAGGGGTCAGGGTTGTCATGTTCGATAGTTGCCAGAAGCTATTCGCTCCTTGGTACGAGGGGCTCATAGTGGCACTGTGAGCTAGCTCGACTAACAGATTAACATATCCTCTGGGGGTGTCTGGAATCAATCTGGACACCAATGCCTTAGTTTATGTTGTCTAAACGCGCAGATCCTATATAGGTTTGTAGGAACCACATAACACAGGCCCCCGGGGGACAGATTCTGGGCAACCTCCTCAATTGGGACAAACCTCCTATCTGCTCCTGCGGGCGGGGGGCAAGAGGTAGTGTTGCCCCTTCTGGGGCAGGATATGGCCTGATTCCAGGGTGGGCCGTCCCATTCTTTTATCTGTTTGCACAATTTGGAAATCCTGGGTGTCTAGTGGTGTTAGACCTGCCAACCTTAGGGTAGTCTTCCCCCCAACATCTTGCCTGCTTCCTCCATTTTTTCTGGCCTCGTTTTTGTTGGCCTTAGGACTCTGAGCACATTACCACTGCTACCCAGTTCTAAAGTACACGTGTTATCTCCTCTAAACCTGGTAACATTGTCTAATACCCAGTTGGCATATTTAATTTACTTATAAGTCCCTAATAAAGTGGTACTATGTATACCCAAGATCTGTAAATGAACTAGTGGGCCTGCAGCACTGATTGTGCCACCCACTTAAGTAGCCTTTTACCATGTCTCAGGCCTGCCATTGCAGAGCCTGTGTGTAGAGTTTAAACTGCCATTTGGAACTGGCAAAATTAACTTTCTGTCAGGCCCAAACCTTCCCTTTCACTACATATAATTCACCCTGAGGGTAGGCCCTGGACAGCCCAGAGGGCAGGGTGCAGTGGTTTTAAAAGGTAGGGCATGCACTTTTAAGTTTTACATGTCCTAGTAGTGAAAAACTCTCAAATTCGTTTTTCACTACTGCGAGGCCTATCTCTCCCATAGTATAACATTGGAGTTACCTTGTTACATTTTATTAGTATAATTTCCAAATGGGAAGAGATACCTGGCTCATGTTTGGTGTCTCTGGAATCCTAATTTAAAATCCTAACTTATAGTGAAGTTGGATTTTAATTTGCAATTCTGAGAATGCCACTTTTAGAAAGTTGGCATTTCCTTGCCTTAGCTATTGGGTGCCTTCAGCCTGCCTGGGTCAGATGACTGGGTGTAGCTGACAGTAGAGCTTTCTGTATTCCTCCTAGACAGCCACACACAATCTAAGCTTAGGTGTGACTGGATGGACCATCACTGGCAGGATGGGAGGCGGAAGCTGGACACAGCCTCAATTATACTTTAATAGGCTGTGTCGTGTCTTCACAAACAGGGCCTAACAACCCTGCATTATCACTTCAGCCAGTTTGGAGCCGGGGCAGGGGAGGCAGGAAATTCCATGCACTTCAAAGATACTGTCTAGAAGCTTCTCCCACCTTCCAGAACCAGGACATCATGGTATAACGAAAGACCTCAGACAGCAGCACTTCAGTACACTTCTGGACCTGTGGATACTCTGTCAGGAAGAAGGACTGCTGTGCTGCTGAAGGACTGCCATTTTGCTGGACTGCACTCGGCTGGACTCCTGCTTTGCTGTGCTGACCTGCTGTCTGCTGCCCTCTTGCCTGTATAAGAAGGCCTTGACCTGCATCACTTGAACGAAGAACCAAGAACTAGGGCCAGATGGGTGATCTTGTGATCTGAAGCCTCAGGTACATAAAAGGCTTCCAACAACCTTGCATTTTCACCTGGACTCTGCCATCTGTGAGTCTACCCTGCCAAGTGGTGCCACCCAAGTCCTGGACCCTTGAAAGTAGGCTTAAGGTGCTTTACCAGCCTCTGTGGATCCAGTGGAATTGATGCATCTCCTCTGCTATGCAGCTCAACCCCGAGCAGAACCGACGCATCTCTGCTGCTGCGTGCATTGGACCCGTTGCAAAGAATCTCACGCCCCCTTGGCTCGCATCGCCTTCGGAATAGGCACTATGTGACACTTCCACAGCACAGGCCCTTGTATCTCTCGTCAGCGGCAGCCTTGTCGACGACGCCGGATTCCACATCACAGCCTCGCAGCTCTTCAGAACCTACACATCACCCGACTGCTTGCTGCATCCTCAATGCCGAACTTCACATTGCAAGCCCCATCGACCGGATCCTCGATGTTGATGCAGTAGGACATTGCACCGAAGTCTCGCTGCATATTGGAACTGACGCATCGCTTCGGCTGCTCGACTCATCTTCAACTCTGATCCACATAACTTTCCGCAAACCAGTATTTAAGATGCTCTTATTCAGCAGGCCTAACTGGTTCCCTGAAGCCAGTCCGTGCTCCATCGCGGTCAGCCTGAACTTGTGACTTTGTCCTGGTTCGGCGTAACCAGATATATTCACAGTTGGCACTTTACACCTCTTGGTGCTATTTCTTTATAAAAACGTTAAAAATCATTTTCTCCAGTTCTACTGATTGGATTTTTGTCCTTTGGATCTTGTTTTATTTATTAAAATCTGATCTATTTTTCTAACTCTGTTGTGGGCTCATTTTGTGGTGTGTTTTTACTGTGTTACTGTTTAGATTGTTGTACAAATACTTTACACATTGCCTCTAAGTTAAGCCTGACTACTCTGTGCCAAGCTATCAAGTGAGTGAGCACAGGTTAATCTGCGGTTTGATTGTGTCGTAGCTTGACAAGGATTGTGGTTGCTGCTTGACTAGGGTTCACACACAGTCAACCAAAAACCCAATTTCATACAAGTGGGCATTCTGCCCTCCCGGAGCAAATCAGGGGCAAACACCTTGCCTGCCTGCCTCACAGAGAAGCAGAAAGACTTGAGTGTCCCTTTTGGGGGTGGGGGAATGGCCAATGTCAGAGTACAGCACCCGCAACTCCTATATTTTACCCTAGTTGCAAAATCCCTGGCGTCCAATGGCCTTTCTACCCCCATCCCATGGACCACATTTAGGGATTTGGCACAACATCCCCAATTGGGATGAACCTACTATCTGTCCCCCAGAGGGCAAAAAGACACCATTGCCCCTTCTGGGGTGGGTATGGCCTGATGCCAGGGTGGACCGCACTATACTTTTGTTTGTTTTGGTACCATTTTGAAATCCTTGGTGTCCAGTCGGATTTCTTCCCCCCAGGGAAGGCAGATTGGGGAAAACATCCAATCTGCCCACCAGGGGGGCAGTAAAACTCTTGCCTGCTTTTTGGGGTGGCGGAATGGCAGCCCACACCTCCTATGTTTGTTTTTCAAATAATTCCTGATGTCCAGTAGGTTTCCTACCCCCAAGGGAGACAAATTGGAGCACTCCTCCAATCTGCGCCAATGGGGGGGCAGAAATACTGTTTTACATTTTTTGATGGGGGGGATATGGCCATGCCTATGGTGGGAGGCCCCATCCCTATGTTTATTTTTTTATTAATTTTCCCTGGTGTCTAGTGGGCTTTCAGCCCCTCATGGAGGTATATTGGTGGGTAATTGCCCCCAACTGCCCTCAGGGGAGGCAGAAGAACTAACATTTTGAGAGGTAGGCTGGGGGAGCACAAGCCCTTGCCCAAGGGGCAGCTCCCTGTGGCAAAATCCCTAGAGTCTACAGGGGGATCCCTGCTTAGTGATCGCTTTTCTGCAGTGTTCCCGAAGAAAAGATTCACTGGGTAGGGATATCATTGTAAATAAGAGATTCTCCCCTTTCCAACGATATCTTCTTCTTGCAAATCGATGCCCAGGCGGCTGAGATATGCCCCTGACCACCGATTCAGTGAAAGTGAAATGAGCTGATTGACTCATTTCACTTTGTGTGGAAATGATGTAAGTTCACCAATCACGCTGATCATTATTTCCTCTAACAAAAAGAAGACTGGGGCTACTGGGGAAGCTCTTCCCCAGCAGCCCAAACTCAAACCTAGAAAATAGAAAACTCTCTGGTGCAAGCATCAGAGGGTCCTTTTAATGCCTCTCCAATATCGGCCAATGGCCGATAGACGCTCTGGGGAGGTAGTGTGGGCATCGGCTTTTGGCTGAAGCCCGCACTGAAAGGTTTAAAGTAATATCTGTTTCTCAAACGTTTTCCAAGCCAAAATTGTTTTTCCTGTATTATTTGTAAAGGGTGCTTGTGACTTATGCTGAGCTGCTCTTTATTATGTTAAGCACATTTGTGTAGAGCTTTACTGCTGTTTGCATGCTCTATCACCACTTTCTGAATGTGGAGCTTGTAAAATAATACCTCCAATAGGAAAATGGCTGAAAATTAGCTGGGCCATATGTTCAACAGTTGTGTGCGTCTGTTCATTTGCTGGCTTTATTGAGCACAGCCCCTTGGGGGGGGGGGGGAGTTATCAGGTCGAGGTGCTATGCATGCACCATAGGACCGACTCCTGGGGATTCAACATCGGATGGAAAGCCTAGTGTGTATTGCCCAGCATATAGAAATGTGAATTTATGTTGGGTTTGCTTGGAACTGCATGGGAGAGAGCAGGAGCTTAGACTGCAGAACAATCAAACAAATTAAATATCTCACGATATATGTCGAGAACTTTTGAAAATTAATTTGTTGGTAATGATGTCCAGAGAAGCTCTATGCTTGTTCTGCTTCTAAAGGTGAGATATGGGACTCTGGGAGCAATATTCTCACACTTATTTTTTACTGCATAGATAAAAACGTCCCTGCAGGTATGTTGCATCCTCTGCCCCACCCGAAGAACCACTTATCCCATCTAACCACTACATCTCCGCAGCCAGAAAGGAGACAAAGAAGGGCAAAAACAAAACAAAAACAAACAAGGTAAAAGGCATTCTTCATCTATATATCTATGCAATGAGGATGTAGAACGACATCCCCATTGTTCCTCTGCACAGCCCCGACCTAGCTCCAATTTAGGTAACAGCTGAAAGCTTACCCCTTCAAAGAACACTACACTATTTGTTATGTTTTTATTGTTTTCCTGATATTCACAAGTTGTTTCCTGCAAAGACGCTTTAACAATTCCAGATGATTTATAGTCAATTAATGGCACTTTCTGTGATGTCACATCCAATGCAAATAGGAGGAGCCTTTCACATTCCCTTTCTACCAACGGCTCCCAGAATCCTAGAACATTCCCTGTGTATTTGTATATATCAAATTTCGAAATTCATGATTAGATAGTCATCAATCTTCAGAAGTTCATGTTCATCTGATTTCTAGTAATGTATTCGAAATTTGATGACGATTGATCAGAATTTGCAAATGTTATGACAGAAACATCAGTTTGGATGTTCCTATAAACATCTATCTAACATCAGCTGTTCTGGGGCTGCCACGAAACGGGCAGCATTATGCCACACAATTTGCCTTTCATTGCCACAGAATTTGGCAAACACTACTGTATTACTTGATGATCCAGTGGTCATCACCATATACCGCAAACAAGTGTAATGCAAGCATTGGCTTAAATAGGAATAACACAATAAGACACTATTTAAATATGCTTAATAAATAATTTAACTGATATCACGATTTTATTGAACTCAACTTCTATTTTAACTGCGGTAAGGTCCACAGTGAACTTCACAACACGCTAGCAGAATGGAAACCAAACAATAATAATTAATAAACCACCACATGTTAATTGGAAAACATAGAGTGACAGCAAAGAAAGTAGTGATATGGCAAGTCCAATACAAAGAAGAAAATGCAGGGTTGGTATACTTAAAACGTAAAACCAAAAGAAAGCAAAAATGTATCCAAAAAGCGAAGAAATCAACAAAAAGTGCAAAATACTAAGAAGAATACCAAAATGGCGAACTCTAAAGTACCAGCTCCTTGGAGCATTTTACTTTTCCATTCCACAGTACTATCAAAACATTATCAGACGTCATATGCATCCTCTGTCTGACGACCAAGAGATAAGAACACGCTTGTAAGTTCTGCCTCAATACCACTGCCACGAAAAAACATTGGGGCATATTCTCAAGCCCCTATCGCCACGGGAACGTCACTTTTTTTGACGTTCCCGTGGTGATAGGGCCAGCGCCCCATTCTCAAGGAAGCGTTAACTCACTTAACGTGGCTTAAAGCCACGTTAAGTGGCTGAACGCTGCCTTGAGAATAGGGCCCCTTTCATGCTAAACTTAGCGTGAAAGGGGGCGTGCAGTGGGGGTTGCGGTGGGCGTACCACTGTAACACCCATTGAATTCGATGCTGCTACCTATTATCAAGGGCGGCGATAAAAGGTGGCAGCGCCGAACTTAAGACCAGAAAAATCCTGGTCTTAAGGTGGCGAAACGAGTAGAAATGCTTAATTTCTCCTCGTTTTTGCTATTTCCATGTGTGCTGCCTTGTGCAGCACACATGGAAATAGCAAAATGCCATGGTTTGTTTATGTACAGGAAGGTGTCCCTACCACACATCTCCCTTCCTTATTCTTTACATGATCAATAACACTATACTATAAATGAGATTACCCATACTGCCCACCATAATCTCTAAGCCATGACAAAGTCTTTAAGATAACCTTGGTGGCACTCTTTACCGATAACTCACTCTTCTTTTCTCCTTATTACAATTCAGACCTTCCCAAGATCTCACTCCTGATCTGGAGGTCACCTTCTCTTCTGCATCACCTCTTCTCAGACAACCTGAACTACTGTCACCATCACCATCATTCTTTACATCACCCATATTCCTTTCATCTCTCATCTCTCTTTTAACCAGAACATCTCTGTTCTTGTTCCAAATCCTTCCCTCAATCGTTTTTACTGCATTATGAAATAGCTTAATACCTTTTTGTGCCTTAGTGAACTTGGATCATGCAGCACAACCAACATGTGGTTTAATGTTCACCACATCCCCAACATTGATTTTGACATTGCAGACATTCCTTCTCCTGTCAAAATCTTCTTTTCTTGCCGACTCCTCCAACTTGTCGGGCCATTGAACTTTATGCCTTTGTCCCAATCCATCCATTCTGGGCATAAGCGGGTGTTAGGTGCTCTCCCTTTAAACAGTTCAAAGGGAGACTTCCCTGTGGTAATGTGCGGAGACATGTGATACGTGGTTATCCTCTCCTGTAACTCATGTTTCCAGTCTAGACGGTTCACCCTGGCCAATTGAATACTCTCTTTAATGAATTTGGTAAACCTCTGAATGGCTCCATTTGTTTCAGGGTGATAAATGGCACATCTCTTATGTTCTAAGCCACATGTCTTTGATAACTTTCCAGTTCCTTAGAGCAAAACTGAGGTCCATTGTCAGACAAAATGCTTTTAGGAAAACTTTCTTTCTTGAACACGCCTTCCATGAACTTAATGATGCCAATCGATGAAATGTCTCTGACATTAATTACCTGTACTCACCTTGAGTAGAGGTCCATTATGACAATTAGATAGGGGGTGGCCTGCTCACCATGCAATTGGCCCACAATATCAATGGACACCTCTTCCCATGGTTGACTCGGTAACTCCCTGCAAACCATCAAAACTTGATGTTGTTTCAAAACGTTATCAGTACAAGAGCATTCCACACAGTCCCTTATCACTCGCTGAATCTCTACATCCATTCCAGGTCACCAAAAGTAAGCTCTCAGAGCACCTTTTGTTTTTACTATCCCCAAATGGCCTACATGAGCCTGTTTTATTAGCTTTTCCCTCAACTGTGAAGGCGGAATCAATCTTATTCCCCTCAATAATAATCCTCGATTCCCAGCCAATTCATCTTTGACCAAGTTCCACACTCTATCCAGACTTCTAAACCTTCCATGATTTGGGGCACGAATCACTTCCTTCAACTTCACATAATTTTGCACCTCGCATTTCCACTCTTCTTCGGTTACTGTTCCTAATGTAATTTCACCCACAACTTGTATGACCTCACACACATCTTCTTCCAAATCCCAGTCCTCCTCCTGTCTGTCACCAGCATGCTCCTCATTCACCAGTCTTGGATGCAATCTGCGCTTACATTTTGTATACCTGGCAAATATTCCACGCCAAAATTATACTCTTGCAGTGCTATAATCCACCTTTGGATCCATACCGAAATGCAATCCAACCCCTTTTTCTTGAACACATCCACCAAAGGCTTATGATCCGGTAAAACCACAAATCATGTCCCCCAAATGAAATTCTTAAATTTCCAAAGGGCCCAATAAATTGCCAGCGTTTCTCTTTCAATTGCTGAAAAAGTTCTCCCAGTATCACTTAACGTTTTGGAGGAGCACGCTTTAAGTTTATCCTGGCCTTTGATCTTTTGTGTCAACACCGCTCCCAAACCCTTGGAACTGGCATGCGTAAGAATGTAGATATCTTCACCTGGAGTAAACGCCTGCAAGCATGGTGCCTCATTCAAATCCTGTTGAATCGCTCTGAATTCTAGCTCACAGAGATCACTCCAGACAAACTCCTTGCCTCAATTTGGCATGTGAGCTTACTAGTACTTGCAGCGGCGTTCCTGTGGACTATTTACGGTCACCTGAAGTCATTTTGGAAGCAAAGGAAAGCTGCATTGAGTAAGATGTGCTCTGTGTTAAAGATGTTAGTTGAGGCCTATGCAAATTGGAGGTGGTGCTCGAGCGTACAGATGGACCGCAGGTGCGTTCCAGTGATCAGGGGGCGTGTCATAAGGAAGGGAGTTCCAGCGATGAAACAAGCCCCATCTCCTGCGGAAAGTGATGCAGGGAGACGCACAGCAGCAATCTTTAGGGAGGATATGACCAATTTAAGAACACAACCTGCCTCACCTGCTGCACTGATGTGGTTTCAGAGTCGGGGAAGCGGCTGCTGGCACTAAGCAACAGCGGTGACTGGCACACAACGGAAGCAGTGACTGATGGCAGAAAACTCACTTTCCCTCTGAGAACGGTTGCCTCCGTTCAGTAGGTACAGCTGTGTCTGTGTCATCTGTCAAGAACAGCTACTTTTTGCACTGCTGTATTTGGGAATTTCGGTGACAGGCACACTTAAGCCTGTCACTACATAGTTGGAGTGGTGTCGTCAGGTGGGAGTCACCAGATTTACCTGCATTTGTGAATTCTGGTGACAGGCTCACCTAAGCTTGTCACTGGAAGGATTACATTAGTTGAGAATTCTGTGACAAGCACATCTATTGGGGCACTGCAAGTTGGCATAATAGGTTATGTTTGTGTGTGTTTTTTTTGGGTTCAGCAAACAATATTCTTGTTAAGGGGTATGGTCATGCAATGGCAGTGCTGTATGTCGTGTTGATTAGTAGGTGTTTCTGAGTTAAAATCAAAGAAAACGTTTTATGCTCTGGCATCTGTTTGCTACAGTGGTTCAACTTTGTGGGTGAGATAGAACATTAAACATGCAAAACATAACACCACCCCCATTGTTTTAAGTAGCCCAGGGGGGCCAAGCATACCATGGAGCAAATGGAAAAAGATGTTCAATCATTATCATAGGGTATGTGGGCCAACGTTAAGTGTGGAAAGAAGTCATGCTCTATTGAGGCATTGTTTGGGGGACGAGGGTCAGGAAGTCATGGAAAATCTGCCTGACCTGTGCGTGGAGGAACAAAGAAATTTGAATGAGTATGAGTCGTGTTTGTTGGGATTGGACAGGCATTTTCTGCCCAGAGTGAGCACGATAATGGAAAGGTATCCTTTTGGTAGGCGGAAACAAGAAAAGGATGAAACGGTGGAGGAATATATAATGTGTCTGAGGAAATTGGCAACTACGTGCAAGTTTGGTGGGACGATTGAGGAAACAATTTGTGATCAGTTTGTTTTTTAAGGTGTGGAAGTGACAACATTAGGGTGGAATTGTGGTTGAAGGATGAGCCACCTTTGGAGGAAGTGATTATGGTGGTCAAGAGAGTGGAACCCATGCTAAAGTGTGTCTCTGAGTTAAGCGCAAATAAAGAGAGAGGTGTGTCAAGCTCAGAGAAAGTGGAAGAAGTTGTGTGTGAGATAAAAAAGAAGGAAGTAGTAAAGGAGAAAGAGAGAGAAGTACAACATGTATGGTGGAATGTTTCAGGTGTGGCCCTAGTGGTCACAGAGTGAATTATTGTCTGGTGCTGAGTGTCTATTGCAATGGATGTGGAAAGAAAGGGCACTTCCACAAGTGTTGTCGTAACAGGAGCAAAAGGAATGTCAGAAGAGATGTTAAGGAGGTTTCACAAGAAATCGTTTTTCAAATAAACAAGTCACAGGGAAAGGATAAACATCCCAGTGAGAAAGTGGTGATTGATGGGGTAGAGGTGTTAATGTGGTTTGACTCCTGTTTGCATTTGACTATTATTTCAAAACAATGTTATGCACAGAGTTTTGAGGAGAGGAATAAGTTACACTCAATGGATGTGAATCCAGGAGGGTACGGTGGACAGCCAATTAAGATGTTAGGTTACTTTGATGGGTGTTTGGAGTTAGCTAAGTATATGTGTCTAGCAAAGGGGACAATCTTTTGAGTTGGCCACATCAAAGGCTGTTGGCAGTAGTACTGATTTCCAATGCTGAGCTACAAGTTCAGGTGCAAGAGATCCAAGGGAGAGATGTGACTTTTGTTGCTAATTTCTAAGAGGTTTTTACAAAATCTTTGGGGTGCCTGAAGAATTAGAAACATTTTATCAAGTTGAAAGATGGAGCGATTCCGGTTACTGCAAGGGTAGGAAGAATTCCCTTGCCTTTGCAAGAACAGGTTACTGCAGAACTCAGGAGATTGGAAGCTGCAGGGGTAATAGAAGAGGTAGAGGCAAGGGTACAGTTGCCCCTCCCCCAATTGTTGTGGTGAGAAAAGGCAATGGAGATATCAGGTTATGTGTGGACCTTAGAGCACTCAACAAACAGGTGGTGATGGTCAAGTTCCGTCTATCTAACATTGAGGAGATAATTTTGACATGGGGGATGAAGTTCTTCACTACATTGGATTTAGCATTGGCCTACCATCAGGTGGAATTGGATGGTGGATCACAGGACCTGACGGCTTTTATAACTCCCATTGGTGCTTTTAAATTCTGGAGAATGCCTTTTGGCCTTGTTTCAGCGGCTTTGGTCTTTCAATGCATAATGTGTAGGGTCTTAAAGGATTTGATTGGGGTGAAATGCTATCAGGATGATGTTTTAATTTTAGGAAGCTCTACGGAGGAACACAATGTTCGTGTGTATAGAGTGTTGAAGTGATTGAAAGGGGCAGCCTTACCCTCAAAAGAAATAAATGTCAATTTGGCATGGGTGAGGGGAGCTATTTAGGACACTTGATTTCAGGAGGAGGTGTGAAGCCCAAGCAAGATTTGGTTGACACTAATGACAATTTGAAAATGCCACGGTCTAAGGAGGAATTGAGTTCATTTTTGGGAATGTTGGAATATTATGGGAGACATATAAGAAATTTAGCAGGGAAGTCTGCGAATCGGCCCGTTTGCGATCGCAAAAAGCGTTGATACATCTGCCCCTTAGTCCTTAACCTCCATCTTGTGCTCAATCACACTAGGGGGTCGATTCCGATCTCGGCCAGAAGCGCACCTAACAGTATTCGTCCGGAAAAAATACAAGCTGAACGCGTGTTTCCCGACCGATTCGAACACTCGTCCGAACGAACAAGTACGATGCGCATAACAGCCCAGATTCCGAGCGAGCCGTACTTACCCATTTCAGCTCCTGTTCCCCGCCCGAGCTGGATCCTTAAACGCCGATTCGAGTTGCACGGAGGCAAATACACAGCACCTTCCGGCCGGACTAGTACGATGCGCCTTCCGTACGCGCCGAACCCGTCGCTACGTCCGGCACGTTTGAGCATCTGGGAGAGCCGTACATAAGCTCCGATTCGCGCACAAGACGATCCACGGCTACGAGACGAACAAGCCAGCGACGAGTACGAGTCGAAGACACGAGAAACCCGAACGAGATGACCCAAGCATGAATCCCATCGCGCAGGTCCTACCAATACTCTACTTCTATTAACGGGACCGGCACGGACGCGTACGGCGCGGACGGTAAGTCAAACACCAACAACACAAACAAACGACACGTACCCGAAATATGTCACACACACATAGGGATGCAGAAATGACGTACACTAGCAACAGCAGAACCATAGGGGCGGGATGGCCATCACCAATGCCATACACACCCATAGGGGGATGGATGCCTACCACTACCACCACCCCTACTCAGGGGGGCCTCGATGCCTGTCACTACTACCATCCCCACTCATAGGGGGATGGATGCCTACCACTACCACCACCCCTACTCATGGGGGGCTGGATGCCTGCCACTACCACCTCCCCTACTCAGGGGATCCTGGATGCCTGTCACTACTACCATCCCCACTCATAGGGGGATGGATGCCTACCACTACCACCACCCCTACTCATGGGGGGCTAGATGCCTGCCACTACCACCACCCCTACTCATGGGGGGCTGGATGCCTGTCACTACTACCATCCCCACTCATAGGGGGATGGATGCCCTACCACTACCACCACCCCTACTCATGGGGGGCTGGATGCCTGCCACTACCACCACCCCTACTCATGGGGGCCTGGATGCCTGTCACTACTACCATCCCCACTCATAGGGGATGGATGCCTACCACTACCACCACCCCTACTCAGGGGGCCTGGATGCCTGTCACTACTACCATCCCCACTCATAGGGGGATGGATGCCTACCACTACCACCACCCCTACTCATGGGGGGCTGGATGCCTGCCACTACCACCACCCCTACTCATGGGGGCCTGGATGCCTGTCAATACTACCATCCCCACTAATAGGGGGATGGATGCCTACCACTACCACCACCCCTACTCATTGGGGCCTGGATGCCTGTCACTACTACCCTCCCCACTCATAGGGGGATGGATGTCTACCACTACCACCACCCCTACTCATGGGGGGCTGGATGCCTGCCACTACCACCACCCCTACTCATGGGGGCCTGGATGCCTGTCACTACTACCATCCCCACTCATAGGGGGATGGATGCCTACCACTAACACCACACCCACTAATAGGGGATGGATGCCTACCACTACCACCACCCCTACTCATGGGGGCTGGATGCCTGCCACTACCACCACCCCTACTCAGGGGGGCTGGATGCCTGTCACTACTACCATCCCCACTCATAGGGGGATGGATGCCTACCACTACCACCACCCCTACTCAGGGGGGCCTGGACGCCTGTCACTACTACCATCCCCACTCATAGGGGGATGGATGCCTACCACTACCACCACCCCTACTCATGGGGGGCTGGATGCCTGCCACTACCACCACCCCTACTCAGGGGGGCCTGGATGCCTGTCACTACTACCATCCCCACTCATAGGGGGATGGATGCCTACCACTAACACCACCCCTACTCATGGGGGGCTAGATGCCTGCCACTACCACCACCCCTACTCATGGGGGGCTGGATGCCTGTCACTACTACCATCCCCACTCATAGGGGGATGGATACCTACCACTACCACCACCCCTACTCATGGGGGGCTGGATGCCTGCCACTACCACCACCCCTACTCATGGGGGCCTGGATGCCTGTCACTACTACCATCCCCACTCATAGGGGGATGGATGCCTACCACTAACACCACCCCCACTCATAGGGGATGGATGCCTACCACTACCACCACCCCTACTCATGGTGGGCTGGATGCCTGCCACTACCACCACCCCTACTCAGGGGGGGCTGGATGCCTGTCACTACTACCATCCCCACTCATAGGGGGATGGATGCCTACCACTACCACCACCCCTACTCAGGGGGGGCTGGATGCCTGTCACTACTACCATCCACACTCATAGGGGGATGGATGCCTACCACTACCACCACCCCTACTCAGGGGGCCTGGATGCCTGTCACTACTACCATCCCCACTCATAGGGGGATGGATGCCTACCACTACCACCACCCCTACTCATGGGGGGCTGGATGCCTGTCACTACCACCACCCCTACTCATGGGGGGCTGGATGCCTGTCACTACTACCATCCCCACTCATAGGGGGATGGATGCCTAACACTACCACCACCAATACTCAGGGGGGCCTGGATGCCTGTCACTACTACCCTCCCCACTCATAGGGGGATGGATGCCTACCACTACCACCACCCCTACTCAGGGGGGGCTGGATGCCTGTCACTACTACCATCCCCACTCATAGGGGGATGGATGCCTACCACTAACACCACCCCCACTAATAGGGGAATGGATGCCTACCACTAACACCACCCCCACTCATAGGGGGATGGATGCCTACCACTACCACCACCCCTACTCATGGGGGGCTGGATGCCTGCCACTACCACTACCCCTACTCAGGGGGGCTGGATGCCTGTCACTACTACCATCCCCACTCATAGGGGGATGGATGCCTACCACTAACACCACCCCCACTCATAGGGGGATGGATGCCTACCATCCACACAACCCCTACTCATAGGACGGGTAATGCATGACACAACCAGCATACTCCAACATAAGGAATGTCTGAAAATTACATCCCCCCCAACACCATGACAAGCGTGTGTAGTCTGTATCAAATGCCTACAACACTGAACCTGACATTGAACATACAATGTGACCCCCTATCACATGTGTCACACATAAATGTGAGTGGCCTCCACAATGCAAGACGACCATGACCACTGTGGCAATGGGGTCGAACACCCCATCATCACAGTGACCAAAAGGTAAGTGTGGGTTCCATAGCTGAAGCACATTTTGAACATTGTGGCAATGGGGCCTAAACCCCCATCATCACAGTGACCAAAAGGTAAGTGTGGGTTCCATAGCTGAAGCACATTTTGAACATTGTGGCAATGGGGCGTAAACCCCCATCACCACAGTGACCAAAATGTAAGTGTGGGGTCCATAGCTGAAGCACATTTTGAACATTGTGGCAATGGCGTGTAAACCCCCATCACCACAGTGACCAAAATGTAAGTGTGGGGTCCATAGCTGAAGCACATTTTGAACATTGTGGCAATGGGGTCTAAACCCCCATCACCACAGTGACCAAAATGTAAGTGTGGGGTCCATAGCTGAAGCACATTTTGAACATTGTGGCAATGGTGTCTAAAGCCCCATCACCACAGTGACCAAAATGTAAGTGTAGTCATGGTAAAAGCTGCAAATGCCAAACTGCATGGATTATTCCTGGTCACACAACAACAAACACATCAGTGGCATAGTAGTGCTTGTGTCCCATAGCAACATAGATTGGGTGAGGCAAACAGTGCAGTGCCAATGAAACATCGCTTTGGCCATGTGCAGACAAACATCACCCATGGGGGCTCACATTGTCAACATTCACAAATAACACAATGACAGAAGTGACCATCATAATGCAGATCCACATATCTGCACCAATGGACACACAAATGTAGATATCCTGTGGAGACTGTAGGTATCAGGTGAACAAATACCATACCATGGCAGCAATGGGACATACAAAACATGATCATTGTGCTGACTGATGACCTAGGAGTCCCAGGGACAGCAGGGGAAAGCCACCAAACAACATACAGCCAATGGCACACTAAAGATATGCCAATGCAGTGGTGCAAATGCACAAACACAAACAGGCAGACTCACACTGCATATCAAACACAACAGGTGAGGGGGTGGTGTGCCAGTGTCCCCAGGCAAACACACAACACACGAGGAGGCCTGAATCCCTATTACACAGATGTCAACACAGTGCCACACAAAAGTAACTCATGGATCGGACTCCCCTATGTGGGCAATCAGGCATTGTTAGATGAGGGAGCCCAAATTACAAATGTCACACAAGCTTGTAGGAACAGCAACTAACACAGCAAGAGACATACCCACCACAGCACTACCCCCGGAGACCCCACATTGTGGTGACACTGGCCTGCATGATAATCCCACTGTGATGACAAAGGTAGATGTCGTACACACTGTGAACCACACTCATTTGTCCTGAGCAACTAACTACCATCACACCTACACAAGCACAAATAATACAGCACGGCCTGTCAGCCAAGGCCAACATGGAGGTAGGGGTCTAGCCGTGCAACAACTCCCATTTACACACACTCAACACCACACACCTTGATCTCCACCAATGTGCAGCAGTGAAGCTCACATGGACTGGTGACATTGCACATGCACCCATGACAATCCCAGGGGTGGTGGGGGGAACTAAGGCGGAGATACCCATCACACATGGCCAGTCAACAAGACTTGTGAATGTCTCACACACTGCACAGTACGCTGTACATGGGCATGACGTCAAATCCACACCAACCAATGGGATCCCGGACACAGTCACACACCAATGAAGAAGGCAAGCTCACCCACAAACAACACACATAGACAACTTCCAACATTGCAGCTCTGACCCTGAGGAGTGGCAGCAGTCACACACACAACGTGTCACAATCACTGGAAGCTAACACAAACTGTAAATTACATGACTTGTGTAACCAACAAGTGCCAAGGGAATCCTGACTGTGTCTCATCTGCGTTTGCCCACAAACTCAGCCCTGACAGCAAACACACCTATGGATGACACCCTGATCACCAGTAATGTGCCATGCACCCACATCACAGAACACCCAGGGAGAAGATTTGGGGGAACATTGCTCAACTCAGCAAGCATCACAAACAGGAACATCACTAGGGCCCCCAGCCTGCGTAGCAAAATGGAAGTGAACACACACAGACATGCTCACACAACACACACCTTGGGCTCAGGCAATGTCAAGGAATTACACACTGCCATGAGGGGACTCCACTCCTGTGTAAGAAAAGCTGTGCCATACATTGTCTCTGCAGGGCGCTATCATGTCAGCAGAACACTTGGTCACTCAGTCAACAATTAGCACAAAATGAAGGCTCACGTCACATCAGCCTGGTCATGGCATTGTCACCCAAATCATCTGCACCGATCAAATACACATGTATAGCAAGTTGCACTGATACCACAGATGAGTCCTTCCCCATTGATGCCCAAACATGCATGTCCAGTGGAGATGGTCACACGGTCAGGGAAATAGACCAATTGAACAATGGCAAGCACATCTGATGTGCAGGGGTGTAAGCCACAGATGTGATATTGAAAAAACAGGTAGGGAATCCCATTTGCAAATATGGAAAACATGACACCCTAATATTGCTGCAAAGGATGACATGGCTACACACCAGGATAGGACACATTCCCCCTGGACCACATGGGGTCCTGCACAGTAACACTTCATTTACCTGACATCAAAAATCAACATCACTGCAGCAAGGGCATGGTTATCATCCTCAACATCATGTACATCTGAAGCAAAACCACTAGAGAACTGAAAGTAGCTTTATTCAGCATATGTTATTTGGAAAATTAAAGTCCAGAAAAAACACAAAGGCCAATGGCCAGTCCATGAATAAAGTCCAAACAGGGTGACAGTGGCAGATGTCACCCTTTGCCTGCCTGCACTGCTAGGGACCAGGGACATTCCCCTCGGAGGGGCATACGGGGGGCAGGCCAGGCACCGCAGGGACAGGATCAGGGCTCACCAGAAGGAGGCAGGGAAGGGGTGGCTGGTGCTGGAGAGTCACTGACAACTGCAGTGGAGGTGTCTGACATGATGTGTGCCAGCACAACTGGGGGGCATGAGTCAGATGGTGTGGGTGCCGGCACAACTCCAGTGGGCTGGCCAGATGGAGAGGACAGGTTCCCCACTGCAGTGCCCAAGTCAGACGGGGTGGTAGTGGACTCCACTGCAGTGCCCATCTCCAGGGGAGTAGAATGGGGTTCAGGTAAGGTGGGCAGGACAGAGGGGAGGACACGGACTCCACACCAGTGGCACTAACATGTGCAGCGGGGGTGTGGTGCTGGAAGAGCAAGTGGTAGGTGGAGAAGGCCGGATCATTTTGGGGATGGTGAATCTGTGGGTGGGGGAACCTGGGGCTGGGTGTGGTGGGGGAACCTGTGTTGTGGGGGCCTGAGGGATGGAGAAAGGAGACTGTGTGGTTGACTTGCAGGGCGGTGGCGGGGTCTTGCTCTTCCGGGACCGGGGGACTTGCGGGTGGGGGCCCCCGTCTGTCTGCGCCTGGGGGAGGGTGTCTGGGGGCGAGGGGCACTCCCCTCTGTGTGGGTGGACTTCCTCTTCCCCCTGTATGCTGGATCAGCGGGATTGGAGGGGAAGAGGGCGAGGTCACAGAGGAAGAGCTGCTGTGTAGGTGGGGTTGCAGGTGAGGCAAGGGAAGGGGTCTTGGAGGGAGAGGATTTGGAGGACTGCGGAGTTACTGTGGATGCCTGTGTGTGTGTCTGTTCCCCATCCCCTGTGGGTGTGGTATCAGTCCCCTGAGGATGCTTGTGTGCACGTCTTGCCTTTGTTTTGGGTGTTTCTGTGCTGCTCGTGTCTTGGTGTTTGGGTGATTGTGCAGGTGTGCATGTGCTTGGGACAGGTAGGGTGCCAGGAAGTGTGGATGGGGCAGAGGTAGGAGGGGTGAGGGACTGTTGGAGGAGGGACACTGCTGCCGTCAGGGAGGAGTCCATGGTCTTATTGCTCCTCTGTAGGGCAGACATACCCGTCGAGATGCCCTCCATGAACGACACCAGCTGTGTCAACAGAGTGGTGTGTGCATGGAGGACACTCAGCATTGCTGTCTGCCCTACATGGAGCTTGTGAAGTAGGTACACAGACTCCTCACTCAGGGCAGCAGGGGACACAGGGGCATGGGGTGCGGTGCCTGGCACGAAGGAGACACGCTCCCGAACACGGGAGCCTCCACGGACCTCTGGAATGGGAGCCAATGGGAGGGCGGTGGTGGTGGTGGTGGTGGCGGGGCCTGACATACTAGCTGGGGTACGGTGGCTGCTGACACCCGCCTCCACAAGGGAGTCATCCTCCGAGCTGCTGTGGTCCTCAGCTGAGGTGGATGGTGCTGAGGACTCCTCGGTGTGGATCCCCTCGCCCTCCGTGCCACTGGGTCCCTCCGACCACTCATCGGCTGCTGACCCAGTCTGGCTCTGCAGCTCATCCTGGTCCGTGGAGCTGTCCCCTCCTGTGGCCGTGGATGTATCTGCAAACAATTAGGGAAACAGACAAACATCAGTCACCTGCACTGACCGCACACACCACAGTAAGTACAGCACATTACAGAGCAAGCCCTGGCATCCTTAGTTGAACATTGCCAAAAGTCCTCACACAGATTAGGAGAAGCCAATTGTCAGTCTGATGGTCAACCATGGAACTCACACCCCTCCTGCCCTTGCACCCATCTGTCTGGTGCCTGTCTGATGGTAATACCCCAGTGTGGACACATGCACCACCTACACAGTTGTTGGACATTGCAGAGAACACGGTGAAGTATGTGAACATGCACACATCACATCTCTTGCCTCTGAGTCAGTACAGGTGTCCGGATAAAGGGATGGTCAGAGTCTAATTAGAAATGCATGTGATGCATACCAGCACCAGACACCATGATGCACCCATGTCCGGATAGTCAATGCCACAATGGGGTGCATGTTGCACATGTCACTCCCCTGCAGGATCACTCTTAGGAAGTTTAATGCCATGGCACAGGCATGCCTGCAAAGTCATACATCACTGTCTCCAGTCACATGGGCATGGCAGCCAGCCAACAACAGTCTGCACTGTGTCACAATCCTAGGACATGGGGAATGCAAGTTATGTAGCTGACAAGTGCACATGTCCATCCCCCACAAGCCACATCATCTGAACTCTTATTTGTCCACATCATACCAATTGGACATATGGGAGACATGAAACACAACTCTCTGAACCTGAGCACCTCACAGTCTGCTGTGAATGAAAAACAGCTGCCTGAAATTCACAGTCGCATACACCTGTGTGCACAGTCAAGTGATCAAACACCTATAAGTCACAGAAGTATCGTCACTCATGGTCACATCTCAGATGGCATGCTGAGCCCTAACCAATAAACATCCCAGTAGTCCTGACAACGAAGCCACAGCACAATGACACAGAGGCAGACACCTGAGGGAACATTTCACTGATCACAACATGTCAGCTGATACACAGGAGTGGGAGTACAGAGTGTATTGTATGCCCTGGAGTAGGCATGACTGTCCTGCTCCACCTGAAAGAGGGATGAGCCCTGGACAGTAGGCAGGTGGCTAAGCATGTGTGACACACTTGATATACATACTCCTGAGGCCCAAACATTGTTCCCACCAGCAGCATGGGGGTGTGCCAAATACCCCAGGGACATGTGGTGATTCAGATCAGCAAGTGGACCACATATCAAAGTTACACCCAGATTACATGTCAGGACTTAGGCATTGTGTGAGCAATTGACCCACCCATGAAGCACACCACAAAGTCACGGGAACAAATGCTGTCCCCCACCTTGAGCAAAGCAAAATGCAAGGACACAGTACCCAAGTGACACAATTTCCTGACTGTTAGGGCCACACCTGGGTATCAGATGAGGAGTGGGCATGTCACAATTGAGGGACATGGGTCCTGGACCACAAGACTGATGTACTGTGGAAGTTTAACCAGGCCAGAGGAGGGCACATAGCATGTCAGACAAAGTTCACAGTGCAGTCATGGACTCACCCCCTCCTTGCTGCTGTCTGGCCTTCAGCTGCCCATCCAGGTCAGGGAAGACCACCGCCAGGATCCGGAGCATGTGGGGGTCAGGGTCCGGTGTCCGCCCCTCCTGCGAGGAGGCGACAGCTTCAGCTGGACCCTTGCGATCCTCCGGGTCCAGCCACGAAGGTCCTGCCACCTCTTCTGGCAGTTGCGGATCCGGCGCTTGTAGACCCCCACGGATCTTACTGCCCGGGCGATGGTCAGCCAGATTTCCTGCTTATGGTGGGCATCAACCTGTGATTATGACAAAGTGAAAAGGCCATTACTACACATGCAACATATCCGTGCATCACACAGTTGGATATACATGTCTCAATCACAGGGCCATATGATGTACACAGGCAGTGCAACGATGGCTATGAACAGTTTGCCAGCAGTTACTACATGGTATCATTGCATGGGAAGTAAACCTTGTTGGAATGCACTGTTACTGCACTGTACCTGTTCAGTGCATGTGACTACACACTTTGGGGGGTGAGAACTACTCAGTGAGCATGCTAGCCAGTGGTGTGCACACTGGAAGTCTTGCAAGTCAGACAACATGCACAATTAGTAAGGCAGTAGACAGCACACTCACCTGCTCCCCTGGTGTCCCATACAGCTTGCTGTACTGTGGAAGGAGGCTGTCCAGCAGGGCCTGGTTCTCCTCAAGGCTGAAGGCTGGGGCTCTCTCCACAGTACGTGCCATTGCAGTAGCCAGAGGATGCAGAGACAGCAGCAGTGTTGGTGGCAGATGTCGTCCTGGACCATGTAGTGCAGGCAAGTGAGCCCTCAGGGGAACTGCCAGCATTATATGTGTGCTGCAGAGGCAGATACTGTCCCATGTGTCCAAAGTGATAGGTCCAAGTCGTTTGCATCTTCTGAATCTGGCCAATCCATGGAATTGCACCACTAATACACGTCCACAGCATCCTTCAAAAGTTCAACTTCATGACACCCATGAATTTGCAACATTGTTGTAGCTGGCCAACTGAATTCACTGCATCAGACTTGTTGAAGCTTCGAAAACGCGTCCGTTGCCATGCCAGGCCCCAGCCAATGCGTGCGCACCGATCAGTCCATTGCTGTACAACGCGTATTCCGGGATACAACGCGTACCCGCTCACAACAGATGCAATGGGCCGTGCAGGCACACTGATCGGTCCATTGCTGTACAACGCGTACCCGCTCACAACAGATGTAATGGTCAGTGCGTGCACACCGATCGGTCCATTGCTGTACAACGCGTACCCGCTCACTACAGATGCAATGGGCCGTGCGGGCACACAGATCGGTCCATTGCTGTACAACGCGTACCCGCTCACTACAGATGCAATGGGCCGTGCGGGCACACCGATCGGTCCATTGCTGTACAACGCGTATTCCGGGATACAACGCGTACCTGCTCACTACAGATGCAATGGCCAGTGCGTGCACACCGATCGGTCCATTGCTGTACAACGCGTACCCGCTCACAACAGATGCAATGGCCAGTGCGTGCACACCGATCGGTCCATTGCTGTACAACGCGTCCCTGTACAGGTCACTTGCATTTGTCACCATTCTTGTCACTGGTGAACGTATGCCAGCCACATATACTTGCCAGGGACTCAGGGGCACACCTACAACACCACACCCAGTCCACACTGTATCCTAAGGCATGTAAGGCTGCATTACCTTTTCTGTGAATGGGGGTAAACATGTGGTTTTTGGGGTGGCACTTGGGGGCAGCCACTCCCAGGCTGTGCACGTGTTCATGGGGACAGGATCCTTTGTGTGTTGTGCACATGACCACTGTGATGTGCAAGTGTTCATTTCGGAGCATGTGGCATGGTCACATTTCCAGGTTGTGTATGTGTATGACATGTCACATACCCCCAGAGTCCCATGTGGGAAGGCATGTACGTCACAGGGTGACCCATTGCCACAATAGTGATGGACCTCCACAGTCTGTGTGCATGTTGTGTTTCCGATGTCTCTGATTCCATGTGCACAATGGGAGACAGTCTCCACATCAACGTTGTTTGTGCATGGACTTTGATGTTGTGCGTGTGTGTGTCACAGACTTCCATGTCTGTCCTGCGGAGGCAACAGGGGCCACTACCTGTGGGAGTCATGTTTGTTTTTCTGACGTGTACATGATACGCCATGTCATGCCAGTGTCCATGTGGCAAGACAGGGTCACTGGGAATCTACCTGTCAATGAGCTGTGATGCCTGTGGCGCATCTGTCCAGACATGTCACTGTGGTGTGTGTGTGGAACGTGACAGCAGTAAATGGGTACTGTGACACAGCCTAATGGTTTCCCATAGCACAACCTGGAACCTGTTGTCAACACATGTTGAACTGAGATGTTAGATGATGTCCATGTAGGTGCCATATATGTCCATACAGAACGGCACACACATCAAGTACTTGTGTCTCGTAATGATGTATCATGTGAAATTGAGTATGGTGAATGGCACATATGTGGGGTGACTGACAATCTTTCATTCTTCACCTATGCACTGCAGGGCACCAGCTGTCCATAGACCATTCCCTGACCTGGCAACGATGGTGGAACATGACAGCATCCGACGGTACCGCTTCACCAGGCAGCTGATTGAGGATTTGGCAGTGCGCTTGACCCCACATTTGCAACCTGGCCGGCCGTACCCTACAGCGCTGACCCCCAAGGTGAAGGTGATGGCAGCCCTACACTTCTTTGCCACCGGTACCTTTCAACACACTGTTGCGACTGCTGGTGGGATGTCACAGACTATGTTCAGCCGTGTGCTACGCGATGTTTTGGAGGCAATGTTGAGATGCCTGAACCAGTACATCTATTTCCCTACACGTCAACAACTCACTGACATCAAGAGTGACTTCTATGCCCTGGGGAGGATGCCACATGTCATTGGCTCCATTGATGGGACACATGTGGCTTTGGTACCACCACAGGCACATGCGCAGGCAGACAGGAACAGGAAACATTATCATTCGATCAATGCTCTGGTGGTATGTCTTGCAGATATGAGCATCTCACATGTGTGTGCCCATTTCCCTGGTTCGGCACACGATGCCTACGTGATGAGGAGTAGTCGCATCCCGAGGATGATGTCACAGATGCAGAACCAGCGTGCCTGGCTTGTTGGTTTGTACTGACTTTGTACCATTGTGTGTGTTCTGCTATGTTGTATTCCGCCCTCTTTTCCAACTCAGCTAATGTGCAATTGTCTGTCTGTAGGTGACTCCGGATACCCCAACATGCCGTGGTTGCTGACACCCCTCAGGAACCCTGTGACACCAGCCCAGATGCGCTACAATGAGGCACATGGTCGGACCAGGAGAGTGATCGAGCGCACATTTGGTCTCCTGAAGAGCCGCTTTCGCTGCCTGGACAAGACAGGAGGGGCCCTCCCATATGCCCCAGCAAAGGTGTGCAAGATTGTCATCGTCTGCTGCATGCTACACAACCTGGCAGTGCGGAAGGAGTTGCCTCTCATCCTGGATGACGATGACCAACATCCGCCACCTGTGGAGGATCCTGGCCTGGGCCACGATGCCAGTGATGATGATGATGATGATGGTGATGTCCGCACACAGCTCATCACCAACTTCTTCAGCTGAATGTGAGTATCCAGAGATGTCATGTCAATGATGTGTGTTTGCGTGATATGTGTTGGTGGTGCTCTGGTGCTGTTTGAGTGTGGCCATGTGCTACTTGACTGGAAGCGTGCAGCGATGTGTCCTTACAGGTAGTCTGTACTCCCCAACAGTGTTGACATGCTAACTTGGTTTTCTGTGAGTATCTTGTGACATGTATTGGCCATGAGTATTGCAGTTCTATCCTGTTCTTCTGTACTTTTGACTGTGTGTCATGTCTGTCCTTCACAGGGTACTTTCAGAGTTGTTTGGTGAACTGTGATCCCCCGACACCATGATTCAACTTCCAGGGTGGAAGCAGTCGTTTCCCTACAGGTGATGTGCCACACACCCCTGGACTTTATTTCTTCTACACTTGTTGACTGTGTGGCCACTGCCACGTAGGATTACCTTGCATCTGTAGTGGAAACAACATGTTGCAAATGTGTAATAAACCTGTGCTTCACTTTTGGTTGTGCGTTGTCTGTGGTCACACATCTGACTGACATGTGCTTACTGCACCTGTGGGCTAGTTAACACAGACTGTGAATAGGTGTGGTGTCTGTGCATTCCACTGTATTTCCTGGCAACATCAGTGTAGGCGATGAGTCTGATGGCCCTGGTGTGTATGTGTTGTGTAGCCCTAGTGGTGTGTCTCCCTCATATGTGTCACGTCGCCATGACTCACATGACGGTGTTGAACTTGCTGTAGCAGTTAGCATGCACAGTGTCATTTAGCAGATCACCATCTACATGACAAAAACCACGTTGGAATCACAACAGAGGCAAGTATGGTGTATTAGTGAGTTTATTTACAAACATGTGTGAGGATAGTGCACAGGATGGTGGGTGCTGTACATTGGGATTGGAATCCAAAGTTCCCAGATGAGTTGGAAGGCTTGGTAGCAGAAATGTCCTGAGTAAAGTCCACAGTCATCTGATACATTGGGCCGACTTAAGCTCCCCATGTCATGTGGGAGAGTTGTGTTGCATTCGACAGGGTAAACAGATTGCACACAAAGGAGAATTTCCAGAACAGGTGTTGGGTTCCTGGGGGATGTACATGGGCATCGGCCTCTCAGTTTTCCTTCCTCGGACAACCCCTCTTCTTCCGGGGGGGACCCTCACGTGCAGGCTGCTGCGGTGCAGAGGACTCTCCGCCAGAGTCCTCCTCCCTCCCTGTGGCAGTTGCAGTTGTTGCAGCACCAGATGTTGTGGGCACACAGGGAGGTGTGGCCATGTTGGTGCTAATCTGGCGGAGGCATGTCAATATGTCCCTATGCACCGCTGTCAGTTCTTCCAATGTGTCCCACTTGGACTCCATGCCAGACATGTGTGTCTCCACATGGGACATGTGTGTCTCCACACGGGACATGTGTGAGTCCAAGCGGGCATGATGGGCAGCCTGCTGCTGTTGAATGTCCTTGAGGATCCCCACTACCTGGCTGACCTCTCCGGTGCTATTCTGGTATGCCTCAGCAATGCGTGCCAGTTGTGGGTCATCATGCAGTCCAGGCCCCTCTGCAAACAGCGACCTATGTCTACCACCCCTCCCACCACCCCTGTCGACACGTGCGGGACCTGTGGTGGCACGCACAGGTGACCGTAGGCCCACTTGAGGGTTGTTACTGGGCTCGTTGTCCGTTGCTCCACGTTGGGCTGGGGTCCCTGTGCTGTTGTCATCGGTGGTCCTTGGTCTGTCCGTGTTGGCAGGGGTGGTCTGTGTGTTGGCAGTTGTTGGAGGGGTGGGTGCAGGGGGTGCAGATGTTGGTCCTGCTGGTGCTGCATGATGACTCGCACCGGAGGGGCCAGGTAGGTCTTCGCCATCCGAGGAGTGCAGAGGCTGTTCCACACCAGTGAGCTCAGTGTCCCCGGAGCCTGGGACAGGGACTCCTCCTCGTCTGCTGCTGTGTCCCCATCATCACCTGTTTTTGGAAGAGACACACAATGTATGTTATGTTTCTACGGGCATCAATGGTTCACACACCTGACAGTTGTGACTGTACCTCTGGATGCAGGCCTGTACATTGCATTGTCCTAAGTTGTCACAGTCAGATGTTGATATTGGTGTAGCACATTGTCCTGCCAACCTGAAGCTTTTCTATGTGAATGTTGAGGTGTGTGCATGGCCAGCATTGGTGGTATTTGGTGGACATCCGGCCCTCCTCCTCCACCCAGCCCAGTTATCCCACCATGGAACGTGCTTCCATTGCAGGGAGTGCAAGTTGGCTTTCAGGATGTCAGTCAGTGGTGTCCTGCTGTTGGTTGGTGCACAGTTCCCAGCAGGGGCTTGTGCTCCCCACAGCAGTACCCAGTGTCAGCCATCTTGTCAGTTGTTCTCCACTCCCTCTGATGTGAGCATGGTTCAGAGTGGTGTTGATGGGCCAATTGTGAGGGTGACCAATATCTGTGACTACAACTCCCATCATGCTATGGCCTACACCCCCCTTCCCAGCATGCCCATACTTCCTTCCTTTTGACTCTGCTTCCCTGTGGGGTAGTGTGCCTGTGCTGACAGGATGGCTGACAGTGTTGTCCTGGTGTTTGTTTAGCTACAAGTCCCAAGAGTGTCCCTGTGCTTCACACAACATTACCCAGTGTGCTTGTTCTTTGTGGGATATTTAATTAGAGTGTGAGGCAATGCATTCTCCCAGGTGAGTTGTGTGGAGTTTGTGTTAAGGGGGTGTGTGAGAAAAGCTGCTGGTGACTATGGTCAGAGCTGTCAGTCCTCCTTCCCACCCAGCCAGATATCCCACCATGGAACGTGCTTCCATTGCAGGGAGTGCAAGTTTGCTTTCAGGATGTCAGTCAGTGGTGTCCTGCTGTTGGTTGGTGCACAGTTCCCAGCAGGGGCTTGTGCTCCCCACAGCAGTACCCAGTGTCAGCCATCTTGTCAGTTGTTTTCCACTCCCTGTGATGTGAGCATGGTTCAGAGTGGTGTTGATGGGCCAATTGTGAGGGTGAGCAATATCTGTGACTACCACTCCCATCATGCTATTGCCTACACCCACCTTCCCAGCATGCCCATACTGCCTTCCTTTTGAGTGGACTTCACTGTGTGTGAGTGTGACAGCAATGGCAAGATGGCTGACAGTGTGGTCCTGTTGCTTGTTGGTGCACAGTTCCCAGCAGGGCCTTGTGCTCCCCACAGCAGTACCCAGTGTCAGCCATCTTGTCATTTCTTTTCCACTCCCTGTGATGTGAGCATGGTTCAGAGTGGTGTTGATGGGCCAATTGTGAGGGTGAGCAATATCTGTGACTATAACTCCCATCATGCTATGGCCTACACCCCCCTTCCCAGCATGCCCATACTTCCTTCCTTTTGAGTGGACTTCACTGTGTGTGAGTGTGACAGCAATGGCAAGATGGCTGACAGTGGTGTCCTGTTGCTTGTTGGTGCACAGTTCCCAGCAGGGCCTTGTGCCCCCCACAGCAGTACCCAGTGTCAGCCATCTTGTCAGTTCTTTTCCACTCCCTGTGAGGTGTGCATGCTTCAGTGTGAGCTTGCTGGGCCATGTGGGTGGGGGATGTTGAGCTGTGACTACCACTCCCATCATGCTATTGCCTACACCCCCCTTCCCAGCATGCCCATACTTCCTTCCTTTTGACTCTGCTTCCCTGTGGGCTAGTGTGCCTGTGCTGACAGGATGTCCTGGCGTTTGTTTGGCTACAAGTCCCAAAAGTGTCCCTGTGCTTCACACAGCATAACCCAGTGTGGTAGTTCTTTGTGGGATATTTAATTAGAGTGTGAGGCAATGCATTCTCCCAGGTGAGTTGTTTGGAGTTTGTGTTAAGGGGGTGTGTGAGAAAAGCTGCTGGTAACTATGGTCAGAGCTGTCAGTCCTCCTTCCCACCCAGCCAGATATCCCACCATGGAACGTGCTTCCATTGCAGGGAGTGCAAGTTGGCTTTCAGGATGTCAGTCAGTGGTGTCCTGCTGTTGGTTGGTGCCCAGTTCCCAGCAGGGCCTTGTGCTCCCCACAGCAGTACCCAGTGTCAGCCATCTTGTCAGTTGTTTTCCACTCCCTGTGATGTGAGCATGGTTCAGAGTGGTGTTGATGGGCCAATTGTGAGTGTGACCAATATCTGTGACTACAACTCCCATCATGCTATTGGCTATACTGACTTCACCAGCATACACAGAATTCCTTCCTTTCAGTGAGCTTCCCTGTGAGGTGGTGTTCTAGTGGTGGCAAAATATCTGACTGTGTTTGTTGGTTAGATTTGTGCCACTGCCTTGCTGTATTTGTAGTTATGATTGTACATATCTTGACACATTTACATGTCACTATGAGAGGGCATGTATTGTGTTTATCTGACTGACAGACAGATCTTGGGGTGATTATCGTTTGATTGCTGTGTATTTGCTAAGGGTGCATGGTTTGACTATCCCCTTGACAGTGATGTGTGTGTATTGTCACACAATATTGTGTATATTAGTTGCGTACTCACCAGGCTCTGGGATGTTTGATAGTCCATATATGCTCACTGGTGGTAGGATGGCCCGCACCTTCTCCTCCCAGGGCCTGAGGTATAGTGGTTTGGCAGGAGGGCCACTGCCGGTGTGCTGACTCAGGATGTAATCCTTCTTTAGTAGGTCCCTGACCCTCCTGCGCATGTCATACCACCTGTTCTGGATGTCTTCCTTTGTGCGCAAACATGGTGATTGTGCGTTGACCCTGTCGACGATCCTCTGCCACATCTTGGTTTTCTGCGACATGGGGGTCTGTTGTACCAATGTACCAAATAACTGGGGCTCTACCCTGAGGATCTCATCTACCAGGACTTCCAATTCACTGTCTAGGAACTTTGGATTCTTCTTTAGGGGCATGGTGATGGGTGGTGGTGGGGATTGATGTGTTTGTGTGTGCAGGTGAGGGTGTGTGAGTGTAGGTTTTGCTGGGTGTATGTGAGGGTCCTATTTGTTGAGGTGCTAATGGTGTGTGGCTTGTGTGATGGATGAGCTGTGAGTGTGTCTGTGGTTGCTGTGTGATGGTGTTCTGTGCTGGCAGGTCAGTTGAATTTGCAAAGGATCAGGGTAGGGATTTGTAGCCTTTAAATAGGTGGATTTGGGGGTGTGTCCTTGTTCCATGTTTTTTCCCCCTGTATTTATTGACTTTGTCATTGCTAGTTTGGCCCTTTTTTTGTTTTTTTTCCTTAGTATTTTTTGTGCATGTAGGAGACGGTCTTCGGACCGAGTAGGATGCTGCAGTTGTCTTGTGCGAGCTTCTCCGAGTCGTCCACGCTGTGTTTCTGCAGGGTTTCTTGTGCGGCGTACGCGTCGGTCGCCGAGTATTGGCTTCCTTCGGCTGGCTTTTGTATGCGTGTCGGTCGTTCGGCTTGCGCTCCGTGCGACTCGGTCTGTTTTTCCACGCATTGCATCGTACTGCGCGGGTCGGAGTTCGCGGGTACGTTTCGTTCGGGTTGATTCCTGGTGCGTGTCGGTCGGTTCTATTCGCGTGGTTTCCCGGCCGGATAGCTTGTTTCCGTCCGGTTCGGTCCTTCGGCTTGTGTTCCGTACGAGTCGGTCGTGATTCACATGCATTTCATCGTACTTCCCAGGTCGGGCAACGCCGGTACGTGTCGGTCGGACTATATTCCCGTACCGAGTCGGTCGGTATTTTTTCCGGCCCGAATCGGAATCGGCCCCTAGGTGTATACGAAATGGATCCCTATGGCCTCCATTTATCTGGTTCACACACACACACACACACCGTGTATGTGTTGCACTCACTACACATGCATGCAGGCTTGACACGCACAGAGAAACTCAGCACTATGATCTTGGCATAGACATAAAAGCCCAACTTTACACACATGGGCAAGTAGGGTTCTAACACAGTGACACAGTTACAAGGCCTGGTCACACCATCAACGTAATTTAACCTTGGTAAGTTGTCACTACTCCTCTATGCTCTATACCCACAACAAGGACAGCAGTCTACTGCCAGAAAAGAGATCTTCCTTGGAGCTCCCCTCCAGGTGACTGGACAAGTCTAGTAACTCACATTGTCATGGATAGGACTAGGCCACTCTGGACACCCTCAAATTAGTGTGGTAAAAAGGCAAAATTACAGTCAGTATACCAGGTTTAACAGCAAATATCAACTTAGTTGTGCACTCAAGACAGGGGAACAGACTTGCATACCATGCAGGGGAAATTATCACCTCAGCGATATCTACAAACTCATGAACCTATCTGCTGTTAATCAATTGAAAATTATGATTCATGGATAAGTATTGACCCGTAGGAAAACGATGAAGACATATGTGTTCTACTAACGAAAGCACAATCTAGATGGATTGAAAAACACAATAGATATTACTTCCTCAATTGTTATCACAAGATAAGCTTGTCTTAATTACACACTTAGGGTTACATCTACTGTCTCATGATTATTTAGTAAGTGTTATATTACCTGTGTAACAGTTACATTCTGGCAATCTTCTTTACTCTGAGTCCTAATATGCCTCGGCCCATTCCTTTGTCTGGCTCCATCACACCTCCCTCCAATGAAGGTCTCATGTGTGGCAAATTGGTCAGGACTTTTGTTATACCGGGCTGGGTATTGTCAGGTGGGGCCTTGGGAGTATGGAAGGGTTATGACTAAAAGGGTAGGATGAGTCTCAGGGCCTGATTGACTAAGGTAAACTTACATTTTAGTGTAACTTTACGTTTTTTTCCAATTCACAAAGGAATTTTACAAGTAGAATATTTATGACTGCGGAGTCTCCGCACCCGAGACTCGATACATAAAAAGGTAGTAAATCATAAAGATACTACTAGTAAAGTTGCTTTGTGATTTGCAAAAAATTGTAAACTTACACTAAAGTGTAAGTTTATCTGTGTGAATCAGGCCTTCAGTGTAGAACTGGAATAAAAGTGATCCTCTGACAAAAAACAGAATATTTGCTGTGGAATATTTGGTGATCTGTCTCAATATGAGGACCCACCTCGTATATCTAGGGAGTAGGAAGAGTAAGACAAATGATTGTTAATGAAGCGATACACTATAAATAGCTTTGGTTGAGGAACACTGTGGGTAATGAAGTTCAAAATGACAGGATTACCCGCCATTAAAATCAGAATGCTACAGACTGCGAAGCACAAAATGGATTGAATTACGAAAAATTGATCCCCTACTTATGCATCATAGGCACAATTGAGAGGGTCCAATATTAGTTTAGTAGTTTTATAACAGTTCTCACTAAAGGGTAGCTATTCTATGAAAATCAACCTGCCTGTTTTAGGGCTTCCACCTTTAGAAAAGCTAAAAAAAAGAGTTTAATTAGTTTACAACGATACTATTCAATAAATGTGTATTCACCTGACTTTTTGTCTAAGTAACATGCGCATTTCCCAGATGACAGAAGTAAAGATCAAGGGCCATATGTATCAAGCCCAAATACCGTTCGCAAACGGGCCGATTCTCAGAATCGGCCCGTTTGCTAACAGAACTAGCCTTACAGGATGTATCATCCCAAAGGCATTCGCAAAATAGAGAATCGCAAAAATTGCGATTCTCTATTTTGCTGAATACATTAAGGAATCGCAAATTGCGATTCCTTAAATGAAATGTATGAAGCACCTAAGTTGTGCGATTATGGCTTAAGGAATCGCAAATTACCACCAACTACAGGTTGGTGGTAACTTACGATTTCTTTGAGAAATGCATTTTTGCATTTTTCAAAGTGGCATGTAGCGCACATACATGCCCTTAGGGCATGTATGTCCGCCACATGTGCACCATGCTCATTTCAGGGTGCAACAGGGTGTCCTTTGGACACCCTTGCAGCCATGAAATTGCATTCTCAATTTGCGATTCTCTAATTGCTAATCGCAAATTGAGAATGTCCTCCCATTCATTCCTATGGGCCTCTAGGCCCATAGGAATGAATAGGGGAGGATTTCACTTAACTGCGATTCGCAATTTGCAGAATCGCAATTAGGAAATATGTAGGATTCATAAATTTTCTTGCGAATCCTACATACATCTCGTTTGCGATTCTCAAATAGCGATTCTCAAAAATTCGCTATTTGAGAATCGCAAACACAAACTTTGATACATATGGCCCCAAATGTCTCAATTGAGCCTTTAGAAATACTTTCTGCAAACGAAGTCCTCATTATTAAACTTCTTTCTTTCAGACAAAAGATCCATCGCGCAGGCAGAATAGAAAGAGAGTAATACTATGCGCTTGTGGTAGGTTGGTAAAACAAATGCGTCATCAGTTTGCATCTACCTCCTAACTGATTATCATTGGGAAGGCAACTGCAAATCCTCTCCACGACCGGCCCGTGACAGACGGCACTCAATTCTGTAAAATGCTTGTATGTAATGAATGTGTTAGAATAGATATTTTACAATGATGTGGGTAATAATGTTTAAAATAGACAACCTAAACCTATACAGCGATAATGTCATATCTTACATAAAAATGGAAGTTTCTAAAAATCGTATCCAGTTGTGAATTTATATCTATATATCCGAGTCAAAAATGTCAAATCCCTCACCTTAGCAGCGTTCATTTAAATTGCATATCATATGTTGTATTGTACACTTTTAACTTTAAGAAAAAAATAATATGCGATGTTTTCGCGATGGGAAAAAAAACGTCTTGAGGTGTTGGAAAGCACTCAGTAAGTCAAAATGTGCCCGTCGCACTGGGTCACGTTTTTCGAGTTAAAAATGTGTACACATTAGTATTAGTAAGCCTTTGTAATGAAACATAACATTTCCAGTGAACATTGCTTCTTTGTTTGATTTGACAATCTGAACTTTAAATGAACAGGAATGAATGATTCTTTCTGTTCATGTAAAGGACACATTATCATACATCACAAACAACCAATTATTTGCTGCAAGTATGCTTAAGCAAGTTAAAAAGAGTGATAACTTTTGAGAAATCACTGAATCATACATTGTAGTCAAAGACATTTGAACCGGTGGATAAAAATTTCCAGGAGAAAAAAAAAGTGGTTTTTTTGAGTTACAATATTAAATAGCGAACTTTACATCATTAAAATGAGGATATTCAGACTGTCTTTGCTACAGTGAAAAGATAACAATCGATTATTTTATTGATGGAGAATTTGCTACGATTGCAAATCTTTCAACATGCTCTTTTTAGAAGTTCAAAAATGAATCTTTTTAAAGTAATGCCAACAGTGTCCCAGTAAGAGTGACAATGGCCCTAACGCATGCAAAGGAAATGGGCTTCTATCCCCTCATTTGGTGGAAAAATAATAGTGATAATAGGGTTGCAGTGGACCCCTCATATGCCTTGACATCGGTGTCAGCACACCTGCTGCACTATTGAGAGGTACGCCTCTGAGGCCCAGATTTACTAACAGTTCAATCATCAGTGGCCCCTCCATTAGGGCAGAGGAGCGCCACCCCCCCCCCGTCACACGCTCAAATAAAACGATAATAGAACAGAATTTAAACACATTTTATTTTAATCCCCTGGACCCGCCCCCAGTACTCTGACACCAATACAGCCAGTACGGGTCCAGGGAATGACACTGCTGGTGGGAAAGTGGTAGTGCACTTCCTTCACTGTGCATGAGGGTTTGGCCAGCTGGAGAGAGCAGGCACAGGCTCCCAGTCTGCCTGGAAGCACAAGTTGCCAACGCTCAGGCTAATCTCGATGCTGCTTTCATGCAGTGTCAGGATTGGCTGCAGTGAAGTCTGGGAGCCTGTGCCCAGAAGCAGGAAGAGCACGATGTGGCGGGCAATAGCAGCGTTGGAAGCGGCGTTCAGGTAAGATATTTTTATTTTTTTATCCCCGAACCCACCACCTTCCTCCTCTGGCCCGCCCCGCCCTCCACGTTGGCAGGGAACGGCTGCTACTGAGTTTAAGCAAAGCAGCAAGGCAAGTTGCTTATTTGCATGGCATGAGCGGAGAGACCTAACTGTGCCATATTTACAAAGATATGGTGCTGTTCAGCTCTTTCCCTTTGCTGATGCACTTGTGGCTGCCTAGCGCCAACGCAAGAACTTTTGTGCCATGGTGCAAGGAGGCCTGTGTTGTGGGCAGGATTGTTATTGTGCAGGAAGGAATAATTTTCTGCACAAAACCAATTCTTAGAGGCTTTGTGCGTTTCAGAATGTAGCACACAAGCAAAGAGCAAGCAATGGGCAGAAAGAAAGATATTTCTCCTCATTGCACTAAGGTCAGGCAGGTGCACCATGTTGGCGCAAACCCAGGTTTACTGACTCCAGCAAATCTAAGTTTGCATAAAAATATACCAGTGGGTGCATGGGAAAGACTATGCACCATCCAAGTAACACCTCCCCGGTTCAGTGTAATGTAAGGCAGCACAAGGAGCGGGGTTGTGTTACTTTGTAGGTGAAAAGTGACAAAAGGCCACTTAAATGTCAGTTTATATGGCTTTGTAAACGGCACTTAAGCACTTGCGTTATCTTGTTTTGACTTGGGTGACGCAAGGACAATGCAAGGAGCTTAGTACATCTAGGCCTGAAAGTCAAGCTAGTGCTTAGATTTATGTAGGAACATTTACGGTAAAATAAAAGATCTCAGGAATATTCTACACAGACACCCCATCCTTTACCAGATCACATCTCCTTCTTACTTAAGACTCTACTAGAACCAAAGTGTAGCAAAATGTGCCATAGACACCAATGAAAGCAAATAGCTTGTACCCTGCTATTCCCAGTTGAAAACGAGATACACCTATAGCCATAGCTTTGGAGTAGAGGGTCTCTCACAACACTAGGTCCCGGTATCAATGCATCCTGCGACACAAATAATGCAATGTCATTGCTTCAGCAAACACAACTTCTCCAAAAATTACATGGGACATTTAAAACAAGCTTGTGCAGAAATTAACTGTTTGGTTCATTTCTACATTTCTGTTATGTAAGGTAAATGGGCAATAGTCAAATTGGAAGGATAGAATTTAGCATAAACATAAAACATATTTATTCACTTTTTTGGAACCATAACCTACATTAGTCATTGTTGTACCATAATACTTTGCAGTCATGTATGGAGTGCGTGGTTCCTTTAAGAACTTGTTATGAACGAGCGAGCTCCTGCTTTGCAGAGTGAGCCCACTTGTCAAAAGTAAATGCATTCTGGTTACTATGTTTTCTTTTAAGTTACTTCTTTATGGCCCACACTGCTGTCCCACATCAGTTGCTCTGTCTTCTTTGGCTGTCTGATGCATGAGGACAGGCTGTGTTTGAATTCCTTATTTATTACTTTGTACTTCACAAAATAAACGCTGTACTTAACTCTACTTGGCTCTCTAAGTCTCTAAGTAACATTTGGTGACGATTGTTCAAGAAATTTGAGACTTTTGAGAATTTGGAGCCTACAGCATACTCCAGATAACCCATGCTATCATCGATATCATTTCACTCGTTGAAGATGCTACCCGGTGAATGTCTCTACAGTCCTTTCTGGAGGCAATACAGCGCAAGGATGCATTTGGGTTATTTTGTGCGCAGCTCTGCTTCTTCCTCAACACGGGTGAGCCACAAGCCAGTAGGCTTGTGTATGAGCTTGATATAATTTATTCAGTTTACATGCCTGTCCTATAAGTATCCTTAGTTGCCTATTGCGCATATGTCCTCCTGACATTAACTCTACATTTCTGATCTGTTTCTGCTTTAATTATCAATGTGGTGCCAATATGCTCTTTGTCCTTTGCCAGTACTAAATTGCCTTAGACACTTCAAGTTTACAGCAAACTTTCTGCTTTAATTATCTGTGTTGTGCCAATACACTCATATTTTAAAGCCAGTGCTAGATTGCTTTTGGTATTTCAAGTTTGAAGCAACATTTCTTTAAAAATTGAGAGCTTTTTGTTTGAATTGGCTCAAGTGAACTTGGAAATAATTATTGACTTCTCAGAACTGTGTCATTACCTGTATCAACTCTTCATTAGATGGTGGCATCTTAAAGAATTATTTCCAATGGCTTCTAACAATTTAGAGCAGATCTCACCATTTCCTCAACTTCCTTGCAAGCCTTTGTTTAAGTGGAATGCTTGGTTAATGTGGCGCTCACCTGGGTTTTCCGCAGGGGCGCAGTGGAAGGAACAGATGCTGAATCCCAACTTCCCTCACCCACCTCCTTCGCCCAACAAAGTCAAAGCAAAAGAGGAGAAGGTGGGGAAGAGGGGAAAACAAAACAAGGAAAGGGAGAAGGAGAAGGAGTAGAATCTGATGGTTAGTCCGGCGTGAAGTCACATGTGTTCCTAAAGAGTAAATGTATGAAAGGTAAGTATAACCCCAGAACTACAAGAGTGCGTATATTGGAAATGTGATCAAGGGATGAGTAATACCTGTTGAATGTTTTGCTGAAGTACAGGGGAGATACAAATAACTAGAACTTGAAACTGACACAGTGGTATCTAAAAGGTAGAAGTATGTCATTTAGAAACTAGAGAAGAAACAGCCAAAAAGGGAAGGTAGAGAACTAGCTCTACACTACTGGAGAAGTAAAGAATCAGATAAGAATAAGATTCCACTAAGGTTTAAATATATTTTATCCTACTGTAGTCTGAGCATCATGATTCTTTAATACTTCTCTTTGCATCTGTTGCTTTCTTGTAGGTACAGAAAATACAGCGTAAGGAAAATGCTGCCAATGAGAAAAGGACCGAGGCTGGTCAGCGAGGGGAATGCTGACTCTGTGACATGCCCCGGAAGAGCAGCTGTGACCCAGAAGACAAGGAAGCTGACGACGTCGGGAGAAGAACGCCAAGATCATTCCAGCTCAACAACGGAATCTCAATAATGCAGGTTAGTGCGGGGAAAAAAATCAGGGAACACTGAGGGAGGCCATGCGGGAGTCCGTGATGGAACGCGAAGCGCATTCTCGTCGTAGACCTCTGTTTTTAATGACTCAAACGCTGCCTTTGCCAGCTGACACACGTCAGCAAGTGGGGCGTGCGCAGGAGTCTGCGAGCAGGAGTGAGGGCGAGGCAGTGAGTGAGGCAGTGGCATGACAGTACACCCCCCTACAATCCCCCCCGCACAGGTTTGGGCTTGGTGGGATAGCGCCTGTGAAACAACCGCAAAAGGCAGGGAGCATGAACATGAGAAGCAGGTTCCCAAGTTCGGTCATCAGGCCCGTAGCCCTTCCAATGGATCAGATACTGTAACCTACGCCACACTCTACGTGAGTCTACAATATAGTCACATTCATACTCAGGTTCGTCGTCCACCAAAACAGGGGGAGGCTGAGCAGGAATAACGGTACCAGGAACGACAGGCTTCGGTAAAAACACGTGAAAGACAGAATGGATTCTTAATGAGGTAGGCAAGTCTAATTTCATGGCAACAGAGGTTACCACTTTAGAGATAGCATAGGGACCAATGAAGCAAGGTTTAAATTTAGTTGTCCCCTTAATCTTAAAATTTTTTGTAGACAACCAGACTTTGTCACTAACCGCATAGTCAGGAGGTGGTCTCCTATGGTGATCAGCGTCATCCTTATACCTACTTTTCGCTTCCTCCAGATTACGTGTGGCCTTTGTATGGATATCTTGGAGATGTGTCGCCAGCTCCAAGGCAGTAGGAGTGGCAGTAGGAACAGGAGGAGACGCGAGCCTGCAATGAGGGTGAAAACCATAATTACAGAAATAAGGGGATACACCCGTTTATATGTAAGGGTGTGTGGTAAACTCCGCTCCGCCAGCGGAATTCACAGAGTTTTTGGAACTCCGCACTCCGCTTACAGTGCAAAGTTCGTGGAAAAAAAAAACGTCAAACGCCAGCGAAGCTGAGTTAAGTTTACCAGAATGCTCAGTTTGCTCACCTCATAATTGCATGCCGTCTCATTTAACTGCCACACCTGCTCATGCCAGCAGGGCTGTACTGGGGGCAAGGGTGGGCTCAGTTAAACAACTAGTTCTGGCAAAAAGAAACAGGAGCGTGCTTGGTAAAGGTAATTTAACTTGATAGTGATACGTGAAGAGGCCCCGATGGCACTGTTTTCCCTTTAAGAGGCTGAACCTCCTGCCCTCTCTTCTACTCTGCTTTTTTGTGTAGCGAAGGGTACGGGGCTGGGGACTGGAGACATGCTGGAGCTGTGCTACTGCTGGGGAGGGAGGAGAGAGATGAGAGAGATGACGAGGCGCATCTGCCATGCAGGCAGACTGGCTGGATGGGGAGGCCGCAAGAAGAGGAAAAAGACATTCGAAACACGGATTCTGGAGGGCTGGCCGCGCAGGCAGCAATACTTGGGGCCACGTGCATAATGTCGCCATTGGAGGAGAAGAAGCCTGTCTGCATGGAGGGGAAAACACCTCACACATTTGGGGTAGGCTTAATCTGCTTTGAAATCTTTTAGCGGGAGCGATCTTCACAGAGCAAGACAGTGGGAAGTGTAAGAGAGAACTGCATGCACCTCGTAAGACAGCGGAGAGCGCTACTGGCAGTTTGTCGTCCCTTATGCATAAGGCTTGCTGGTAAAACTAGCTCTGTATGAAGTTCTGAACATAATTTAATGAAGCTGGTCTCGGTTACAATTGTTGTTTTGTTTTCGCTCGTTCTTAGTGGCATGTGTTTGCTTGTGATTCATCTCCCTCTGCCATTCGGTGCCCCGGTCTTCACTGGCAGGTAAAAGGCAGACAACAGGCTTTTATTTTGGCAGGTCTTGAAGCAGCACCACAGACAGGGAAGATATTTCATATCAGAAGAGGAGCCGGTACAGGGTAACGAAGGGAGTAGATAGAGAAGCACGACACTTCCACAGAACGTAATAGTCATTCCTTGCAGACGCTTTTGTTAATGAAGCTATTTTGGAATGCTTTGTGAAGCGGCAACTGTGTGTGCCCATGGATAGCTGCAGAAAGGGGAATGGTTTGCAGAAAGGGGAATGGTTTAATTGGTGTTTATCTAAGCATTCATGGAGACAGGTCTTCGTTTGCCTTGGGAGCTCTTTGAAAAATGCACAGTGGGTATGGAGCTGGCAGTAACTCCGCCTGTTCACGGAACTCCGCGGATTTTACGGAGTTTTACGGTAACTCCACGTAATTCCGTGGAGTGAAACTCCGCGAACTCCGCCCAGGGTTAGTTATATGCAAACTCTGCAGTCCAAAGAAAGGTATCCCAGTCACTATCTGTTTGTAACAGTTGACACCTTAGATATTTTTCAATAACAAAAAAACATTAACCCTTTTAGTTTGGCCGTCTGTCTGTGGGTGATGAGCAGAAGAGAGTCTTGCATCTATTTGTAACAAGGTATTTAACCCTTTTCAGAATTTAGATAGGAATAGGGGGCCTCGATCAGACACTATGGGGCCGATTCCGATCTCGGCCGGTAGGGCACCGAATCGGATTCGGCTTAACCGGATCCGATTCGGAGCCCTCTTTCCCGACCGATTCGTACGTGCGTCCGGGCGGCGGAGTACGATGCGAGCGCACGCGAAATCGCCCGACCGACTCGTACGCGGGTCCGACCCGCTCCGACCGACTTCGCACGGACACGACTCACACCAGCGCAATGGAGACATTCCCGGCCGGGGCAGAGTACGATGCGCGCCTCGAGCAGTCCGACCGACTCGCGCCGTCTGGCTCCAAAGGGCAGTCGGAACCGGACTTTGGGGGTCCGTGTCGGACCCCCTGTACGCGTAGCCGCGCGAGTCGCACACAGGGGGACCCATGGGTCCCCCTACCTGTGCATGTACGGCGCGATTCGCATCGACGCATACCCGCTGTAGGGGGCGCCCTTGTTCGCCTCGCACCCATTCAGTCAATGGGAGCCCGTGTACGCATTTTACGACCGGCTCCCATTGACTTCAATGGGAGTCAGACCGAATCGAGTCGGGCAGCATACGGCCGCATCGTACTCGCTCGGTCGGACTGCGGGAGTCCGGCTCGGTTGGAAATCTCTCCGGATCCGGCTCGGTCGGAGAGATTTCCGGCCCGAATCGGAATCGGCCCCTATAACAGAAGGAAGACCATGAAGACGCACCACATGTTGGAGAAAAACAAATGCAAGGTCCTTAGACTCCGGTAGGACTTTCAAGGGTATGGAGTGAGACATTTTTGACAGCATATCAACAACCACAAATATGACAGTATGCCCTTGCTTAGTGTTTGGAAGTTTTACAATAAAATCCATAGAGATGGAATGCTATGGTGCAGGAGGAGTGGGCATAGGAGTTAAAAGCCCTGCTGAGACCTGGTGTGAACTCTTGCTCTGAGCGCAGACATAGCGTTGTTGAAAATACAGGTGAGTATCTTGACTCATTGATGGCCAATAAAAGTATCTTTTAAGTAAAGCAAGGGTTTTTTTATGACCTGGGTGTCCTGCTAACACATGTAAATGACACCATTCAAGGGCTTGTAGTGTTAAAGCTTTAGTAGGGAGGACTAAGCCTCCTTGGATGTACAAAAGATTGTGAATTCTGACTCCTTTGTGTCTGGTTTCATATTCTTTGATTTCCTCAGTTTCTTGTGCCTGAAGCACTTCCTTAAAAAATGATTCCTCCGAACAAGTACCTCCCAAGATACATTCAGGGCTTAAAATAAGAGGTTGATCATGAGTAATCGGGGCATTGGATAAATCATAACCATATTGTGATAGGGTGTCTGCTTTGCCATGTTTAGTGCCCGCCTGAAACTGAATGATATAATCAAAGTTGCTGAAATAATGTGTCCATTGTAACTGCCTCATAGATAAGGCCCTGGCTGCTTTCAGAAACTGTAAATTTCTGTGATCTGTGATGACAGTGACAGTGTGTAATGCTCCTAGCAAGTATTGACAACATTCTTCAAACGCACGTTTTATTGCCAACAATTCTCTGTCTCCCACTGAATAATTGATTTCAGGTGGTGTGAGCTTATGTGAATAGAAGGCAACTGGATGTAACTGTCCTGTTTGCCTGTCTCTCTGGGACAATACCCCTCCGATAGCCACTTGGGATGCATCCGCTTCCACTATAAATGGCTGGGAAGAGTCAGGATGTTTCAAGACAGGGGCCGTAACAAAGAATTTCTTTAGGCAGGAAAAAGACTCCTCTGCAGCTGGGGTCCACAAGGAAGGTTTTTCAGGTGTTTAGTAATAGGGGATGAAAAGACGCAAATCCATTTATGAACCGTCTATAGAAATTTGCGAAGCCCCAAAAACTCTGTACCTCTTTCACAGAACCAGGAGAGGGCCAATTTGTAATGGCTGCAACCTTTTGAGGATCCATGGTCACTCCTTTTGATGACAACACAAAACACAAATAGGTGACTTCAGAAACATGGAATTCACATTTATCTAATTTCACATAAAGGTTGTTATCTCTGAGGTATTCTAAAACGCTTTTCACTTGCTCAATGGGCTCTTCTGTGGAAGAGGAATAGATTAGAATGTCATCTATGTAGGCAATGGTGTTAACATCCAATGCCTCTCTCAAACCTTCATCAATAAAGAATTGAAATGCCGCGGGGGCATTGCATAGCCCAAAGGGCATAACCAAGTATTCATAGAGCCCAAACTTAGGGGTCTATTACGATGGCGGTCGGCTGTCCACCACCGGGACGGCGGTGGCGCCCGCCGGACCGGCGTTGGACATCTGCCTGCGATCGCAACCAAGAAAACTGCCGGTCAAATTAGGATGGCGGTGGTGACCGCAGCGGTGGGAAATTCCGACCGCCGCTTTTCCGCCGGTTGCCATCCGCACTCCTGCCTGGTGGACGGAGCAGGACCGGGATAATGGTGGCGGTGCAGAGCAGGCACCGCCGGCAGGATTATGATGCCGGTGGTAGCCAGCCTTTCCTCAGCAGTCTAACCGCCATGGAAAGGCATGCGGCAATTGTCTTCTGGGGGTCCGTTGGGGGGTGTACTGGGGGGGGTACCCATGGTCCCCCCTACATTTCCCTGTACCAGGTGGCAGGCACTGTGCAGTGCCTGCCACGGAGTGCAGGGAAATGCAGGACATGCTCCTTTCGGCTTCGCGGCGGTGCTGCGGGCAGCAGCAACCTCCGCAATGTTAAGGCCCGCGATCAGACCGCCGCGGTCGGATTTCGAGCGCGGGTCATCGTGTTTCGACTGGCGGTGATGTCGCGGTCCATGCGAGCGGTCTTTTCCCGCTACCATGGCGGTCGTGGAGGTTTTCCGACCGCCATCGTAATAGGCCCCTTAGTAGGGAAAGCAGTTTTACATTCGTCCCCCTCTCTTAATCGTACTAAATGATAGGCACCTCTCAAATACAGCTTAGTGAAGACTGTAGAATTTTTTACTTGATCGTGTAAAGACTGGCTCAGGGGCAGAGGATATCGGTTTTTATAGTCACACAGTTTAGGGCTCTGTAGTGTATGCAACACCGAAGTCCCCCTTCCCGCTTGGGTATAAAAAAAAGCCGCTGATTACAAAAGCCGAATGAACCTCTTCTGTAACATCTCATCCAAATATTCCCTCAAGTAGATGTTCTCTTTCTCAGTTAATGCGTATATATGCGACTGCACAGATTTTTTGCTCCAGGTACTAAATCGATACAGCAGTAGTATGGATGATGAGGTGGCAGGACAGAGGCCTTTTCTTTGTCGAAGACTTCTTTTAAGGAGTCATAACAGGCAGGTAATTCAGGTAAACCGGAGTCAGTAGTCCCTACTATGTGTTGTATTGGGTCATTACTCTTCAGACAATGTATCTTACAAAATTCGGAGGTAAAAACCAAGGAATGGTCTCTCCATTTGATAACTGGGTCATGTTTCGTCAGCCAAGGGAGTCCCACAATTGCTTGAAATTGAGGTGAGGAAATGACAACAAATTGAATGGGTTCAAAATGACTATTATAAATGGAAAGACCTAGATTCTTTGTGGAATGCGTGACAGGTCCTGATTTCATGTGACTCCCATCAATAGTCTTTACTATCTCTACTGTCTGTTTAAGTTCAATTTGGATTTCCATACTCTCAACCCATGTAGAGTCAATAAAGTTCCCAGTGGCTCCTGAATCTAGCATGACTGGTACCTTGATAGATTTAACCCCCCAACTCATTTGGGCTGTAAAAAAAATGGTGCATCGGAAAAAACACGTGATCCTGACTTACAAGTTGGGAGACCATTAAACCTGATCCACCGAGCAACCTGTCTCCACCTTGCTCGGGCTGGTAAGTTTCCCAACTAAGTATGTCGTTTAGGTTTGACTGGGCAGTCTCGCAAAAAATGACCTGCCTTACCACAGTATAAGCATAGTTATTGTCCCACCGTCTTTGCCTTTCTTCAGTACTCAAGGGCCCCTTAATACTACCTATTTGCATAGGTTCAGGGTCATCAACAAGTTTGCCAGAATCCGGCTTCTTTTCTCTATAGGTAAGGAACTTAGTCTCTGAACGTCCTTTTTCGCATTTCCGCTCATGTAGTCTGTGATCCAACTAAACCACTAGATTTATTAAAGCCTCACAAGATTCAGGCGGATCTACAACTTGAGCTTACATGTCCTTTAAGTCATCCCTTAACCCTTTGTAGAATAGCGCACTGCGCTTGGCTTCAGGCCATCTGGCCTCAGCAATCAACCTGTTAAAACAGGATATATAGGTCATAAGATCCTTTGACCCTTGCTTAAGATTCAATAGTTCAGTGTCGACAGACTGCGTGAATGAATGTCATCTATTTGTATTGGTTATCCCTTGTGTAAATGTACTTTTATGGCCATAACGTGGCCAAATAACGTTGTATTGACTGAATGAATGTCTGTCGAGCAAGCGTCTTAACTCCTCCTTGAAAGCCCTGTAATCATACAACAAGGGATTATTACGATCTACTAGAGGGATAGACAATGTAGCAGCTGTTCCACCCAGATAAGACAAGACAAAAGCAACTTTTGATTGCTTGGTAGGAAAACAAGAGGCTTTACACATAAAGTGCATCTGGCATTGGTTGATGAAAGTGGCAAATTTAGCAGACTCATCTATGAACCTTTCTGGTGGTGCTAATGGTATGGTAGAAGGAGTGGTAATATGATATACTGTTGAAGTTCTGCCGGAGGAAGAAGATTGTGAAGTAAAGAAACTACCATGGTCTCCAGACACAGGATCTGGTGAGGGGGATGTTTGAGAGGCGTGTTGTAAGGCATCGACTCTAAGAGCTAAGGCTTGTGTCCCTTTCTGCAAATTCCCTATCATATGCGGTACATCAGGTAATCTGTCGTACCTTCATTACGCCCAGGCAAAAATATAAAACGTGGGGTTTCCGTTCTGTGGGGCTCACCTGGGCTTTCCGCAGGGGCGCAGTGGAAAGAACAGATGCTGAATCCCAACTTCCCTCAGCCACCTCCTTCGCCCAACAAAGTCAAAGCAAAAGAGGAGAAGGTGGGGAAGAGGGGAAAACAAAACAAGGAAAGGGAGAAGGAGTAGAATCAAATGGTTAGTCCGGCGTGAAGTCGTATGTGTTCCTAAAGAGTAAACATATGAAAGGTAAGTATAACCCCATATCTACAAGAGTGCGTATATTGGAAATGTGATCAATGTAAGAGTAATACCTGTTGAATGTTTTGCTGAAGTACAGGGGAGATACAAATAACTAAAACTTGAAACTGACGCAGTGGTATCTAAAAGGTAGAAGTATGTCATTTAGATACTGGGACTGCAGATTTTGAGCATTAAACAATGATAATTGTGAAACATACCAACCTTGACGGAGACCACCATCTGGATACAAATGACCCAAAAATAAAATGTGAACTATCCTGAGAAACTAGGAAAAAAATGTATTTTCCTAGACAGGACAAAGAAGAAAAAATAAATATTGCACAAAAGGTGCTGGGTCACGAGAACATGGCGGCCGCGTAGCATGCAGGTCGCAAGCTCCGGAGGCTCTTAGCTCTTAACCGATGCAGGGTGGATAACCATGTTTAGCTTTGTTCAATATTAATATCTAAACGTCTTACCTTGGGTGGTTTTTCTTCCCTCTTTCATGTGCTGGACCACCAACGTCGTCCAGACTCAGATTTTGGGTTGCTTGCATTTGGTCACCGGTCCGCGCTGTGTTTCGGCCGCCCTGGAGCTCAGGAAGAGCCGTAGGGCAGCAGCGCGAGGCTACCTCCGGGCGAGCGGTGGCAGCGTCAGCACATGTGCTGCGGCTACACGCTCGGGGTTTTGGAGACTTCAGCTCAGGCAGATCAGCCGGCTGCCATCAGGGACGAAGGACGCCAGGACTCGAAAGGTAGGGGGGCTAATTCGGAGGGCTTGTATTACGGTCAAAGAGGATTAAAAGTGCAGGCTACAGTGGAGCCCCAAGTTGATAGAGAAGTGAGTAATGGAGACTTAGAAGAGCAGGCTCGTGCTCAGGACTTAGCGGCCAGGGTTGATCTTGCTCATTCAGAGAAATCCCCAATACATCCTCAAAAACGCCCCCCCAGAGAAAAAGTAAGACAAGAAGTGAAAAGGAAAGGCAAAAACCAAAAGAAGAAAGTAGAATCTATAGCTCTAAACTTAAAATTACACCTTCGTTGCGCTCTTTTTTTAAAGTTCAACCACCTGTGCTGAAACTAAAAAGACCACTGCAGATAGAACCAGAGGGTCATATAAGTGCCTGGGAGCCCACAGCATTCATTGGCATCAAAGTCCCCGCCATGGAGTGTGGAGGGCAGGTCAATGCTGAAAAAAGCCCCAAAAATACCATTTCTGATGGAATGACAACCCATAAAGGCGACAATACTCAAGACACTCAAGACAAGAGAGATAAGGATTATGATACGCCACGCCAGATATACCAGATGCGAATATAACAATCACCACCAATAGGGATCCAGGTGGCCCAACAGCCGGCTCATTAGAGGCGATGATGGGAAATCTAACCACAGACATTAGGAAGGGCTTCTCAGTATCAGAGGCAAATCAGCGTGAAATTCGGGGGTTTTGTGAGGTCCTGGAAAAAAAATTAGATACGCTATCCGACAGGACAGAAATCCTTGAAGGTACAGTGGAGGAACTAAAAAAAGACCTTGCCAGTAGTAGAGCGGAACTTCAGGCACTGCATAAAGACGAGCAGGGTCTTCAGGACAAAGTTGAACAGCTGGAAAACAACTCCAGAAAAAATAACCTGAGGTTAATAAATGTACCTGAAGGTAAAGAAGGAGAGGATTTAAAAGCATTTGTGGTAGCCCTCATAAAAACCTCGGTCCAGATAGAGGAAAGCGAAATGGACATTGCTAAATATATACAAAGAATCCATAGGGATCCCTTTAGAAAAAACCCGGGAAGAACAAAACCAAGAAGAATTCTTATTAATTTTCAGACGTATGCACTTAAAGAAAAATCTTGGTATCTGCGCTAAAATTAAAAACCCTAAAAGGTCCTGACTTTTCCTATGAAATACGATCAGATTTATCAAGAGCCACTCTAGACAGACAGTGGGAGCTGGGTAAGCGTATGGATGACTTCAGAAAAGCTGGGGCAAATGTGCAACTTAAATTTCCGGCATCACTACGTATTATGTACAACAACAAAATGCACATGGTCAGGAACATAAAGGAAGCAGATGATCTACTAGAAAGTATTAAGGGTGGCGAAGGGGGAAGTTAAGGAAGTAGCTGCTGTGAGAAAATAGGTTGATATCCACTGGACATATACACAATTTTTTTTTTAGCTACTAGAGGTGGGGCTGAGAGCAATCGGAGCAAAAGATTTAACTTGGACTAACACCATGTCCAAGAAGAAGAAGCAGGGGTGGGTTCTCCAGGGTAGGTGGGAGGGGGGGTTGGTAGAGGGGCACAGGGTGGGGAGCATCTGGGAAAAAAACAAAAAAAAAATGTCCTCAAATTCCTCAGTATTAGTTAGAATAATAGAGACATGTCCATACAGATCCTAAATTGGAATGTTAATGGTCTACGAGTAAAGGGCCGAAGGGATAGGTTAATTCAATATTTCAGGGATTCCCCAGCACATATTTTATTTCTGCAAGAGACACACTTGCTGAAAAAGGAATGTGTTGATCTCTTTGAAAAACAAAGATGGGTAAATCAAGTCTTTTGTACAGACCAGAGTGGAAATGTTAGAGGAATCGCAATAATAGTAAAAAAACAGGCAAGAATATGGGTGACACAAACAAGAACAGATAAAGGGGGGAGATGTATTATAGCTAAGGCCGAAGTGGATGATAGGCCACTAACACTCGTAGGCTACTATGGGCCAAACTATGATGATTGTGAACCATTAACAAATTTGTTTACCAATCTCTTAGATTTCCCAAACCAAATAATCATGGGAGGAGATTTTATTGTTGTGTTAGATCTTAATTTAGATAAATCAAGTAAAACTAGAACAACTCCGACACCCAATTCACGTGTATTTCTAAAAAACATGATGATTCAACATACACTTTGTGACCTCTGGAGAGAAAGAGCGGAAACTTCACAAGGTACATCTTTTCACAATAAGAAGTATGGGAGTAGGTCTAGAATTGACTATTTTTTAGCAGATTGGAGCCTCAGAGAAGATATTTTAGATATAGAATACAAGGCGGCCCACCTATCGGATCATTCTGCAGTCCTTTTAACACTTAAAAATAGCAATAGGTGCATAGAGAATAGGTGGACTCTGGACCGTACTATATTGGTAGATAGTGAAGCAATGGAAAACCTTAAAGAAGAGGTTAGAGAGTTTATTAAGGTCAACAGTGGCTCCGCCTCAAATGGAATAGTGTGGGATACTCTAAAGGCCTTTATCAGGGGTAAGATTACAGGTGTAACCTGTTATAGAAATAAGGAATATAAAAGAGAAATCTCACGACTGGAGGATGAGATGAAGAGAATAGATATGGAAATTAAAAGATCAGATACGGAGGAGAATAAAGTAGAATTAGAAAAACAGTTGCTACTAATGAGGAACCAACTATCAGAGATCCTCCAAATTAGAATTAAAAAAAGGTGGGATGCGAACAAATTAGCACATTTTGAGTACGGAGAGGGAGCAGGTAAACTCCTAGCCTGGAAAGCTAAGACTGATCGGAATAAGAGCAGAATCAAGGAGATCAGGGAAGATCGGTCTGGAAATATCTTGAGTAGTGAGATCGAGATCAAAGAGGCCTTTAAAGATTTCTTTAGTGAGCTATATATGGAAGATAAGGAAGAAATGGGAGCCTCTGAGATAGAGGGCTGGTTGACGGAATCCACTCAACCCATAGATTTTAACCAACAAAATATTCTAAATCAAGAGATCACTCAGGAGGAAGTGGTTAAAGCCATTCAAACCAGTAAAGGGGGTAAAGCGGCTGGGCCAGATGGCATACCAACAGAGCTGTACAAAATCTTAGGAGAGGTAATATCCCCCCTATTGACATTAGTGATGAGTGAGATACTGGGTCATGGAAAACAACTACCAAAATCATGGAATGAGGCCACAGTCACCCTTATTTTGAAACCTGGTAAAGATCCAACATTATGTGAGTCGTATAGACCAATTTCACTTTTAAATTCAGATTACAAATTTTTTACAAAAATGTTAGCCAATAGGCTAGCTAAAATTGCAGGCGGTACAATCCACGAAGACCAGAGGGGTTTTGTGAAAGGGAGATATCTACACGAGCTTACGTATGAGCTTATAGGGGCTATCGATTTTGCTACAACCTTTGATACCCCCTTAGCTATAACAACATTGGATGCTTCTAAAGCATTTGATAAGGTGAGATGGTCTTATCTATTTTTGGTTCTAAAGAGATACAATTTAGGAGATAACTTTTGCAGAGCTATAAGGTTAATATATAGAGAGCCAGTAGCAAGAGTCCTGGTAAATGGAAAACTAACATCATTTTTTTAAATTCAAAGGGGTACAAGACAGGGTTGCCCTATATCCCCCCTTTTGTTTAATTTTTATAGGGAGCCCTTGGCCTTTAGAATTAGACATACAATCGACATTCCATCCTTTTATCAGGGAGATTGGGTCAGGAAAGTTGCGTTATATGCAGATGACCTTATGGTATACTCATCTAATGTGGATGTTGCTTTACCAATAATCCTTCGTATAGCAACAGAATTTAGAAAAGTGTCGGGGTACTCTGTAAATGAGCATAAGACGGAAGTGATGATATGGAATCAAGTAAGCAGTAATCTATTAATTAAAAAGGAGATGCGATATCTTGGGTTAAGGATAGTTCAGGATATCAACGCAATTGCTGAAATCAATCTAAGGAGGGTGTTTAAAGAGATAGTTCAACTAATGAAGAACTGGGTACACCTCCCGCTAACAATCTTAGGGAGAGTTAGTTTGGTTAAGATGACTATCCTACCAAAGATAACTTTCATATTCGACTCCATACCTTTACATTTCGATAAAACCATGATACGTAAAATACAGCAGGCAATAAATTAATTCATTTGGGTTAACAAAGGGGTTAGGATTTCATGGAAAAAACTGAGGAGGAGGAGGGAGAAGGGAGGCCTAACCTTGCCAGACATCCAATACTATGCATGGGCGTTCCAATTAAAAAATTCCAGAATGCTTACAAAGATACCGGACTGGATCCAAAATAGGTCTAATGTACACAGCAATGTTAAAGAAGTGTAAAATAGATATAGATGGATTCATTTTTAAATTTGGAGATCCCAAATTTTTTAAGAAAGTTAAACTGAAGGTGTTACAGTCAATGGCGATAATGTGGTATCACATTAGGCGCCTTTCGAAATTGGACTACTATTCCCACTTTGCCCCAATTTGGGACTCACCAGGAACCCCAGAATGTCTTAAGGACACGTTGGCGCTACCCAGACCCTACAATCAGCTTCTTTAAGTTAATAAGGGCAGAGGAGCTGCTCCTTATGTGAATGCTACAGATGTTTGATCTGTCATGCGCGGTTCTCCATCCAAATTGAGGAGAGAAACCGTTTCACAGGGGACCGCTAGGCATGATGGGGTAGCCCTGTAGTCAAACCTCCGTCAAGGATCCTGCCCCGCCTGTACACCTACTTGGTCCGAATCCCCGGCTTTCGCCTAGCGGTCCCCTGTGAAACGGTTTCTCTCCTCAATTTGGATGGATCAAACATCTGTAGCATTCACATAAGGAGCAGCTACTCTGCCCTTATTAACTTTCAGGATAGGGACTCCCCTCTCTCTGTTTTTTCCAGGTTTGGATGACCTTTGCCCTGAAGAAAGTCCAGGACCTTCACGGCCGACTCAGGACTGAAACATGTTGGCAATAGGGTCATAGGACCATAATCACTCCCATTGACCCGATTTTTAATTATTTTAACACCCCTGACAGACCCAAAAATAAAGGGAAACCGGGGCCTCTCTGAGGTTTTTTATCTTTAATCCCCCTGGTCTTCATTTTCACAAGAGCTCCCAACACTGTGGTCGAGCCCACCCCGACTTGTAGGCGTCGGGGTGACCTGATAATGAAGCATGACACCACTAGCGTGTGTGAGGGTAACTAAATAAAATGGAATTGCTTACTTTCTTACCTCTTGGTGAATGTAGGTATATATCCTCACACAGACACTTCCCCCATCGCAGTTAGGTATCTCAGTTTTCTGACCACATGTTGGTCTATTGGAGTATTTTTTGTGGTTCAATGTCTTGACATGGGAGGTTATACTCCAACTTAGGATCCTCTCAACCCTCCAGGCATTGGGGATTTCTTCCCCACAGCCCTTTGTTTATACGCCCATTGTAGTATGCCCGTCTGCGGTCAGTACCTCTCCCGATAAAAAGGGCAGAAAAAATGGACACCTTTTCTTTTTCTGAGGTGAATGAGGACAAAATAAAAAAAAAGGTGCTGGGTCAGGGTATGATAACCACGTAAATCCACCAAGTAGTAGCTAATATCATTCTCTTATATTTTTTAGGCAGCATAAGATAAGAAACAGTCAAAAAGGGAAGGTAGAGAACTAGCTCTACACTACTAGAGAAGTAAAAAATCAGATAAGTATAAGATTCCACTAAGGTTTAAATATATTTTATCCTACCGTAGTCTGAGCATTATGATTCCTTAATACTTCTCTTTGCATCTGTTGTTTTCTTGTAGGTACAGAAAATACAGCGTAAGGAAAACGCTGCCCGTGAGAAAAGGACCGAGGCTGGTCAGCGAGGGGAATGCTGACTCTGCGACATGCCCCGGAAGAGCAGCTGTGACCCGGAAGACAAGAAAGCTAACGACGTCGGGAGAAGAACGCCAAGAACGTTCCAGCTCACCAATGTGATCTCCAGGATGCAGGTAAGTGCGGGGAAAAAAATCAGGGAACACTGAGGGAGGCCAGGTGGGAGTCTGTGATGGAACGCAAAGCGCGTTCCCGTCGTAGGCCTCCGTTTTTAATGATTCAAGCGCCGCCTTTGCCAGCTGACACGCGTCGGCAAGTGGGGCGTGCACAGGAGTCTGCGAGCAGGAGTGCGGGCAGGGAGGTGAGTGAGGCAGCGGCACGTCAGTTAAGATCTTTTGAGAACTATTTAATTGCAGTTGGAGCAGATAGCTTTGAACCTAAAAGAAAGGCTGCTATTTTGTTGAGTCATTTGGGAAATGAAGGGCAACACGTTTTTGATAATTTGCCTCCAGCTGCTGCCACATCTGGACAATCTGGAGATACTAATGAGCACTCAGAAGCGATTACAAGACTTGGAGTCAAATTCTCAGAACAACCTAGCATTCTATTGGAGAGAGTTAATTGTTTTCAAGAAGAAACAAACAACTGATGAAACTGTTGAAGAATTCATATCATCATTAAGGGCATTAGCTGCTACATGCAAATTTGGAGCGTCCATTGACATATACATTCAAAATCAGTTTGTGTATAGCTGCTTTTCAAAAAAGATATAAGAAAGGCTACTCAGTTGCAGATACCCTCCATTGTCAGAGGTTGTTGTTCTGGCCAAAAGCATTGAACGTTCAATAATCTCCAGTCACATGATGGCTCTGGAATCCACTCATACATCTTCTCCAATTGTTAATGATGTGGGGTGTTCTGAACATGGTGATGATGTACAAATTAAGGGCTAAATCATTAAGAATGTTCAACATAATACTACCACTTTTTGTTTCAGGATCTAAATTTCATTTAAGCAATTATATGCAATGCCCAGCAGTGTGTAAACTAAGCAAAAAGTGCAAGAAATTAGGTCAATTTCATAGTGTTTGCAGATTTGATAAACGCCAAGTTAAAGTACACAGTGTTGACGGGAACTGTCCTGTGGATCTATCAAATATGGTCCTGAATCTGGAGATTGACTCCTTGTCTACTAACAAAATTACGGAACCTTTATGTCAGGTATTTCTAGATTCCAAAATAACTCTTAACATGATGTGTGACTTAGGTACACCTATTACTATCATATCTGATACTTTATTTTATCTACAGTGGGGTCTAATGTTATCCTGAGCACATCGGACATATATACTAAAGCTTATGGCGATCAAGATATGGGTTCTTCATAGACACTGTGTATTGTCTTGGCAGGTAAATGTCAACTAAAATCTACAATCAATAAAACGAATGGAGGTGCGCCAGGTAATGAAGTCCAGTCAATCTTGTTGTTTCAAACCCTTTATTTATACTTATTTTTTCTCAAAAGCACATACAGGTCAGCCAATGCGTTTCGTTCCAAAACAGTAGGAACTTCATCAGGGCTTAAGATAAAATATCATAGAAATCATATTTCAGCGCAAAATCAGTGTTCTCAATCCAGCTTATTCTGCCGGATGGTTCGGGAATTCCCATGCCATCATCATGCCCGTTTTCAAAATACCTTGTTAAGTATTCTCCTAGTTCCACGTCCAGGTGTCAATACGTGGATGCGGAACTAGGAGAATACTAAGCTTGATGATGGATTAAACCCAGATCAGTTGACTGGGGGTGAGTGTTTGATTTGCTATAACGCTCCGTCCATCATCCCCTTTGGTATCGCTTTGTTCGCCCTAAGTTGGCAGGGTATGCCCAGACGTGGGTCCCTTGCTCACTTTGCCACTGGATTCAAGATAGCCTGGCTGATGAGGTTTATGAACCCGAAACCGGTCCCAGGATGCTTGTTTCCGGTCCAGGGAAGACATGGCTTGGCAGTTCGGGCTGGACTGTTCCCATGAGGCACAGGGTCAGACTGATTTGCATATGGCCATGTCTGAACTGGGGTGGTGGAGTGAGCTAAAGAATGATGATGGATTAAACCCAGATCAGTTGACTGGGGGTGAGTGTTTGATTTGCTCTAACGCTCCGTCCATCATCCCCTTTGGTATCGCTTTGTTCGCCCTAAGTTGGCAGGGTATGCCCAGATGTGGGTCCCTTGCTCACTTTGCCACTGGATTCAAGATAGCCTGGCTGATGAGGGTTATAAACCTGAAACCGGTCCCAGGATGCTTGTTTCCGGTCCAGGGAAGACATGGCTTGGCAGTTCGGGCTGGACTGTTCCCATGAGGCACAGGGTCAGACTGATTTGCCTATGGCCATCTCTGAACTGGGGTGGTGGAGTGAGCTAAAGAATGATGATGGATTAAACCCAGATCAGTTGACTGGGGGTGAGTGGTTGATTTGCTCTAACGCTCCGTCCATCATCCCCTTTGGTATCCTTTAAGTGTTAGAGCTGAATTGAAAAGCTATTAAAGAAGTTAGTTGGGAATGGCATTATCAAACCCACTGACTCCTCTGAATGGATAAGTCCCATTGTAAGTGTGCACAAAAAGGAAGGTGAGATTCGCTTGTGCGCTGATCTGTGCAGTCTCAACAGGAACATTGTGGTTGAGTGCCATCCTCTGCCCAAGGTTCAAGACTTACTTGCCAACATTTGAAACTCAAAATGTTTCACAAATTTAAATCTCAAATCAGCTTCCCTTCAGATCCCATTATATGAAAGGTCCCAAGAGTTAACCGCCTTTGTAACTCTTTTCAGAGCATATAAGTTTTGCAGACTCCCTTTTGGATTGGCTCCAGCAGCTATTGTTTTTCAGCGCCTCATTGATAACGTATTGGAGGGTGTGAGTGGGGTGCAAGCAGTTCAAGATGATGTGCTGATCTTTGCAAAATCGTTACCTGAACATAATCACACTCTTGAAACAGTTTTCACTAGATTAAAAAAGTTTGGTATCACTCTTCGCACAGATAAATGAAACTTTTAGCAGAAAACATTGACTACTTAGGACACTCTATCACTCCTGATGGTATTTCTCCAAAATGTTCACTGATTAATGCTATTGAGGATGCACATCCGCCCAGTGACAAAGATGAGTTCATTCCTTTCTCGTGCTAAGCAAATAATATTCATGGTTTGTTCAAGGGTATGCTTTTATTGTGCAACCCTTGAGGAATTTACTCATGGAGTGACATATATCTGGTCTGATGTTGTGCAAGAAGCTTTTCGGAAAGTGAAGAATCTTATTATTTCAGCGCAAGCTTTGACTCTATTTGTAGCAGGCAGAAAGTGAAGCATATCTGTTGAGGCCAGTCAAGTTGGATTGGGGGCTGTGTTTTCAGAGTTATGTCAGACAAAGAAAACACCATTGCCTTTGCCTCTTGCAAAGCCAATTACAGTACCGTTGAGCGAGATTCATTGGCATGCTGTTGGATGGTGGAAAGGATCAAGACTTTCATTGGGGTTCCCATTTTGATCTATTCACAGAACACAAACCATTGCTCCATCTGTTGAGTGACAGTGGTTCAGGGAAAGCATCATCACAGTTAGTCAGATTGTTATCAAAACTGCAAGAATGTAATTTTACGGTGAAATACATACCTGGCGGAAAAAACATAAGAGCAGACTGTCTCTCCAGGTTACCCATCAGAGGTGAAGAATCCAACATACTTCAAGATAATGAGAATGTGATTGCTTTTGTGGAGGATATACTGCAGAACAAAGTGGCAATCACACATAAACAGTTGGTAGAAGCTTCCAAACAGGATGCCACATTACAGTCTGTTTTCAAATTCGTCTAAGAAGGTTGTCCCAAGGAAAGAAATGCTGAGGCTTCTTTGAGACCTTTTGTACAGATTTCAGAGGACCTATCAGTTGTTGAAGAGGTGCGAGTACGTAATGATGTGTGTGCTTCCTGTGACTATCAGAGATTATATTATTAAGGAGGCACCCAGGGCCATTTAGGGGTCAGTAGCACACAAAAATATATAAAATGATTTTACTGGAGAAATGCATTGGAAGCTCAATGTTTCTAAGTTTATTGATAATTGCATCACCTGCAAGTGATCTTATAAGCACTGGAAGGTATATCAATCATCTACTCATATGGTCCCTCTACTGGAGGAAGCTTGGCAAAAAAGTGGCACTTGATTTTGTGGGTCCATTTGAGTTACTGCCTATTAACAAAAGATACATAATGGTTTTGATTGATTATTTTTCAAAATGGGTTTATTTTGGTTCTACCTCTGTTCCTAACACTGATGCTATAATCATAGTTTTAAAAATATTTTTTTATGTTGAAGGTTCACACAAAGTACAGACAATGGCAGCGACTTCACATCATCATTCATGAAGAACTTAATTGAGTGTTTTCACATTACTCATCTTAGATTTGTGCTTTACTCACCTTCTGTCAATAGTTTGGTTGAACTCATGAATAAGTTCTTAAAAATAGTTGAGCAAGCAGCCTTGACCAAGGGTCTTGAGGTTGTAAGTTTTCTCTGGGAGAAAGTTTGGTCATATCTAGTAACTCCACACAGTACAATAGGTATGTCCCCATTTATGATGTTTCGCAAAAGATTACCAAGTGCTTCAGTTTGTTCTGACTGGGTGAGAGAGGTCAGCAACAAGAGCACACCTGACATGCAGAATAGTGCATCCAGAGTTTTGACAAAACAAACCATGTCAAAGAATTAACATTGAAAGCAGGGAATTGGGTTTTGATCAGAAATAGCTCTAAGGTCAACAAGGGTTTATCGAAATTTTCAAAGCCAGTTGGTGTTAAAAGAGTGTCTAAAGGTTCTGTACTTATAAAAGACAAAGGCTGGTGGAGTAAGAGAGATCTGGTCAAGATTACCTAGGCAACCAAAATTAAAGCTGTGTGCGGTTATGATGGCAAAAATGCCTCTTTAGAAAGCACTTGGTAACAAACAACTAAAGAGCATTCAACTGACAGTCAAGGGTCATCTCAGATTGATAATGCAAATGATTTGTTACTTACACAAAGGCAACCTGGTACAGACATTGTTCCTGAACAAGCTAATGATTCCATTACATCCCATAATACCAGAGTTGTATGCAATACTACTATGCCTTCTAAATTTAAGGATTACTATATGCCTTAAAGATAATAGATGTAGAGATGCAAATTTTGTGTTGTTATGCTTATTTTAGATATTTTTATTTCATATTTTTTTATACGAATTATTTCGCTTTGATTTTCAAAAACGAGAAGGTATTGTACCATAAGAAATTGCTGTAATGCATAGAGTGCGCGGTACCTTTAAGTACTTGTTATGAGCGAGCAAGCTCCTGCTTTGAGAAGCGAGCTCACTTGTCAAAATTAAATGCATTCCGGTTGCTATGTTTCCTTTTAAGTTGCTGCTTTATGCCCCACGCTGCTGTCCCGCATCAGTTGCTTGTTCTTCATTGGGTGTCTGATGCATGAGGACAGACTGCTTGTGGGCTCCTTACATCGAACTTAACTAAATAAATGACATACTTATCTCCGCTTGGCTCATGAAGTCTCTTATTAACAGTCATGTATTCTAGCTCAGGTCAACAATGTCCACAGGAAGTGTTTGTCTCTATGTGGAGCCACATTTGCATTTTGGTTCCTGAGGTGTGGAAAACCAAGAAGCGACTGATCGGCCAAGACGGTTTACATTTCTGTTATTGTCTGAAGGCTAATCTCTCTCCTTCTAATGATCACATCTGAAAGCCTGGCTAAGTCTATTGTACAAATTTACAATGTGATTACTATTGAACACCTTTTGCGCGGTAGGGAGTAAACTTGAGTCTTTTCTTCTGTCTACGAGCTAGCCTCCACAGACCTTTGCTAAGGAAACCTCTGGCCGATTGACACTGTGAATCATAGATAACTAATTTTTCTTTTATCTTTAAACTATTGCGGTCTCCCATTGGCATGTGAAAAAATGTCTCTGCCAATTTAAGGACTGGAACCTCAAAACAGTGTGTGGTGAGGGAATGAGGACGAAGGAAAATTAGGATTTTATAAACCTTGTAGGGAAACCAAAAGAATAACCCATTTTTATGATTGTATGTTACACCTCAAAAAGCAAATAAACAACAGTTAGTTTCTACCAAATGGTAAATGCCATTCATCTTGAAAATTTTAAATAGAGTGCATAGTGACTTGTTTTCTTGGAATTGGCTTTCTATTAATTTTGTGTTGTATGAAATCAAGGTTAAATCTATCACTTTTGTACCTGTTTTATGATTGCATAGAACTTTAAACTATTCTTTACTTTAATTTTGTTTTCTATTATGGTGTTCTAGTGTATAGTTCTATGTTTTTATTTTATTAAATATCTTTTGTTAATGTATTAATATTTTAAAACAAATATTTCTATTGTTTCTATTTTTTGTGGTTGCTGTTTAATGTTAATTATTTATTTATTGTGTTTTTTATGTATTACTTATTGCTTAATTGCTTTATATATTTTACATCAATATTACATTTTTATTTTGAGTTGTATTTCTTGGGGTATTGAGAGGGTAAAGTGTTCTTATTAATTATGTATTAATCAAAGTCACTTCGATGATTATGTTAATTATTTTTTAAAAATTATTTATTTAAATATTTGTTAACTTTGTGTTTTATATATAATTTGTAAGTTAGGTTGGAGGATTTATTGGGGATTTGGCAGATAGGGGCTTTTTGATTTGTATTGTAATTGATGTTATTTGTTTATTCTTTTTATTATTTCATATACTTTACTTGTTATTTCATTATTACTTTTTGCATTCATACACAAAAATGTTAATATTAGGTACTTTTTTCAGAATTAAATATTTAATAATTGATATTAATTGATTAATATATGGATTATGTTAATTAATACATGGCAAATTATTAATTGTATTTTTGTTGTTTGTTTAGCTGATACTTATTATGCTATACAATGATATTAAAAAATGTAATTATTGTTAGTAAGTTAATTGATATTTTGTGGGTCAGTTTTTAATATTTTATTGTTTAGATCAGTGAAATGTTAAAAAGAAATGTTTTGCAAATAATTATTTTATTATAAAGAGATGTGTTTTAATGCTTGTATGTCATATGGGCGAGGTAGAGGTAGACTGCATATTTTAATTATATGTATGATGTTTTTTGTTATTAATATTAGTTTTGGGGAAAATAGTATTAGTTTATTACCATATTTTTAAAAGGAAATTATATGATTTTTATGTAGTAAATGTAACCGCCACATACATTCTCTTTCTCCTATGTTTGTAGATCGAAATTAAAATTGAAATATGACCCTTCCAATGTATGCTCTTTCCACAACATTTGTTAAACATGTGGTAGATTGGTAAATCTCATCTCCCTCAAGGTATGGACTCTCCCCATTGGTTGTTACATTGAAGTTAGAGCAGTAAATCTGTCCTTCCCCAATATATGTACTTTCCCTCATGTTTTCTACATTTGAATTAGAATAGCAATTGTGCACCATACATGTTGGCACTTTTCACAATGTTTGTTAGATTGGCATTAGAATAGTACACTTGATCCCCAAGGTACGCACTTTCCCCAATGTGGGGTTATATTATAGGTGTTTAGTGAATGTAACCCTCCACATACATGCTCTTTCTCCAATGTATGTTAGGCTGGGGTTAGAATAGTGAATCTGGGCCCATATATATGAACGTTCCCCAATTTGCTCTTAATTAGCTTTTAATTATTAATATGCATCTCAAACAGGACATATCAATTCCACATACAAGCAGCATACACAAGCTTCTCATATTGCAGTTGGGGGATACATAGGCAGTATACAGTATCAAGGAGGCTAAAGCATAAACATGTCCATGATTAACAACATCATGCGAGGTACAGAAATAGTCTCATTTCAATCATTGGCCTGTTTAAGAGTCGATGACTGAGTCACAGCAGAATCAGGCCCAGTTCAGTGAAGGTAGGCACAATAGGGTTCCCATATGTCCCAGGGTCGTGCCTTAGGCGGTTGCTCCTCCGCATGTTGCTCCACCATGTCACCACAATAGGTCACTGCTCAGAGCCATGCTGTTACTGCAAGCCTTCTGTTACTTTCCTCTTAGTCAGGACAAGTAGAATGGATAAGAGACGTCTGTCTGTCGCTGGTATGGATGACGTATCCCCCAACAAAGTAACCTGAGGAGAGGGATCTTGTGCAATGCCAAAGATTTTATTTAGTACTTGCAAAACATCTTGCCAGTATTGGTGCACATTCACACAGCTCCTGGACAGGTGTAGGAAGTTAGCATCCTCCATCCCGCACCTCTTGCATGCACTATGTTCAACACCTCCTCATCTAGACAAACGTGCAGGTGTATAATAGTATTGATGAAGAAACATAAAGTGTATCAGTTTGAGCCTGTAATTCACAGGAGTATCTTTTAACTGCATGTAACAATATGGCCATGATTTATCTGGAAGTGTACAACCCAAGGCTGCCTCCCACCTCACCCAGGCTTCCCCCAGTAGAGCTCCATCCGCAACCAGGACAGCAGCATACAAAAAAAGGATATGAAGCGACCCTCCTCTCACCGCCTAATATATGCAGTGAGAAGCAACTTTTCACCTGTTCTGCAGGGTAAGTAGAAAAGCCCGCCTATACAGCAGACCTCAATCTATGGTTCCCTAAGATCGTCAGGGCGGATTCATCCCCTCAAGCCTTGAAACTTCTAAGGACAGGAAGCTACCATTGTCAAATAGATCAATAAGCTTAATCAATTTAAGGCTTCATTGCAAAGCTTTGATGGCATCTTCACAGGTTGGGGCCAACAAAGGATTATCCAGCAAGGGTATGAGAGGAAAGTATGGACAGTCTAGTCCGAGCCTCCCTGCCAGAAGCCACCAGGCCCAGATCATACTTGTCAGCACATTAACATCCAACATCACTGCATGGGGCCGAAGGGGCACCCTAGCCATCACATCCCCAGACCTAGTGAGTGCCCACTCTACTCTGGCTTGTAATGCTGGGGGTGCAGCAATGGTCCAATAGCACAGGTAATGTACCTGTGCAACTAGATAGTTAAGGTAGAAGTCAGGCACTACCAATCCACTCTGTAGCAGACGTTTAGCAGGATTCTCCCACTGTATCCTAGGCTGCTGCTCCCCCCACATCAGTCTAAGGAGAATGTGGTGCAGTTGCTTCAAAAAACATTGCATGAGCTCAAATGAAATATTGCAAATAGATGTAAAAACTTCGGCAGTGCCACCATTTTCACCGGGGAGATGCGGCCCATCAAGGAGTGGTGCAGGCGCAGCCACCCATCCACTTGCATTTTTAATTTATCCAGTACCGTCACAAAGTAAGCTCTAATCATCTATGCGCAGACGCACGTCACCCAGATCTCCAGTTATCTTACGCCATCCAGACTACACTGCAGTGGGTATTCAACTGCAATTTCTTCAGTATGGTCAGAAAATGGGAATATTTGGGACTTGGTCCAGTTGATGCAAAGGCCAGAGAGTTCCCCAAAATAAATGATATCTCAGAGTATGGGCGACAGGTTTTTCTCTGCGTTGTGAAAATATAGGATGACACCATCCACATATAGAGATAGAATGATGGAGCCACTACCTAGCTGCAAGCCCCGGTGCACATGCAGTTCTTGATTGCTACATGCCAATGGCTCTATTGGGAACACAAATATCAGGGGAGATCAAGAGCAGCCCTGACGCGTGCCACAGGCTATCTGAAATGTGCTTGAGTTGAAATCCTGACCCCCCTAAGTCTTGTGCTGGGAGCAGTGTAGAGCAAAGAGATCAGTGAAATAAAATCTGAGCTGAGTCCCAGTTGGAGCAGAAACTCCACCATGAATGGCCATATCAGGGTGTCAAACACCTTTTCTGTATCTAACCCAGAATGGCCACCATTACCAAGTCTGGGTAAGTCCTGTGCAGGACAGCAATCAAAGTTTGCAAGTTAAAAACGGTGAATCTTTGGGGTATAAAACCGTACTGGTCTGGTAAGACCAGGAATTGCATGAGTGGTTGTAGTCGCGTAGAGTATCTTCGCTCATATCTTATTATCTGTGTTTAGCAATGGCAGTGGCCAATATGAGGAGCAAAGCTCTGGTCCTCTGCCCGGCATTAACAGCACTGTAATGAGAGACTCTATGGTAGAAGGGGGAAGATGGCCTTTAGCAATCGCTGCATTATACATATCCAGCAGTTGGATCGCCAACAAGTCTATGTACATTTAAAAAAAGTCAGCCGGTAAGCCATCGCCACAGGGTGTCTTCCCACTGGGCAGGGCCATGACTGCCTTCCTAACATCCATAAGCGTCTCTGGGGAATTAAGGAGTTCCTGTAGCGAGCCTTTCAGCCACACCAGTGCCACGTGATCGAGGATCTGTACGCAGCTTCCCAATGCTCCAGCGTATAAGGTTTTGCAGTAGCTACAGAAGATCAACAGAAACTTGGCCAGATCAGTGGTAAAGATCCCATTAGCTCTGTGCATGGCAGTAATACGGTCATGGGAGGGAGCATTCCTGGTGACTCATGCCAAGGTCTTCCCCAGTCAATTGACTTCCCTGAATTGTCCTACTCTAGCTTTTCACCCCAGATATAGTACCTCCCTCACTGCTTCTTCCCAGAACTCACTGAGCATCTCCTACTCGTTTTCACAATTACAAAGCATTCCCTCCAGAAAATCCAATCTGCCCCTTATAGACGTAAGAATCCCAGCCCCTGCCACAATATATATATATCCCTTATGTAGGCATTAAAAGCCTCCCATAGGGTTTCCACCTCATCAACTGTGTTTTCATTCAACTGAAAGTATTCCATAATAGCTTCCCTAATTTTGCATAGAATACTGAGTCCTGCAATTCACTACATCTCAGATGCCAACTAATGAATCGTGGATAGGGAATTGGGCCAGCTAGTACCAGCAGGACGGGTGAGTGGTCTGACAGTGTACGAGGGAGCATTTCCACAGTGTGGAGCCTATGCATAGTGAGTAGGAGAGGAGCCAGAAGTCCAGGCAAGAGGACACGCTGTACACCTGTGAGCAGCATGTGCACTCTTGATCTCTCAGATGCAGCACCCACCAGGCATCTACCATGTTGCAGAGCAGTAATATTGGCTCAAGGGCCAGGCTGGCCTGCAAGCTAGGATGGGGTTCTTCAAAGTACTATCCAACGGTGGGGAAATGGAAGTATTAAAGTTCCCTCCCCAAATAATTGGCCAGTCCCTCTTCTTAGTGCAAAGGGCAATGATCTCATCAAAGGACTATGGTGAGTCCACATTGGGGCCATATAGGTTCACCAGTAGTAGGGGGTGACCTTCCAGTCTTGCGGCCACAGCTTTCAGTCTACCCTCCACAACTTTCAGGGTTTCCATGACTGTGAACCAGAGAAACCTCCTAACCATAAATTGCCCTGTGTGCATAAGTGGAGTACGAGGAGACGTACCGGTGCTTCCCCCAAGCAGAGTCAAAAGTGGGGTAGCCAATAGTTAATCAATGAGTATCCTGCAGCAGGGCCATATATATCCGATGTCTGTCTAAATAGGTCAGGACTTTAGACAGACTGTTCTGGCCCTGGATATTTCATGTAATGAAAGTCACCATGAAATAGGACAAGCAATTAACTATGTCATCCCCCGAACACGGTGCATCACAGAAATTAAAAAAACGGTGTCCCTGTAGTGCTTAATAGAATTGGTCAACATAGATGCAGAACAAACTTAGAAAAGCAAAACTACCCCAGGCCTCCTCCATCCCACGCCAACCCCAAATGTCAGTGAATACCCACCCAAGATGAAACCAAAGGAAATGGGAGAGTCATGCTAGCAGCAAGGCTTCTTGTGTGCACTCCATGCTTGGGGGACCCAGGAGCACAGCCTGATTCTCAGGCACAGCTTGCTGGAATAAATCTCTTATCACGTATTAACGAGTACCATTCAACTTATGTTCTGCAAAGTGTCATGCAACCTCAGTGTCAAGCTACATCAAAGTAACACTAACAAACTCATAGCACCAGTATTTGAACTGAAGAAAGCAAAGCAGAAAACAACACCTGCTGATATTTGGCTAGGAACAAGTTCCAGTGCAAAGAGAGTCAGGTATTGTCTCATGCCAGAGCTACAGCTCACTATTAGTCAGTCCGGGTGTAACAGGGTCGCCATCAGTGAACAGATGTTACTCAATAAAGTCCAGGACCTGTTCTGGTTGCAAGAAGAAATGTACCTTTCCAATGTGTTCCAGTCGAGGCTTAACTGGGTAAATCATAGAATACTTAAGCCCCCAGGCTTGCAGCATGAAAGTGTGCCTTACCTCCTGGACTGCCTGTGTGAAATTCAGATAGAAGGAAGTTGGTGAGGACTCGAATTGCAGTTTGGGGGTGGCTCTTTTGGGCCTCAAGAAAAAATATCTATCCCTGTAATTGAGGAGCCTTGCAATTATAGGCCAAGTAGGTTGTTCAGGTTTAGGGGCCGGGGCCAGCGAGTGATGCACCCTTTTAGCAATAAAAGTGGTGGAAAAATGGGAAGGTTCAAATAACGATACCAAGAGCTCCTCTATGAAAATTATCAAGTTGCCAGCAGGAGTCTTCTCAGCCATGCCCATGATGCATAAATTGTTTGGCTTTGAGCACCCCTCCAGATCTTCGTTCTGGGTGTGGAGCGTCAGGGCTCCCTGCATGTTATGCTGCGAGTCTTCTACATCCAAAATCTAAGCTTTAGATTGGGTGAGCCTGGACTCATGGCAAACTATCCGCTCTTGGAACCCATCAAGTTGCGCCGCCAAGGAGTCGATCTTCGTATCGATAGCTCATACGCTCGCCTTCACATCCTGCAGGGCTTGGATAACAGGGTCTGCCTTGGCCCCATATTGACTAGAGGCTCCCTCAGGGCTTGGTGTGGTTATATTTGTTTTGTCAAATAGCTTAGACTCTCAGTGGTCAGCTTTGCCCATGATGAGGCCCCCTTTCCCACATGTGGCATTGCCAATAGGGCAGTTCTTCCAGGGGCCACTCAGGCTTCAGTACACCAGGGCAGACTGCACCCAGTGAAAAGCCACCTTCAGGTGCAGCCGTGGCATCGCGGTAGTGCTTGTGTAGGCCCCAGTGCACAGCAGGCAATGAAAACCCAGGCTGGGTGGATCCGCGCCTCGGGCAGGGTTCAACTGAGCAGCCCTAGTGCCATGCTTCCCAGGGGCTCGCATCAGCTTAGTCCATGGGACTGGTCGGCCGATGGTGAAAGGGCTCCGACAGGGCCTGGCCCAACTCGGAGCTCTGTGCCATCACCAAGGAGCATGTAGGGCCTACGACACACAGCCTAGTGACGTGTCTCGACCAGCAGCCAATGCCCGAGTCCCACAGAGTAATAGTGCTCCAACCCCCCACCACTCCGAGTGCTCCAGGATAATGCCAGTCTCAGTGCAGGCCCAGGTCCTCTGTAGTCAGCACGTCACGACAGCCAGGCCGCTCACACACTCTGGGTGGCCGCTCATTGACCCAGTCCAATCAAGCCACCTGACCACCCCTCAGAGATCTACATCAGCAACAGCCGGGCAGTATAGCACCAAACAATATGAGGGGGCAAGTTTGCTGGATTCAGACAAAAACTTCGACCTAATATCCTGACGGTTCCTCTGGTCGGTCATGATTGCTATGGGTCTAAGTAATGGTCTTCTACCATACATAAAGGCTCTTTTTCAATCTTTAATTGCACAAGTCATATAAATATGGGTCAGGTAAGTAGGGGCACTAGACAGGATTTCCCCCTGTCGCCGCTGTTGTTTTCCCTTTATCTAGAGCCGTACGTTGAGGTTTTGAAGATCTGTACCATCATCCAATCCCTGCATCTGCATACATTGGAAGTCAAGGTTCTAGCTTACACAGATGGCATAGCAATATTAACCTGCTCTCTTGCATCAGCTTTGCTATCAATTGGGAAAATGTCGGCTGATTTTGGATCAGTCTCCAGTTCCAAATTGAATATTGACAAAATGGAAATCTTATCAAGTGCCATCCCGGATACACCTGATGCTTGCTAATTACTTCTGTAACATACCTGGGCGTAAGAATCTCCTTGGTTATGGCAGAGATTATCAGATTGAATTATGAGTCAACATTTGCAAGCTTGGAGATATTTAGGTAATTGGATAGACTGCATTTGAACCTTATCGCTAGATGCAATCTGATCAAAATTATTATTTTGCCTTGCTTTCTCTATCTGTATAGGTCTATTTTGCTTTATCCGTCAAAAATCTTTTTTAAAAGGGTAGAATCAAGTTGGCAGAAATATATCTGGCAATATTAAAAATAAACGTAGGGTAGGTTTTCTATAACCAAGAAGGATCTGGAATAACAGGAGCTTCTTCCTTTGTTCAGGGGATCTGGGGAATACTCTAGATGCCACTTGTTAAGGGAATACTTTGTATTCCTTCCAAACAGACCAAAACAAATAAATAGCAGAAAGAATTAGGGGAAGAGCTTATTCTCAGTGGGAATCCACCATTCTCCATCTTGCAAATACGTTTTCTACAGAAAAATGAACTTTTTCTGTCAATTATGGTTGACCCTAAAAATGCCTCGAAACCCTAGAACAGTTTTATATCAATACAAGGTCTTACCACATTTGCCTTTTGTTTTTCAGTGAATTTCTAGATTTTTGGTGTCATTTTGTTCATTAAAATATTCTCTGTATTTATAAATTTGAGGAGAATTTTTATTTTACTGTGTTGTGTTTTAGACTTTTTAACTATTTTGTCACTTCTAAATGTTTGCACATTTTCTGTGCCATAGGTACCAGGAGTTGAGCACAGGTTTAAATGACTAAAACCTTTACTGGATTTAACAAGAATAGTAGCAATATTAATACTCCACTGTGCCACTATAAAATAATAACATAACATAACATAACATAACCTAACCTAACATAACATAACATAACATAACACATACATAAATACATAATAAGGTGACCAAATAGCATCTATCAACAAAAATAACTAATCCAAAACGGAAGTTTTCCAATTTGTGTATAAATCTTCTTTTTATTCTGTATGTTATAGATCTTAAGCAAAGCATAGAGCATATCAACAAATGGCCTACATGCAGCATTACAACTATGTAAATCTTATAACTATATTGATTGCAGGCAAAAAAAACACTAAAGAATAACAATGTATTAAAAAGTACAAAAAAATAAACTTTTCAATACCTTGCACCTAAATCTCCTACAAACCCCATAACCCACGACTAAATTAAAAATAACTAATTACATTTAAATAATTAAATTACTCATTAAAAAATACAAAATATACTAAAATACTTAAAATAACAATTAATCAAAATGTAACATAATTAATTGCAAATTCATTACTTAGCATTAAAATGAATTAACATTTAAAAATCAATTAACTATATTTTAAATAACTGCACACCCTAATCGCCTACAATTCCAAAATCCCACTACTAAATTACAAATTACTAATTAAATGTAAAACATCTTAACCCCTTCCATGCGTCTGGGCGTGTGCGTCAGACGACCGGGAGCCATCCGATCTGCGCACGCGTGGAATTTTCCCTCACCGCGGGGAAATTCCGGCCGCGCCCAAGGGGTTAAATGACACATAAAAAAACTATGCTAAAATAACAAAAAAAAGATTCTCATAACAGTAATTCATAAAAATAATATAAGCAATATGTCTAAAATTAATTAAAAAAAATATTTAATAGAATTAAATGAAAGTAAACAATATTATGCAACCATATTTAAAAACAAGATTATAGCACAGACTTGTTGGTGACCTCTCTTATTGATGACCAAAGTACAATGGCCGATGAGGGTGATGGGGGTGTACTAATTCTTCTGGACATCACCGCCACCTTCAATATCATTGACAGGTCGAGACTCTTAGAGCCTAATTATGAGTCTGGCGGTCCGAGGACTGCTAAACTTATGGGGGCGCGGCAGTGGCGTTCCAGCTACCACGCACCAGACCAATTACAACTTTGGCGGTCTGACCGCCATTTCACGGCGGCAACCAACAGGGAACCACTGTTACCTGGTGGTGACATGGCGGTCAGGGGCTCAGCGATAAGCTGGTGCTGCGGCACCTCCATGCATATTACGAGTTTCAGGGCCACCAGCGCTGTCATGGAGGTCTTTACTCCATGAAAAGGCTGGTGGTCCCGAAACAAAGGGGGGTCTTAGAGGGCCCCCTGTTGCCCATGTGCATGGGGATGCATGCAGGGGGGCACAACATGTGCCCCCTGTGTGCATGCACCACGGTTCCTGCAAGGCATGGGCTTTACAGACCATGCCGTGCAGAAACTGCTTTTGGAGCTCCAATTGCGGTGCCCATTTACAGAGGCACTGCTGTGGGAGTGCCAGAAAAAGCATGCCAGACACAAGGAAACTTGTAATCTGGTCGGAGGTGCGCGCATGGGTTTGGCAGTGCGGGAGAGGGCCTCCAGCATGGCAGTTTGCTCCCGCACTGCCAAACTCATAATCAGGCTCTTAGAGTGACTCACTAACTCTGCAATCAGTGGATTTTACCTAATCAATCCCAGTGAGTTTATATGGATCACCTTCAGTCTAAACTCAAAGCCCTTCACTGGGAAGCCCCCAAAAGGGCCACCTTTTTGCCTTTACTATTTAACTTTTATTGATCGCTTCTGGTGTCCTTGCTACAGCAATACAAGTTAAAGACTTTTTGTCATTTTGATGCCACACAGCTGGGCTGTCATCTCCTAAGTTCACCGGTTGATATTCGCTCTGACTTCCGTGTAGTTGTATTAGTCATGCAAGTCTTGATGAAATCATCATTTTTAAAACTTAACCCGAGTACAATTGGAATATTTCCTATCTACAACAAAGTCAACAAATGGGACAAATCTCTATGGGCCATAGCATCTAGCCCATCTGCCAAGTCACTGCTGATTGCAATCTAGGTTTTATCATGGATTCCAAGTAAGCCCTAGATTTGCAGATCTTGGTACTCACCAAGGCTTACCATCTTCAAGTAAAAGCACTAAAGAGAATCTTTCCCATTCTATCCTTTTCTCACAGAATCATCTTTGCTAATCCTTTATCCAGCCCTGGCATGACTTTGGTAATTCTGTTTATATGGACGTTGCTAAAAAGAAAGTCGTCAGTTACTGCAAAATCTTTAAAATGCTACCATTAGATTAGTATTTAATCTAAAAAAAATTATCATGTCACTACCAAGTGCAAGTTACTTCGCTGGTTGCTTGTAAAAAAATGTATCTTGTTTAAGACCTTATATTACATACACAAGGCCTACTACGAATCACTTCCAGCTTTGCTCTCCAGAAATTCAAAAAATGCTCACATGATCAGAAATTAAGATCCTCCAGTTCTCTTTCTTTTACAGACCCAAAACTAATATTTCACAGTTGGGGGCAGCTGAAAGTTCTGGATTCAGGGCCTCTGCTTGTAGAACTCACTTCCACACACAATGTGAAAGGAACACAATGTGCTTACATTTCGGAAAACTCTCTCTGGTTGGCTTTTTGGAATCTTGTTGAACTCTGTCTCCTTAGCTAGTGGAACAAGCTCCCCATCTCCCTCCTGGGGCAAATACAAGGTGGACTTGTTGTGACGGGACATCGTCTCCTTAGCCTTCTGTGGACTGCCCATTGCTGTGGGAGCTAGCTGAGACAGTACTCCAGGCGAATGCTAGACACAGACGCTCCCTGCAAATGGCTGAAGGCCTGGATGCTTCTGTGAGAGCAACTCTGGGGGAACCCGGGAGAGGGTGGTCTCTCTTAGGAACATAAGGTGCTGCTACAGGAGCTCCCCAGGTCAGGAGGTCAAAAAGAGATTTGAGAGAAGGCCGAATTCCAAGCCTTATAGTTTACTGCTGCTAGGAAGAAGAAAGCGGAAGTGCCCAGGGATGGTAAAACATTTAAAACTACTACAGAATTGCACCAAAGTTTTAGAATCCAGAAGGGCCCACAAAAGCACTCTTGATGACCGGAGCATGCCACCAGGAGCAATAAACCCCATCTGATTTGGCCCATTGGCTCTGTAAAAAATTAATAAAAAGCTAGACAGTTGTATGCAGAACTGGAAAATATATCAGTCAGTGCCCTGTGCCTTGGAGGCACCCTTCTTATTTGTTTACCTCTAAACAGGATCTTTCAGTCACCCCGGGGAACCCAATAGCCAGGTGGGTCCCCCTGGGGAACCTCCAGAGCAGGAGTGCTAAAGTGTAAATTTTTTACATTTTCCTCTATTTGGACATTTGGGCTACCAAAAATATCTGCTTTCTACCAGGTGTGTCCTTAGCCTTCCATTCCAAAGTTCACCAGACACCGAGGGCACCATTGTTCATTCTCCTGCCCCACTCCTTGCGCCAAGAAACTGGCAGTGCAGGGATATAGAGGCGCTGGATGATAGGGAAAGGTGCCAATTCTCCCATCATCATGAGAAAAGGGATCACTGACACAATATTGTGGCAAGGAATATCGTTGTCAAAAATATCAGACAAAATATAATTTATCATAATATCGTGATCCTATACTTATACTCAGAGCCCCCAGGATATTGCGGCATAGATTTGCAAATTTAGTGGCACAAAAAGTTAAATTTTGCGGCACAAAAATTTATATTTTGCAGCATTATTGCTGCACTTTATTATACTTATAATCATTCCTTTTCAGTCTTAAATCAATGGAAACAGTCTTAGCAGAGTATTCCAGTTTCAAATAGGCATGTTTAAAGTGTCTAAGAGTATTTGTTTGCTATGCTAAGTCCCCGAGTCCTGCAATGGCTGGCAGCAACATTTTTCTCATGTTTCTGGCAGCCAATCAGAGAACTTGCAGGACTCTGACATCCGTAGGAGTGAGATGGCCCAAGGGAAGTAAAGATCCCAGGGCCAATCATAACTCTGTACTTTTAAATCGGTGTGCCCGCAGGAGTCTAAGACAATCTTGCAAGCCTAAATGTGCCCCTGCTGGGACCCGAAACAAGAAGAGAGGGGATGCGTTGGTGCCCAACACTGCTCCCTGCTTCCTGTCTACTCTTGCCATGGAACAGGGTGCAGGCACCCCTACCCTGACCAGTGGCATCAACCCTTCCACTTTCCCCACCACTGGCCCTGCTTACAAGCCTACACCATGGTTTGCTGTAATTTGATTCTCTCCCGGATGTTCATGCATTTTATAACTGCGCAGTAAACAACAAGTTGCACATGTGATTATACTGACTGACCCCCCCTCACCCCACAATCTAACCACCACCACCCCCTCCTCCAGGGCACAAGTCCTAGGAAAATAAGTGGGGGGACTAACCAAGTTAGGTAGTTTGCAAGTGACATCATGGTGCGTGCCACCATAGCACATGACGCCACGACTCGTAGCATTGCGTGTGGGATCACAGGAAGTGACCTGTCTGGAAGTGACATCAGATATTAAGACCTCACACATATGTTTATCAGGTATATCATGAGTACATTTAAGCGCATTATGAGATTTAACAAATTAGATTTTGCTTTGGGCTTGTGCAAAAATAAGTGGTGCAATCCCGATGCAAAATCTGGGCCTCAAATAATAACATTTTTTTTAAAACCTTGCCACAAAGAAATTGGCAACAAGGAGAAGCATGACAGCAGATCTCTTCTGCTTAATTGGTTGCAAAGTCTGCATTTTAAATTATTTTATGGGATTAACGCATCTGCTACAGAGGTACCCAGTAAATCTCAGGAAATAATAATAATGGTGAGATAACTCTGGAGGTTAAAGCATTTGTTGGCGAGATCTGTGTTTTGTGTAGTCCTAGATTTGCATCAAAGTTGTATAGAAGGTTAATGTGTCTCCTGCAAAGCACATCACGTGACATGCAGATGAGAGATTTTTATTTTATGTAGCTAGGTAAGTAAGATACTGCTTTCAACACAGATATTCTTTTGTTAATTGCAGTTCATAAATTGTAATCCTTCTAATATAGCACAGTGAGCTGTGAAAGACATGTGACTCCTACACTTTATAACCCTCACTGATGCATGTAACATATCTTGTACATTGATTTACACACTTACATGATTTATTGTCAATGTATAATGTGTATGTTAGGTAAAGCGCTCTGACACCCTGCATTGGGATGAGCAGCGCTATAAAATTTGCAAATACTTGGACAGACCAACAAATCTGACATTCTTACAGTGCATGCACTTACTTACATAAAGGGACTGAACAAAGTCAAAAGCACACCTCTCTTAAGTACCTGTGTAGATATAAGCTGTGTTCTTTCGTTTTGGCTTTGTTGTATTTGCATATGAGTGAGGTTCCAGGCCAAGTTCAGTCAGGGAACTCGATCAAAAGGAGCCACCTGAAAGCCCCTTAACTTGGCCTTGGTCTTTGGCACAGCTGGAGGTGACAATGAAAAAAGTTCCCCTTGCTGCCTGCACTTTGTTGCTGAGAACAGAATGAAGGAATTGCCCGGCACGTTTGGCGCGTGAAAGGGAATATTTGCCTATTCTGAAAGTTAACACACTCTTGGCCAGCACCTCTTCCTCAACATACCTGCAGGCGATCTGGTCTCCATTGTTACTTTCTCTGCTCTTCTTGCAGGAGACAGGACTGCTGCAGCTTTCTGCCGCCCAAACCCTAAGTAGACCTTATTTTGTGGGCACTTTTGTAAAAATCACAGCAGGGAAAGTGTTGAATTTCAGAGGAATGAAACTTACTATTCCCACACCAAACAGTGCAACAGTAGAGGATGTGTCAAGTTGAAAAGAGGTTAATTTTACAATTCCTACTGCAGTCTAAACAAGAGTAGGGAAAGTACTTAATTTAAAACATATTACATATATCAGTAACACCATTAATATAGTAAAACAAGCATTTGCAATGCAATAGGTCTCGCATTCACGCAAGTTTGAGCTATTGGCATTGTAAATGACAATCTGGCACATGCATCAAGGAAGGCTTTTGCGATTCCTTAATTGCGATTATTAAGGAATCGCAATTAAGGAATTGCAAAAGCCTATGCATGTAGGAATCGCTATAAAAATAGCGATTCCTAAACATTCCTTAATTGCGACTCGCAAATTGTGAGTCGCAATTAAGGAATGCCGTCCCATTCATTCCTATGGGCCTACAGGCCCAAAGGAATGAATTGGAGATTGCATGCGCAATTTGCGAGTACCAGTAGGTACTCGCAAATTGCTCATGCAATTTCAAGGGTGTCAAAATGACACCCTGTTGCACCCCTGAAATTGTGATGTGCACCCATGTTGCGCACACACATGCCCCAAGGGCATGTGTGTGTGTAACCTAAAACTTTAAAAAATGCATTTTAGTGCATTTTTCAAAGTTTTTGCAAATTACAGACAAGTTTGATTTGTCTGTAATTTGCGGTCCCAAATAGCGAAATTGCTATTTGAAAGTGCTTCTAGCATTGCATTTAAGGAATCGCAAATTGCGATTCCTTAAATGCAATCGCAATTTAGGAATTCGCAAATAATTGCGAATTCTTAAATTGCGCCTAGGAAACACTTTCATGCATCTCCAAAGGCCAATTTGCGATCGCAAACGGCCGATTTTTGCGAATCGCACCCTTTGCGATCGCAAAAACCTTTGATGCATGTGCCCCAATGCCTTTTATTCATGTTTTGGGTTTTAAAGCATAAATAAAAGGCATTGTCATTTACAATAGTAGTGATAAATAGTGCAGTGAAGAAGATGTGTAAGTGTTGTAAATTACACAGACACAAAGTGTGAAGTGAGAGTTACATATGATCTGAGCTATAAACACTAACAAAGCGCTCCAACACCTTTCACTCTGTGATTACACTGTTACTGCTCAGGAGGAAGAGTGGGGGGGGGGCTAATACCTGCCCTCTCCGTGATTTGAGTGTGCAGTGTGGCATTGCGTAGTGTCATTGCTATCTTTGCCTAATAAAACACACTCCAGCTGTAGTAGGGCCCTGGCTTCACTTCCTGGTGCAGGGCGGGCTGTGCTTTATGTCAGGCATGGAGAGAGGAAGGGATGGTCTCGGCTGCAGCTCCGGCCTCATACAGTGCCCCTGGTATTACTAGTGAGCGGGAGGCGCTGAGGTGGTGGTATTGGTGGTGGTGGTATTGGTATTGGTGGTTGTGCTATTGGTGGTGGTATTGGTGGTGGTATTGATGGTGGTGGCATTGGTGGTATTGGTGGTGGTGGTATTGGTGGCGGTGGTATTGGTGGCGGTATTGGTGGTGGTGGTATTGGTATTGGTGGTGGTACTGGTATTGGTGGTGGTGGTATTGGTGGTGGTATTGGTGGTGGTGGTTGTATTGGTGGTGGTGGGATTGGTGGTATTGGTGGTGGTGGTGGTGGTATTGGTGGTGATGATATTGGTGGTGGTGGTGGTGGTATAGGTGGTGGTGGTATTGGTGGTGTTATTGGTGGTGGTATTGGTGGTGGTGGTATTGGTGTTTGTAGTGGTGGTATTTATATTGGTGGTGGTGGTATTGGTGGTGGTGGTATTTGGTGGTGGTATTGGTGGTGGTGGTGGTATTGGTGGTATTGGTGGTGGTGGTATTGGTGGTGGTGGTGGTATTGGTGGTGTTGGTGGTGGTGGTATTGGTGGAGGTGGTATTGGTATTGGTGGTGGTGGTGGTATTGGTGGTGGTGGTATTTGGTGGTGGTGGTGGTATTGGTGGTGGTGGTATTGGTGGTGGTGGTATTGGTGGTGTTGGTGGTGGTGGTATTGGTGGTGGTGGAGGTGGTGGTATTGATGGTGGTGGTATTGGTGGTATTGGTGTTATTAGTGGTGGTATTGGTGTTATTGGTGGTGGCATTGGTGGTGGTGGTATTGGTGGTGGTATTGGTGGTGGTGTTGGTGGTGGTGGTATTGGTGGTGGTGGTGGTATTGGTGGTGTTGGTGTTGGTAATGGTGGTGGTATTTGTGGTGTTGGTGGTGGTATTTGTGGTATTGGTGGTATTGATGGTGGTATTGGTGGTGGTGGTATTGGTGGTGGCATTGGTGGTGGTGATATTGGTGGTATTAGTGGTGGTATCGGTGGTGGTATTGGTGGTGGTGGTGGTATTAGTGGTGGTATTGGTGGTGTTATTGGTGGTGGTGATGGTATTGGTGGTGGTATTGGTGGTGGTGGTATTAGTGGTGGTCACTTGCTCTAGTAAGTTGCGCTTCTACTTTTTAAATTTGCATTTACGCTATCTTTCAATCTGTTTAAACTTTTTATTCTTTACTTGGGGACATTACCTGATCTTAACGATCCAATTTGGGGGCCGACTTCTTCATCGCCTTACCGCCCATTAACTTGATCCTTGCCTTTCATACTTTTTCACTTACTCTCCGGGCTGCCGCGGTTTCCCTTTGTGGGAAGAGAGTCAGTTTCCTTTCCCGCTATTCTGCACTTTTGCTGGCCGCCATCTAGCGAGGGTAATGGTCCAGCCTTCTCCAACTTACGCTCCAGGGGGCTTACAAAAACAGATGGAGGTCCGAGCGTGCAGTGGACACTTGCTCGAGTAAGTCGCGCTTCAACTTTTTAAGTTTGCATTTATGCTATCTTTTAATATGTTTAAACTTTTTATTCTTTACTTGGGGACATTACCTGATCTTAACGATCCAAATTGGGGGCCAACTTCTTCATCGCCTTACCGCCCATTAACTTGATCCTTGCCTTTCATACTTTTTCACTGACTCTCCGGTCTGCTGCAGTTTCTGTTTGTGCGGAGAGAGTCAGTTTCCTTTCCCGCTATTCTGCACTTTCGCTGGCTGCCATCTTGCAAGGGTGACGGTCCAGCCTTCTCCAACTTCCGCGCCAGGGGGCTTACAAAAACAGATGCAGGTCCGAGCGTGCAGCGGATGCGTGCAGCGGGCGTGCTGCTGGTGCACCGAAGGCGCGCCAAAGGCAAGCCCGTCTGCGCCCGTCCCCGCTCTGGCCGCACTCAGCGCCAGTCCCCCTGTCAATTTGGCCCTAGAATTCAAGGACCAACTTAGTTATTCCAGGGATACTCTGTTAACACTGAATACCTCACGTGAGCGCTACACTGACCCACATCTGGCCCCTCTCGGTGACAGTGAGGGTACCAAATGTCCAACTTGTAACTTCTCCTCAACTAACCTACACATTAGGCCCCTCCCCCCACACTTTCAGCAAAGATAACTTCAAAAACTCAGAAATCTAGCTACAGCTGCACTCTCATTAATGCCAGATCACTCATTAAGCATGCTTTAGAGTTTGCAGACTTCATAGAAAGTCAGCACATCAACTTAGCTTTTATTACTGAGACCTGGGCAGAATCAACATCTGACCCAGACTTACTAGGAGCAATACCGCCAGGTTTCAGGATATACAGACACAACCGCCCCCAAAAAAGGGCGGAGGTCTTGCAATCTTATTCAGAGAACATTTTAAAACCATTTTTAATACCCTCTCTAATGGGTCTCTTTGCAAAGCTATTTGTTTTAAAATTGAAGTAAACAGCCACTATTCTTTTAGCGGACTTCTCGTCTACCGACCACCCGGTTCCAGAACTGCCTTTTTTTCAAACTATTGGCAATCTTATAGAATATAAAGTGGACACTACAGAGTCCACTATTTTAGGTGATTTTAATTTTAATTTGGAAAATTCTCTGGACTCAGATTCCACCATCCTACTGGATCATGTGGCTGGGGCAGGTCTAACACAAATTGTCCAGGGTCAGTCACACATAGCTGGACACCTCTTAGATGGTATCTTCACAGACAACCCTCAGCTCCACTGGCTATCCTCCCTTCCCTTCACATGGGCAGACCATAAGGCAGTCATGTTTGAATTAAAAGGGTTATCCAAGGTAGAATCGGCCCGCCCACAAACTGGGAGCATTACGAAGCGTAGGTGGAGTATCATTGATGCTGGGCAGCTTAATGCATCCCTCATCCATTCAACTCCTCTAATCTGCTCTGATCCAGACATATCAGCCTACAACTACCATCAATGGCTGGACACATCATTAAATCAGCTAGTCCCAGCAAAAAAATCCCAAAGCCATAAGTCTAATCCCTCCAAGCCTTGGTTCAACAAGGACCTTAGACAGCAAAAACAGGAATGTAGGAGAGCTGAACGTAAATGGAGACTTGAGTACAAATCAGCCGACAGAGAGTCAAAATTTCCAGACTCTAAGAACCCAAACACAAATAAACAATTTTGTAACAGGTTAGCACTTCATTTTCAAGATAAAGTTAAATCTGTCTACGACTCTTTTTGAGACTGTAATCAAACCAAGGACTCAAATTGCAGATCTCCTAAAGAAGTTTATAGTGTCCCCACACTAACCCACTTTGGACCTTTGACAGTTGAACAGACTCAAATGAGACTGATTCAGATTAAATCAGGCTCTCCATTGGACCCTTATCCTGCCAGAATTATTCATCTGGTCCCATGGGTGATAGCCATTCACCTCACAACCATCTTTAATAACTTATTCGAAGCAGGATATTACCCAAAAGACTGGAAGGTAGGATCTATTCTGCCATTACTAAAAAAGAACTATCTAGATTTGGATGACCCCAACAACTACCGACCAATCCCTCGTTTACCATTCCCTGCTAAACTTGTTGAAAAATTGGTTAATAAGGAATAAAGCACCTTCCTAGACAAATCCAATTGTTTAGATTCATCACAATTCGGTTTCCACACTCACCACAGTACCGAGTTGGCACTAATTAGTGGCACGGAAGAAATCAGGCAAACCATCGACAGCGGAGGAAATGCAGCTCTGATTCTTTTAGATCTGTCAGCCACATTTGATACGGTCAACTGCGCTCTCCTAATTGATCGCCTTGAAACAATAGGGATCAAAGGCAATGCCCTTAAATTCATCTACTCCTTTTTGGAAGACCGTATCCAGACGGTCTCTCTTTGTGATTTTACCTCACCATCCTTTTCATTACCCTGTGGAGTCCCCCAGGGCTCCTCTTTAAGCCCCACTTTGTTCAACCTTTATGTGACCCCACTTGCAGACCTAATCAGATCATATGGCTTCTCTCTGGTCTCTTATGCAGATGATACACACATTTTGTATCCATCACAGACAATCCTGGGGACACAGCAGCTGAGTTCCACGATTGTATGCTCCACATTGGGAATTGGATGAGAAGCAATTGTTTAAAACTGAATTCCTCAAAGACTGAGGTCATGCTATTTGGTAACAATCCATCTTTCTGGTCCAACAACTGGTGGCCCAAGGCATTGGGGACTCTGCCTAACCCCAGTAACAAAGCAAAAAATCTTGGGATAATTAGTGATATCAACCTATCCTTTGAAGGTCAGATAAACCATATCAGCTCATCATGCTTTTTCACCCTGAAAACTCTAAGGAACGTTTTGCCATTTATCCCAGCAAGCCTACAAAAGAGGGTAGTCACAACTCTTATTTCCTCCAAAGTAGACTATGGCAACACTCTCTTCATTAATATCCGAAAGCGTTTTCTTCAAAAACTACAAACACTGCAGAATGCCGCGGCACAGCTTCTAATGGGTATCCCAAAACATAAATCAGCTTCCCAAGCATTGATTCATCTGCACTGGCTCCCTATCGACAAACGTATTCAATTTAAGGCACTCTGTATTGCCTTCAGAGCTCAACAAGCTGTTGGTCCAGACTACTTGATTCAGCGTTTTCAACGCTACATCCCTTCCCATCCTCTACGCTCATCCACAAGCGGTAATCTTATAATCCCCAGATTAAAAAAAGCCAATTGGGGTGGGAGAGACTTCATCGTCTGCACTTCTAGGCTGTGGAACTCTCTCCGAACAGAACTTAAAACTAAGACAAATCTGCTGGACTTTAGGAAACATCTAAAAACCTGGCTCTTCCACAAATAACTGACTTTTCCAGTTCCTCTTAGCCTGTTTGTCTACCTAGCGCCTAGATACCCCCGGGTGATTGTTGCGCTTTATAAATCCTCATTTCATTTCATTATTGGTGGTGGTATTGGTGGTGGTGGTATTGGTGGTGGCGGTGGTATTGGTGGTGGTGGTATTGGTGGTGGTGGAGGTAGTGGTATTGATGGTGGTGGTGGTATTGGTGTTGGTGGTGGTATTGGTGGTGGTGTTGTTGTTGTTAACAAAACAGGCTTTTGAAAACAACCCGTCAGGTGGCTTAGTGCAGATGACAAGTAACACAGATGTGCTGTTGTCAGCTTCAGCCCATTAGCACACGATTATGTGCTACCTAGAATTCACATGCCTTAATTCGCTAATCATTTCTAAATCCATTTTACTTGGGGGGGTTTGAAAACAGACACAAGATAATGCCGGGTTAAAGTGATTGAAAGCGAGCGCCCATGTTACTGGGCGGCCGTGTTGCTTAAAAAACACAAGCCATTTCAGTGGAAGCAGCGCATGTCCAGCCTGCAGTAAGAGAAACTCAATAAAGTAAATAGTGCTTACAGACTAAATAACAGTTGCCGTGTAACAACCGAAGAAAAGGGGCCAGTATCCATGGGATGTTACAAATGAAGACAAGGCCGTACTAAGGAGGGACTAACAAGCCTATTAAGGAATCCGAAGGCAGCAAGTACGAAAGACAATGACACAAGCCAATGAAAAATATGGGAGGAGTGTGGGCGCAGCACTACTCCCATACTCTACTACAGCAGTCTCGCAGAGCGAGCAGTGCATGCGCACTGCTGCTCGGCTCGACCTAAATATTAAACTTGTAATATTAAAATTATTAAATAACATATATATATATGTTGCTCCAAGGTTTGCCCACAAATTGAGAAAGCACTCGGGCAGCAGCAGTGCACGGCAGACCATACACGCAGCAGGAGCAGCCTGACGCGTTTCGGAAACCTCCTTCCTAATAGGCTCAGTCCCACAGATTAAAACAGCTTTTGGGCCACACTACATTTATTGTCTAAACTGCCTGCTGATAGGCTGCTTCAATAAGCCACAACATGATTAGTTCACAGGCCCCTCTGGAATTCTGGGACATGTAGTGCGGCAATCTCACCCAAATGGGTGCCGTGTCCTCTGGGTCCTTTATGCATAGCCCCTCAATGGGCCCCACTGTGTGCGCAGTCTGAATTCCTGGCGCTGCTTGCCCCATGTGGAACTGGACGTATTTCCAGCTCCCAGCCCGCTTTGCGAATCCTAGCGGTGGTGCTCCCTCCACGGCTGGGCAGCCGTGAAAATATGTTGCTCCAAGGTTTACCCACAAATTGAGGAAGCACTCGGGCAGCAGCAGTGCACGGCAGACCACACACGCAGCAGGAGCAGCCTGACGCGTTTCGGAAACCTCCTTCCTCATAGGCTCAGTCCCACAGATTAAAACAGCGTTTGGGCCACACTACATTTATTGCCTAAACTGCCTGCTGATAGGCTACTTCAATAAGCCACAACATGATTAGTTCACAGGCCCCTCTGGAATTCTGGGACATGTAGTGCGGCAATCTCACCCAAATGGGTGCCGTGTCCTCTGGGTCCTTTATGCAAAGCCCTCCAATGGGCCCCGCTGTGTGCGCAGTCTGAATTCCTGGCGCTGCTTGCCCCATGTGGAACTGGACGTATTTCCAGCTCCCAGCCCGCTTTGCCAATTCTAGCGGTGGTGCTCCCTCCACGGCTGGGCAGCCGTGAAAATATGTTGCTCCAAGGTTTACCCACAAATTGAGGAAGCACTCAGGCAGCAGCAGTGCATGGCACACCACACACGCAGCAGGAGCAGCCTGACGTGTTTCGGAAACCTCCTTCCTCATAGGCTCAGTCCCACAGATTAAAACAGCGTTTGGGCCACACTACATTTATTGCCTAAACTGCCTGCTGATAGGCTGCTTCAATAAGCCACAACATGATGCCCTCCTATAGGTAATACTTGGTTTGGGAGGCAAGTTCAATCCTATCACTGGGTCATTTTTTACAGCAGGCCAGTTGCGATGCACGATTTTTTTGATTGTTTTCTCTTGAGCACTAAACGCTATAATGAGTCTGAGTTCATTAGAATTTTGATTCAGACTAGTGGTTGTAACCTTGTTTCTATTAGTCGTTAGAAGCTGTTCTCTATCTAAATTCTGGGTTTTGTGGATAGCTGCCTCTATAGTTCTACTGGAATACCCCCTCGATAAGAATCTTTTCTTGCTATCCTGCTGGGCTTTAACCAGATCAGAGGGGTTACTGCAGATTCTCTTTAGGCGCAACATTTCTCCGTAGGGAATACTTTGAATTAAGTGTCTTGGATGGAAACTATATTTATATATATAAACAATAAAAAATTAATCGAATTGAATGATTACTATTCCTTAAAATAATTAATTATCAATTAATATATAAGTATTCGATTATTTATATATTTAAAATCAATGATATAATGGATTAACAATTAAGAAATAATTGTTAATTAATCATTAACTTCCCAGCCTAGACCCCTACAAACGTAGCAGGCTGCAACTAAAATGTAATTGAAAATAATGAAATGCGCTATAATTTAACTATTCAAAATGTAAAAAAAATATTAATTTACAAATAGCAATGAGTAATAAATTATTTATTAATTAAATAACATCCCACCCTATACCCCTACAAACCTAGCAATCCACAACTAAAACATTAGTACAATAAATCAGCATTCTATTTTTTACATACTTAAATAATTAATTCGAAATTAATATTAAATTATTCATTAATCATTACTTAACTTCCCACCCTAGACCACTGCAAAATTAGCAACAGCGACTAAAACGTAAGTAAAATAAATAAGTGTCACCTACATTGCATTGTTATTATCAATTAAATAAATGATTAGCAATTATTAATTATTTGTTCATTATTTTTTACTTAATTTACTTCCCACCCTATGTACAAGCCCACAAATAACATGTAACAATGATACATCAATATTACATCATTTAAATAATAAATATTGGACCTATAGTTTAATAAATGTGTTAAATAATTCATAATTATTGTTAACTAATTCCCAGCCTATGCACCTATAGACCTAGCAACCTGCTGCAACACTATAAATTACTTTAAAAATGACATTAAAAAATCTAAATCACTTAAAATTGCAAGCTATATTTAAAAAAATGTTTTTTATATAAACAATACTAACTCATAAAATTAATTTATTAACTAAAACATTCAAATATTAAAAGAATATGTTTTTACCACTATATTATTAAAAAGGGTATTAAAAACATCAATATTATTGAACATGATATTACTTACCTAAAAAAATTCGATTCTTGTCAACGATATTTGTGCATCACGATATTTGTATATCACAATATTTATTTTCTGATATTTCTGCTCCCCGATATTTTTAATCCAATATTTTGTCCAAACACCGAGAAAAGAGTGTGGAAGGCAGACAAGGATATGGCATGACCCCATGTTTTGAGATTCCTGTGCAGCAAAAAAGGCTCCCACTTGACGATTTTTACAGCAAAGTTGGCGCTTCAAAGACCTAAAAGGAAAAAGACACGGCCAGCTGCTCATCTTCTTCAGAGTAGCCTTAAAAAAATTGCATATTGTTTGTGCGGTGTCCCGGGAGGAAGAGGAGGACCCAAAGCATTACAGCAGCTTGGGGGAGCTGCCAGGAACAGCAGAGGCCCCCACAAAAGTCTCTTGGTACATTTGTTTTATTTTCAACACTCTAAGCCTCCCTGGGCCTAGCCATGGTGACCATTGCACATATCGCTATAAATCAGCCACTTTTGATGAGGGCCTTAAGTGTCTGGTCAAAGTAATAATTGCAGCTATGTATGGCTTCTGCGTTTCCAAGGTTGAATAGAAGAGTGTATTGGAAAATCGTCTTTTATTATTTGTTTTTAATAGAAAATTATAGCCTTAGGAGGAGAATGCAGTTAATACATTTTCTTTAAAGGTTGCTTTTGAAACATCCATTGAAAATGGCATTGTTTTGCAAGGCAATATATGTGCACCACCTGCTCGGATTTTATTGAGGTTGGTAAAAGTTTTACATGAAGGTCTTATGAGAATAACGTGGAAGAAAATATGGCTGAGAGATCACTAGTCGAGGCAATACAAACATACGAATAATGAAGAAACGGCTATAAATTCTGCAGTGCATAGGATCAGTGATAAGTAATTGTAGTACAGGAAAAGACCCGTGTAGATGGCCACAGATGGTTGATATTCCAGGCAGGCTTTGGGACAAGATAGCTGTACACATGCTTGGGCCTTTTCATGATTATTTAGTACAGTACAACATTACTATAACAGTATTAGTTTGCTGGTTAAAAGTGTTTATGTGTAATCCTATCAATGAGATTGTTCTCAGGATCGCTTTTCTAGAGAAAGTTTCCTTTGTGTTCTAGTGTTAAAAAATGATGTGGAATTTGTTGCTATGGAAGATAATTTTTAGAACAATGTGGGATGTATCATAAAAGGTGTCTCTTTACTAGCCAAAAAGGAATGCATTGGTGGAAGGTGTTAACCCCATTGTAGGAGATTGTATAAATTGTGCTCTTGCAAGTCATGTTCCCTTTTTTTGAGATGGAGAAATACATGCTGTGGATGTATCGCAATACATTACATTCATTCAAAGGTAAGTATCATTGGGAGCTTTTGTAGGGATGGGGAGCAGTGAGGCTCCTAAGCCCTAGCTGCCTTAAAGAAATTAATGGGAAATTGTGTTGATTTTAGTAATTTGGATGTCGTATTAAGAGTTGGGTGGATTGGCTTTTGGAAGACCACCGCTGGAACGCTGACACCACCAGCAGACCACCGACCACCCAGTTCACGGTCGGGGAAAGGCAGCCACCATAGGGTGGTACAGGGGAGCTGCATCGCCGTCCATATTACCAGTTGCCTGTTCCAAGAGCGGTCCGCGACGGTCCGACAACCTGTTTTCAGGTGGTAGTGACAAATGATTTGGGGTGCATACTCACCCCTTTCTTCTTCTAGGCAGATTCCAACGTGGATCCCTTTCTCCAGGTCTCCCCTTCACAGCAGGATCTTCACCCTGAGGATTAAGAACCAGTTTGTGGCAATCTTCATGTGAGTCAGTTTTGAATCATATACCACATTGCCAGGTCTGTCCGCATTACCCGGTAATGGGTATATGGTTGTTGTCCACATATATATTGCATATGTGTGCATCCGACACATCTGCAGTCGAAATCCACGCACATGCATCAATATATTTGTGAAAAATACTCACCACCGCTGCAAGATCCCCACCTCCACACCGCCGGCCCTACGGTCAATTCGTAATATGGCAGTCTTTGGACTGCCAGTGCCGTGGGCTGCTGGTGGGGCGGAAGCGGTCCTACAGCGGTTGGACTGCCAAACACGTAATAAGGCCCTAAGTGTAATGCTTTGGAGTTTTGAGAGAGCTGTTTAAAGACGTTAAAATTCAATATGGGTGATCTGGTCATGGTTAAGTTCTCTGGAAAGGTGATGAAGGAAATGTCTAGGATTCTGCTAGTGCTGTTGGCGGAGGAGTCCAGTAGTTGCACTGTGAGAGTGACGCCTGCCCATTGCTAGAATGTGAGCAAAATGGTGATGTATAATAGTGAGAGCCATAGTGCACAAGTTTCTTCTCCAGTTTTGGGCAACAGACTGGACAGCATGGAGTTCTGCTGACTCATACAAGTATCTATACTTTCAAGATTCCAGAAACATTTAAAGTTTGTCATTAATTTCTGTTTATGTGTTAAATCTCTGTGCTTTATGTAGGTTTAATATGTTCATCTACTAGAATCTCTTGCTGTAATTGGAAAGTTGGGATATTTTTATTAGGCGTTTTTAATAGCTATTTTTGTGTCACATGCAAAGGCAGAGTTATTTTCTTGGTGAACTCATGAACTCATGATGTATTCCATCTGACCAGGAGTTGTGTCACGAGTCAGTTGATGTACACTCGTACGTGGTTACTGTTGGTATTTCCAATAAAGTTCACTTTACCTTATCTTGCCAATTTGTTCTGAAGACACCAGTTTTTCGATTACTTTAAAACCTTAAAACCGGATGTAAGGAAAGATGACAATTCCCATGCAAGCCAGTAGCATGAAATTGCAACAATCACTCTGAGTAGAGGTATTTTTGTCACCCATCTCAGACGAATATATTTTTGGCTCGTGTTTCACCCCCTCCAAGAGAAGGATGGGTTATTTAGTGGTCATATGAAAGGGAATTTGTTTTAAGCCATTTCCTAGTTCAGTACTATGAAAGAGACCTGCACCAATTGACATTTGTATTGTTATTACTCATTATCCAACACTAATGTGAAAGAGCTCAGGGGAATTTTAATGAATGCATGAGGGGTAGTTATGCCGTTTTCTCTTATCTTGGCAGTGCCATATCTTGACAAGTATGACAAATGTTTAGTCTATCATAATAGCCTGTCTAATATTAAAAGTTTACAAAAGGACTCAGACATCAATGGTGTTGGATCTGACATCCTTGGCGTGGATTTCCCCACTTTTGGCCATCAGCCCTCCTGATTTTGCTGACTTTGTCTTCCTAAAACATGGTAAAATTGGCTTCCACCCAATAGGCACATATAAAGTGGTACTACATGTGCGTAGGGCTAGTAAATTAAAAGCTACTAGTGGGCCTGCAGCACTGATTGTGCCACCTACATAGGTAGCCCATACAGCATATCTCACGACTGCCATTTCAGCCTGTTGTGAAGTTTGAACTGCCATTTCGACCTACCGTAATAAACCCCTTGCCAGGCCTAAACCTTTCTTCCTTTCTTTTCGATACATATAACACCGCTAGGTAAGCTTTAGAAAGCCCATAGGGGCAGGGTGCAGTAGATTTAAAAGGTTAGACATGTACTTTTGACTTTTACATGTACTGAAATGCTCTTAACTTAGTTTTTCACTACTGCAAGGCCTACATCTCCTATAAGATAACATTGGGTTACCTTATAATATATAATAATTTTAACTTTCTATTGAGAGCAATAGGAAAGTTGACTTTGGTCTCTAACAAATTGTAATTTAAAACCCTCATTAATGGTAAAGTTGGATTTTAAGTCACAATTCTGAAAATGACACTTTTAGAAAGTTGGCATTTTCTTGTCCCAACTATTTGGAGCCTGCAGCTTGCATCCTGGGTCACATGACTAGGTGTAGCTGGCAGTTGGCTTTTGTGTATTACTCTGAGACAGAGGAACAAAGGGGGAATAGGTGTTAGTGGGATGGGTCATCTCTGACTTGATAAGGGCCCTGAGCTGTCACCTACCATGCTTGCACATCACAAAGTCTGTGCCTCAGGACACTCGAAAAAGGTTTCACACTAGTCTTTTGTGCCCCCAGACAAGCTGGGGTCAAGGCAAGGAGGAAGGAAATTCCAGACACCTCTTTAGGGGGGAGAACCCTCGAAGCGTCTCCTACTTCAAAGCGGATATCAAATATAAATATTGGACCCTCAGACCCAACACTTCTAGACCTGGGGAAGACTCAGAAAAAGGACTACTGTGCTGCTCTGCTGCAAGAAGGACTGCTCTGCTGCCCTGCTCTCTGCTAACCCTGCAGCCTTGCTACCTGAGTGATAAGGACTGGGCCAGCATCTTGAACCCAGAATCATCATAGTGACTCCATGGGCTAGATGGCTGACTTTCTGATCGGATTCTGAGGGACAAAAATGTCTACAACTATCTTGACCCCCTCACCTGGACTCTGCCTGCAGTGAGTCCTAACCACCCAAGTGGTGCTCCTCAATTCCTGGACCCTTGGTAGTGGGGCTAAAGGTGCTCTGCCAGCGTGGCTTTCATCTCATCAGAATCGAATCAGAGCAACACAAACCCAATCAGCTCTTTGCAGTGACTCACCGCAACTGGCGCTGCATGATGCAGCCTTGACTCAAGGCCGCATCGCAGCTTGCAGAGCTCATCTGAACCACTGCTGCACAAAGCATCTTCAACATGGACCTCGCATCGCTTCTGTGGGCCGCTGCTGTGCATCGCAACAATCAGCCACCAAGATTTAAGGTACATTTCTCAGCAGGACTAAAATGGTCCCTGTATCCAGCTGCGCGCCACCGCAGTCGACCTGAATTCGCGATTTTGTCCCACCCAGCGTGATCAGATAGCCACATTTAGCGGTTTGTGCTTTTAGGCATTCTTTTTACCTAAATATTTAAAATTGCATATCTGATTCTACTAATTGGATTTTTGTCACTTTGGTGTCAAATGATTGAGTAGATTTTACTCTAGATTTCTAAATTGGTGTGGTATTTTTCTTGTGTTGTGTTTTTGCTGTATTACTGTTTGTGTGCTGCAGAAATACTTTACGCCTTGCCTCTAAGTTAAGCCTGACTGGTTTTGTGCCAAGCTACCAGGTGAGTGAGCACAGGTTAATTTGAGTTTGTGCTTGTGCTTTGCCCTGACAAGAATTGTGGTTGCTCTTTTTTTTGTTGGGGCTCTGTCTGCCGCTTTTGGGGGCACTGACCTGCCTGCACACATCACCCTGGTGGGAACTTCGTCCCAGGGTGCACCATCTGCTGTTGCCCGCCCCGCCACAAGGATGCTGCACACACTGGTGGGACTCCAAGTCCCAGGGTGCATCTGGGCTCACTCCCGCTGCTGCTGCCTACAAGGGGGAGGCGCCAATAACGCGCATAAAGCACAGCCTCATCCCCTGCGGGGCGCGTGCGGGGGAAGCCCGGACCAAGGGCGGGCCCATCCTTGCCCATCATTGCCAGGAAGAGGCAGAGGCAGGGCAGGGCCACTCCTCTTTAGCCTGGCCACCCCTCTTTCACCTGGTTGCCAGCAACCCGCAGCTAGTTGACATCTGACATATGAGGTACTGTGCCCTTGTTTTTCTTCCCCTTCCATCTGTTGGCTTAGGATGAGGTCTGGACTTGTTCTCCCCTGTTTAGAAGCATATTGGGACTGTTTGCTGACTCATTTTTTACATCATTGCTACGAACTATTGCTCAATATTGTGTGTTGGCATTTCTTTTCTCCTCTTTCCCTCAGGGGTGCGCTCCCACTCCTGACAAGTTAGTCTTCCCTTTGTAGTAGCCTTCTTTTCCTCTTTTAAAAAGCAGAAGGAGCTGGGGGGAGCGAAGTTATTCAGGCACCGCCCGCTTTGCTTTGAGTCGCTCGGAGAGTAAATCTCCTTGTTTTATTTTAACTTGTCATCAGCTAGCCACAACCATTGATTGTGCGATTGTGAAGGCTACAAGTTGAGCTGGGCGCCCGCACCACCAATATTCTGCTTGATACTTTGTTACACATTACTGAAAAGGGGATAGGTTGTAGCCAGCCTCCATCTGTCGTGGCCCACGCCCTGTGAGGTTTGAGCGATGGGGAAGAGAAAAACTATGGAGGGCACTAGTGGTGGACAATCAGGGAAAGGGAAAAAGGTAAAAAAATCACTGAAGCACCCAGGCAGTAACTGTGTACTAGACCGTATCGATTGTTTGATTGGCGAGTGTGAAGGCATTTTAGTGGCTGAACCAGCCACCCCTTCAGGCACCCCCCCGTCCAACCCTAGCCCAGAAATACTAGTCCTAGCCATTTACCTGATATTCCAGCAATGTTTAAGAAAACACTCCCAAAGGGGACCCCTTCCCACAATTTGGAGGTACCATCCCACACTGGGAGGGTTCACTCTCCCCCTACCAAATCCCATGACACTACTAGCAACACTGTACCTCAGCCGGACCCTATTACCCCATGTGCAAACAGGTACACCCCATTACTGGACCTGACTGATGACCCCAATGAAGACACTCTCCAGCAGCCCCTCGAGATTGGCTCGCAGAGGGAGTGCTGCAGGGCGGGGGAGGGGCAGGGTGGGGGGGTAGTGGAGTCCGATGTACGACGGCCAGGAGTAAAGTATGTAAATAAATAAATAAAACTATTTACCTTGCGCTCGCTGCATCGCCGAGTTGGCGATGCAGCGAGCGCAAGGTAAATAGTTTTATTTATTTATTTACTTACTTTACTACTTGCCATCGTATGTCTGACTCCACTTCCCCCCCGCCCTGCCCCTCCCCCGCCCTGCCCCACCACCCCGCAGCACTCCCTCTGCAAGCTGCCACTGCTCACACCCAAGCATTATCGGAACCCACCCTCAGTCGAGTCAATCTTTCTACCCACTCAGTGGCCATACAATGCCCTTAAACCACTCTGAGTCTAGTAACCCTTCCCACCCCCAGGGACTATTATTGCCATGAAAAGGCCGGAACCAATTGATTCAACCAGCTATCCCACAGTTGCCATCTGTTCAGAAAATCTATATGGTTAATGTCCTGAAACTTGGCAAAAGGAAGGGGTTTGAGGGGGAAGAATTTTTGACCAACAAAGCGATACACTGGATCCGCCACGTCAGGGGCTGCCGCTCAGTAATTCAAGATGACAATGTTAGGGCTCGGAGGTGTACTTCTCCTGTCCTACCATTTGACTGTATCAAACTTACCCTAAAAGGGACAGACTTGGCTGAAACCCTCCTCGCCCTGGAATATCGAACTTGTTCCCCTGACTCCTCTTCAATCCAGTTTAAGCGCTTCACACCCCACGTCCAGACAAAGCTATTTGCACCTCAATTTCTTAGCCGATTAGCTAGTGGCTCCAACCTGGAAGTTAACGATTGACTCCCAAAGGAAGATTATCAGCATCCTGGGTCACTCCCCACCTTTGATAACCATGTAAATAGCCTCCCAAACAGCGAGACCCAACAGAAGGTGTTTCACCAAGGGGAAGCTAGATCTCTGGTAGATGTAGGTATTAGTAGCACCCCTATTGACCCTAGTGTGCTGGAGGGTATGGATACTGGCATAAGCAGTAACTTCCAAGCCCCAGTACAGGCCCCCATTAGCCATTGCCCTCTTAATTCAGAAGCTGTCTTTAGCCCATATATCTATCAGCAACTAAAGGTAATATCATGGAATGTGGCTGGGTTAAATAGCAAATTGTCACTCCCACACTGGAACGATCTAATTGAGGTATATGACATCTGCATTTTTCAGGAGTCTTGAAGTTTGGTTCCCCTATTTAAATCAGGTTTTATGAGTTTTTGCTCACCAGCAATGGTAATAGGGAAAGGGTGTCTGGCAGGGGGACTGATTATCTGGGTGAGCATAGCCCTGGGCTGCTGGATCACCCACCATTTAAGCCCTAGCCTGGGTATTCTGTGGCTTAGCATCAAGGGCCCTGGGGGGGGGGGGAGACTCCATCGACCTGTTCAACGTCTATGCGAGGGGGACTAAAGGGGGCAGTCCTTCACCTGCCATCACCCTATTGGAAGAGAGCTTAGCTAGCTGCCCACCTCATTCTAGAGTAATAGTAGCAGGTGACGTTAATAGTACCTTTGAGCCACTTGATAACAAAGATCTGCTAGGTACTGATGATGACAACATCAAATGGGCTGTCCCACCCCTAAATTTACCCCCTGTTAAAAGATGGACACAGATGGCACTTGAACTTAATGCCCTTAACATCGAGTTTGGCCTGAAGGCAGTAAATGGTAGAACTCCCTCCTATAGGCAGGGTGTGAACACGTACAACAGAGTCAGTTGTCCATCTTGCATTGATTATGCTCTCCTCGACGTTAGGCTTTGGAGAAATCTGATTGACATGAGCGTGGGTACCATACCACTGCAGAGAGTGATCACAATCCTCTCTGCTTAAGTATGAATCCCTTGTGGGAAGCCCCTAATCACCCCAAAAGTAACTCCCTTTTGACCCACACCAGGGAGGTTGTTCCCTCGAACAACAACAGATCCCTAAAATGGCGAAAGGTGGCCCTGCAAGAAAATAAGATCTTAGGCATACAGCACAACCTGGCAGCAGGTATGCTCGAGCTCCAGTCTGTGGTCGCTAGTGAAAATGGTCTGGCAAATGTTGCTCTGGTTCATTCCTGTATTTTTAACCAACTTCGTGCTTACTTTTTAGCCCCTAGGTCAGGCAGCAATACTAGTAAGTCGCCAAGGGGGGTTCACTCGTGGTATACCAAAGATTGTAGACACAAACGATCCCTTTTAGCTGCAGCTATTAAAGATAAGAACTGTCCCTTGATCAAAACCGCCAGGAAGTGCTATAAACCTGCCCTTCGCTCGGCAAAGTTAGCATGGGACGAATCCCGCTGGCTGCAACTCAAGGAATCTAGTGTAGCTGTAGAAGCCAGCTTTCCTATTTTGATACCAAATGCTTCAAACCCTAGGCCCTGTTAACCTCTTCGGTGCTCATGACGGCCGGGAGCCGTCATGAGACACAGTGGGCGTGTGCTCATGACGGCTCCCGGCTGTCGTGGCACCCACCCACGGGGGAAGCGCTGGCGCTCCCCCGTGGGACGCCGATCTTCGTGCCCCCATCGGAGAAGGCAGGGGAAGCCCTTCCCCTGCCTCCCCCCGCCCACCCCTCCACGTCATCAATGACGTCAGCGCGTGAGGCACGCTGACGTCATTGGAGGTTTCCCTTTGTTTCCCAACGCGCAGGAAGCCATTTGCTTCCAGCGCGTCGGGGAACAAAGAGGTAAGTTTTGTCTCTGGGGAGGGGGGGATTTCAGCAAAAGAGGCATCGGGGAGAGGAAAGGGTTTTCCTTTCCCCTGATGCTTCTTTTGTGCAGTCCTGCTGCACGATCGTGCGATCGTGCAGCAGGTATGCCCACTAGAGCCAGGGATTCTTTTTTTTTTATGCTGAAATCGATTTACTGTTTGGGGGAGCGGCCCCTTAGGCAAGGGTCACTCCCCTTATGGGGGCATCAATAATTGGCTTTGTCTGCCCCCCTGGGGGGGCAGATTTATGAATATTTTTTTAAAAATTGGCCCACAGACAATACTTTGTGGGGAGTGGCCCCTTGGGCAAGGGTCACTCCCATTTGGGGCTATGTTTTTGGCTGTCTCGCCTTTTTTTTTCTATCTAGGGCCCACTAGGCCACCAGGGATTTTTTTGGGGGAGAGTGACCCCTTGGGCAAGGGTCGCTCTCCCTTGGGGGCTCTCTCCCCCCATATTTGGCCCACTAGACCACCAGGGATTTGTTTGTGGGGAGTGGCCCCTTGGGCAAGGGTCGCTCCCCTTATGGGGGCAATGTTTCTTGGCTTTGTCTGCCACCCTGGGGGGCAGATTTCGCCATTTGTTTTTAAAGTGGCCCACTGGACCACCAGGGAATACTTTGTGGGGAGTGGCCCCATGGGCAAGGGTCACTCCCCTTTGGGGGCTATGTTTTTGGCTGTCTGCCCCCATTGGGGGGGGCAGATCTCGCCTTTTTTTATCTAAGACCCACTAGGCCACCAGGGATTTTTTGGGGGGAGAGTGACCCCTTGGGCAAGGGTCGCTCTCCTTTGGGGGTTGGGGCTTGTCATGTTTGGGCCCACTAGACCACCAGGGATTTGTTTGTGGGGAGTGGCCCCTTGGGCAAGGGTTGCTCCCCTTTATGGGAGGATGATTGTGGCCATTTCTGTCCTCTTTGGGTGGCAGATCAGCAGTATGTTTTTTAGGCCCATCTGCCCCCAAGGGGGGCAGAAGCCACTAGGCAACAGGGGTTTTTAAGTTTTTGTGTTGGGGAGTGGCCTCAAGGGCAAGGGTTGCTCCCCTTTTACAGGAGTGAATATTTTATTTATACTCTTAGGCCCACCTACCCCTTAGCTTAGCTGGTGGATTGTGTGTGGACTGGTGCATTATTTGAATATGTGATTGTAATGTTTTTTTTTCTCCTGTTTATTCTAGTGTAAAGCTTTTGATTCCTGTTTGCGGTTTCGGCAGTGGTTGTTCTGCAGTTTTGCGTAATTGCATTTATTTGGTAAGAAAAACATTTTTGTTGTGTTTACTCCAAATGAGTATTATTGTCATGCATGAATTAATTTTTTTTGTAAGTGGTGTCATAATGGCAGCATATTTGTTAGTGTTCTGAGCATGAAATTCTTTGCGATGTGATTTGCATTGTCTTATGTGTAATTTTTTTTTCTTTTTCTTTTTAGTGGGATATTGTTGATCCTTACTGTGTCTTGTGCAGAGTAGGTGGTGGTGAGTCTAGCTGCTTCTGTCAAGTGAGTGGAATAGTGTTGGAGTATATAGGTCTTTGTGATAAAGCAACATTTTGTTTATTTCTTTTTTTACAAAGGGTTTGTTGTTGTTGATTTGTTAGACAAGTTACCTTTATTAGTAAGCATTATGGCTAGCCATAGAATGACTGCTCAGCAGGTGGTTGGTATGCTTCTTGAATCTTCCTCTGAGCAGGATTATGAGACTGACAGTGCCGTCTGAGGGAGAGGAGGGAGGGGAAGATTCAGGCAGTGAGTTTTCTCTCCACATGGAATCAACGGATGATGAAGCTACTCTCAGTGCGGATGAAGCTACTCTCGGTGTGGATGAAGCTACTCTCAGTGCGGATGAAGTGCCTGTTTTAGAGGAGGACACTGCTGTGCCGATGGTGGAAGAGGCATCTGGATTGCAGCCTGGGGCTTTAAGGCTTCCCATTGGAAGTGCTGGACTCTGGGTTGATCCAAACATGGTGCAGCTGGTGTTGCCTACCTTTAGTGGTGATGCAGGGTGTAGAGTGGATTGTGACATTTTTTTGCCTATACAGTTTTTTCAGTTGTTTATGGATGATGTATTTTTGGGTGAGATTGTTGAGCAGACTAATTTGTATGCTGAACAGTTTTTGAGGGACAACAGTGCCAGACCTAGGCCCCACTCTAGAGCTACCCGGTGGTCTCCCACAAATCTGGAAGAGATGAAGAAGTTTTTGGGTTTGACTTTATTGATGGGTTTGATAAGGAAGCCGTCCATGGCTTCATATTGGTCTACCAGTCCCTTGATGGCAACGGCCATATTTCCTGCAATTATGACTCGTGATCGGTATTTACTTTTGCTTCGGATGCTGCATTTTGTTGATAATGCTTTGGCGTTGCCACGAGATCACCCTGACTGTGACCGTCTTTTTAAGATTCGGCCTGTTCTTGGTCACTTTGTAGATCGATTTTCAGAGATCTATACTCCAGGGAAAGAAATATCTATTGATGAGTCTTTGGTCCTGTTCAAGGGCCGTTTGGTTTTTAGGCAGTACATTCCTAGCAAGAGGGCACGATATGGAATTAAGCTGTATATGTTGTCTGAGAATAGGACAGGATATGTTTTTAATTTCTTTGTGTACACTGGTAGGGATTCCACTATTGACCCCCCTGGTTGTCCGTCCACTTTTGGATTTTCAGAGAAAATTGTGTGGGATCTTGCTAGAGGACTGTTTAACAGAGGCCACCATTTTTACCTTGATAACTTCTACACTGCTGTGCAATTGTTTAAGGAATTGTTCAAATTGGACACTTTTGCTTGTGGCACAATCCGCTCTAACCGTAAAGGTTATCCAAAAGAGCTTGTTTGCAAAAAACTTCAGAGGGGACAGTGCAGTTCCTTGCGTAGTGATGAACTACTAGCTGTGAAATTTGTGGACAGGAGGGCTGTGTACATGCTGACTACCATCCATGATGAGAGTACTTCTCCTGTGGCTGTTTGGGGTCAGATTGCTGAAGTGCGCAAACCTGTGTGCATTTTAGACTACAATAAGCACATGGGTGGTGTTGATAGAGTAGATCAGAGGTTGGAACCTTACACTGCTATTCGTAAGGCTTACATTTGGTATAAGAAGTTGGCCATCCATCTCTTCAATTTAGCAACGTTCAATGCTTTTGTTGTGTTCAAGGAGTGTTCTCCTGCGTCAAAGTTGACTTTTGTTCAGTTTCAGGAGTCTGTGATAGGCAGCCTTGTTGTTGTGGAACAGGCAAGTGTTCCTAGAGTTGGAGTGGTGGAGGATGTGGCTAGATTGAAAGATCGCCACTTTCCTTATTTAATTCCTCCCACGCCCAAAAAAACCAATCCCTGTAAGAGATGTAGAGTCTGCTTGCGAAGAGGTGTGCGAAAGGAGAGTCGTATGCACTGTGCCGATTGTCCTTCTAATCCTGGGCTGTGTGTGCTCACATGTTTCAGATTGTATCACACTCAAAAGAGTTTTTGGGAGCAACCATGAGTCTACTAGTGTACTGCCTGGTCTGTATGGTTTTATATAGTTGTTCAGTTTAACGTTTGGCAATAGAATGATGTCTTTAGTTACTGCTGTTGTTTTTGTAGTTATAGTTTTGTATTTAGTTGCAATTTGTTTGTGTTTTCTTTCTTGTTTAAAAAAAATGTATGACGGTGTACGTGGACTGGAGCTTGGCTGGTGGTGTGCGTGGACTGGCGCTTGGCTGGCGGTGAGTGGACTGGAGCTTGGCTGGCGGTGAGTGGACTGGTGCTTGGCTGGCGGTGTGTGTGGATTGGTGCTTGGCTGGCGGTGTGTGTGGATTGGCGCTTGGCTGGCGGTGTGCGTGTATTGGCACTTGGCTGGCGGTGTGCGTTGATTGGCGCTTGGCTGGCAGGGTGCGTGGAATGGTGCTTGGCTGGCGGTGAGTGGACTGGCGCTTGGCTGGCGGTGTGCGTGGATTGGCGCTTGGCTGGCGGTGTGCGTGGATTGGCGCTTGGCTGGCGGTGTGCGTGGACTGGTGCTTGGCTGGCGGTGTGCGTGGACGGGCGCTTGGCTGGCAGTGTGCGTGGACGGGCGCTTGGCTGGCGGTGTGCGTGGACGGGCGCTTGGATGGCGGTGTGTGAGTTTTGACTTGCTGCTGGTCAATACACACACTGCTAGCTAAACGCCACTCCACGCAATCCGTGAGCTGGTGTGGTTGCTGTGTCAGGAATGTGGGCGTGTGAAAGTCATGGGCCCTTGAATGGCGCTGTCTGCTGGTGTGTGTGTTGTAATGTGCTGGGCCCGCGGCTGGCAGTGTGAATGGTTTTGTATGTGTCACACGTATGAAAGGTGTATGAATGGTCTGTAAAGCGGTTGGTGCCTTGTCGTGCCTTTACAGCTCACGAGCTGTGAGTCAATGGTTCAGTTTCTTGTCCTTTCAATTATTAACAGTGCATTTCATTTTTGTGAAATCTCTGGTTAATACAACTGTATATACTGAACCATCACTCACCCTTGTGCCAAATCCAACCAGTATGTCTGTGTGCTTGAAGAATAGGTGGTTGTGCAGAAATATTTGTCTTTTCTGTCTTTCTCAAGCAGGGTGTACCTTGTCCCTTTTTGTGAGTGTTGTAATGTGTTGGTTTCGTGCCTGGTGGTGTGAATGGTCTTGTCTGTATCACGTATGAAAGGTGTGTGAATGGCCTGTAAAGCGGTTGGTGCCTTGCCGTGGCTTTACAGCTCATGAGCTGCGAGTCACTGGTTCAGTTTTTTGTCCTTTTAATTATTGACAGTGCATTTCATTTTTGTGAAATCTCTTGTTAATAAAATTTCATATACTGAACCATCACTCGCCCTCGTGCCAAATCCAACCAGTATGTGTGTGTGCTTGAGGAATAGATGGCTGTGCAGTAATCTTTGTCTTTTTAGTCTCTCTGCCAAGGTGTACATTCCATCTAAGAATGACCTACTAACTGTAGATATTGTCGTAAACTAAACATCCATGGGAGTACATGGTGATGTCTCTCTTGTGGATACCAACACGTTATCTTACCCACAATGTCCTGCAAACCTCAAAATGTCTGTCACATTTTCCTTGCATTATTGTGCCAAAATTTTCACGCTGCAGAAAGAAACAACAAATTTCCTACCCCCGCCTTTCTCCAAATATCCCAATAGAAATGGTACCTCACTCGCGTGGGTGGCCCAAGTACCCGCGAGAGGCAAGGGCCCAAAACGTACTGAGGCGACATCAAAATTGCCTATCACAAAACAACCTGGTTTTGCAAGGGGGGTCACCTGGGTTTTTGGCCTCGTGCTCGGCGGCCAGCTAAGGAAACCTACCAAACCCACACATTTCTGAAAACAAGACACCCGGGGGATTCCAGGGAGGTGTGGCTTGCGTGGATCCCCCAACGTTTTCTTACCCAGAATCCCCTGCAAACCTCAAATTTAGCTGAAAAAATTACTTTTTCCACACATTTTTGTGTGGGAAAGTTGTGGCATCACCGGTCTTACACAAATTTCCTACCACCCAGTGTTCCCCCGGGTCTCCCGATAAAAATGGTGCCTCACTCGTGTGGGAGGCCCAAGTACCCACGACAGGCAAGGGCCCAAAACGTAGTGAGGCGACATCAAAATTGCCTATCACAAAACAACCTGGTTTTGCAAGGGGGGTCACCTGGGTTTTTGAACCTGTGCTCGGCGGCCAGCTAGGGAAACCTACCAAACCAACACATTTCTGAAAACTAGACACCCGGGGGATTCCAGGGAGGTGTGGCTTGCGTGGATCCCACAACGTTTTCTTACTCAGAATCCCCTGCAAACCTCAAATTTAGCTGAAAAAATCACTTTTTCCACACATTTTTGTGTGGGAAAGTTGTGGCATCACCGGTCTTACACAAATATCCTACCACCCAGTGTTCCCCCGGGTCTCCCGATAAAAATGGTGCTTCACTCGTGTGGGAGGCCCAAGTACCCGCGACAGGCAAGGGCCCAAAACGTAGTGAGGCGACATCAAAATTGCCTATCACAAAACAACCTGGTTTTGCAAGGGGGTTCACCTGGGTTTTCGGCCCGGTGCTCGGCGGCCAGCTAGGGAAACCTACCAAACCCACACATTTCTGAAAACTAGACACCCAGGGGATTCCAGGGAGGTGTGGCTTGCGTGGATCCCCCAACGTTTTCTTACCCAGAATCCCCTGCAAACCTCAAATGTTGCTGAAAAAATCACTTTTTCCACACATTTTTGTGTGGGAAAGTTGTGACATCACCGGTCTGACACAAATTTCCAACCACACAGTGTTCCCCCGGGGTCTCCCGATAAAAATGGTGCCTCACTCATGTGGGAGGCCCATGTACCCCCGACAGGCAAGGGCCCAAAACGTTTTGAGGCGACATCAAAATTGCCTATCTCAAAATGACCTGGTTTTGCAATGGGGGTCACCTGGGTTTTTGGCCCCGTGCTCGGCGGCCATCAAAGGAAACCTACCAAACCCACACATTTCTGAAAACTAGACACCCGGGGGATTCCAGGGAGGTATGGCTTGCGTGGATCCCCCAACGTTTCCTTACCCAGAATCCCCTGCAAACCTCAAATTTTGCTGAAAAAAATCAATTTTTTCGCACATTTTTGTGTGGGAAAGTCGTGGCATCACTGGGCTGACACAAATTTCCTACCACCCAGCGTTCCCCAGGGTCTCCCGATCAAAATGGTGCCTCACTCGTGTGGGAGGCCCAAGTACCCGCGACAGGCAAGGGCTCAAAACGTATTGGGGCAACATCAAAATTGCCTATCACAAAATGTTTTGGGCCCTTGCCTGTCACTGGCTACTGGGCCTCCCACACGAGTGAGGCACCATTTTATCAGGAGACCCAGGGGAACGCTGGGTGGTAGGAAATTTGTGTCAGCCAGTGATGCCACAACTTCCCACACACAAATGTGCGAAAAAGTGATTTTTCATCTAAATTTGAGGTTTGCAGGGGATTCTGGGTAGGAAACATTGGGAGTTCCACGCAAGCCATACCTCCCTCGAATCCCCGGGTGTCTAGTTTTCAGAAATGTGTGGGTTTGGTAGGTTTCCTAGATGGCCGCAGAGCACGGGGCCAAACCCAGGTGACCCCCCTTGCAAAACCAGGTCGTTTTGAGATAGGCAATTTTGATGTTGCCTCAATACGTTTTGGGCCCTTGCCTGTCGCGGGTACTTGGGCCTCCCACACGAGTGAGGCACCATTTTCATCAGGAGACCCGGGGGAATGCTGGGTGGTAGGAAATTTGTGTCAGCCCAGTGATGCCACAACTTTACCACACAAAAATGTGCGAAAAAAGTGATTTTTTCAGCTAAATTTGAGGTTTGCACGGGATTCTGGGTAAGGAAACGTTGGGGGTTCCACGCAAGCCATACCTCCCTGGAATCCCCCGGGTGTATAGTATTCAGAAATGTGTGGGTTTGGTAGGTTTCCCTAGATGGTCACCGAGCACGGGTCCAAAAACCCAGGTGACCCCCCTTGCAAAACCAGGTCCTTTTGAGATAGGCAATTTTGATGTTGCCTCAATACGTTTTGGGCCCTTGCCTGTCGCAGGTACTTGGGCCTCCCAAGCGAGTGAGGCACCATTTTTATCGGGAGACCCGGGGAACGCTGGGTGGTAGAAATTTGTGTCAGCCCAGTGATGCCACAGCTTTCCCACACACAAATGTGCGAAAAAGTGATTGTTTTCAGCTAAATTTGAGGTTTGCAGGAGATTCTGGGTAAGGAAGCGTTGGGAGATCCACGCAAGCCATACCTCCTGGAATCCCCGGGTGTCTAGTTTTCAGAAATGTGTGAGCTTGATCGGTTTCCCTCGATGGCCGCTGAGCACGGGCCAAAAACCCAGGTGACCCCCCTTGCAAAACCAGGTCCTTTTGAGATAGGCAATTTTGATGTTGCCTCAATACGTTTTGGGCCCTTGCCTGTCGCGGTTACTTGGGCCTCCCACAAGAGTGAGGCACCATTTTTATCCGGAGACCCGGGGAAATGCTGGGTGGTAGGAAATTTGTGTCAGCCCGGTGATGCCACAACTTTCCCACACAAAAATGTGCGAAAAAAGTGATTTTTTTCAGCTAAATTTGAGGTTTGCAGGGGATTCTGGGTAAGGAAACGTTGGGGGATCCACACAAGCCATACCTCCCTAGAATCCCCCGGGTGTCTAGTTTTCAAAAATGTATAGGTTTGCTAGGTTTCCCTAGGTGCCGGCAGAGCTAGGGTTCAAAAACTGCAGCTAGGCACTTTGCCAAAAAAAGGGTCATTTTTCACTGTGAAATTGTGGTGTGTCCACGTTGCGTTTTGCACCGTTTCCTGTCGTGGGCACTAGGCCTACCCATGCAAGTGAGGTACCATTTTTCTCGTAAGACTTTGGGGAACGCGGGGTGGGTGGAAAATTGTGGATCCACGCAGATTCCAGAACTTTCCACCACAGAAATTTGAGGAAAATTTTGTTTTTTTGACAAATTGTTAGGTTTGCAAGGAATTCTGGGTAACAGAACCTGGTGAGAGGCAGTCGAGTCACCCCATCCTGGATTCCCCTGGGTGTCTAGTTTTCAAAAATGTATAGGTTTGCTAGGTTTCCCTAGGTGCTGGCAGAGCTAGGGTTCAAAAACTACAGCTAGGCACTTTGCCAAAAAAGGGTCATTTTTCACTGTGAAATTGTGGTGTGTCCACGTTGCGTTTTGCACCGTTTCCTGTCGTGGGCACTAGGCCTACCCATGCAAGTGAGGTACCATTTTTCTCGTAAGACTTTGGGGAACACGGGGTGGGTGGAAAATTGTGGATCCATGCAGATTCCAAAACTTTCCACCACAGAAATTTGAGGAAAATGTTGTTTTTTTGACAAATTGTTAGGTTTGCAAGGAATTCTGGGTAACAGAACGTGGTGAGAGGCAGTCGAGTCACCCCATCCTGGATTCCCCTGGGTGTCTAGTTTTCAAAAATGTATAGGTTTGCTAGGTTTCTCTAGGTGCCGGCAGAGCTAGGGTTCAAAAACTACAGCTAGGCATTTTGCCAAAAAAGGGACATTTTTCACTGTGAAATTGTGTTGTGTCCACGTTGCGTTTTGCGCTGTTTCCTTTCGCGGGCACTAGGCCTACCCACACAAGTGAGGTACCATTTTTCTCAGAAGACTTTGGGGAACGTAGGGTGGGTGGAAATTTGTGGATCCACGCATATTCCAGAACTTTCCACCACAGAAATGTGAGGAAAATGTGTTTCTTTTGACAAATTTTTAGGTTTGCAAGGGATTCTGGGTAACAGAACCTGGTGAGAGCCAGACAAGTCACCCCATCCTGGATTCCCCTGGGTGTCTAGTTTTCAAAAATGTATAGGTTTGCTAGGTTTCCCTAGGTGCCGGCAGAGCTAGGGTTCAGAAACTGCAGCTAGGCACTTTGCCAAAAAAGGGTCATTTTTCACTGTGAAATTGAGGTGTGTCCACGTTGCGTTTTGCGTCGTTTCCTGTCGCGAGCACTAGGCCTACCCACACAAGTGAGGTACCATTTTTCTTGAAAGACTTTGGGGAACGTGGGGTGGGTGGAAATTTGTGGATCCACGCGGATTCCAGAACTTTTCACCACAGAAATGTGAGGAAAATTTGGTTTTTTTGACAATTTTTTAGGTTTGCAAGGGATTCTGGGTAACAGAACCTGGTGGGAGCCAGTCAAGTCACCCCATCCTGGATTCCCCTGGGTGTCTAGTTTTCATAAATGCATAGGTTTGCTAGGTTTCCCCAGGTGCCGGCAGAGCTAGGGTTAAAAAACTACCGCTAGGCACTTTGCCAAAAAAGGGTCATTTTTCAATGTGAAATTGTGATGTGTCCACGTTGCGTTTTGCGCCGTTTCATGTCACGGGCACTAGGCCTACCCACGCAAGTGAGGTACCATTTTTCTCGGAAGACTTTGGGGAACGCGGGGTGAGTGGAAATTTGTGGATCCACGCAGTTTCCAGAACTTTCCACCACAGAAATGTGAGGAAAATGTGGGTTTTTTGACAATGTTTTAGGTTTGCAAGGGATTCTGAGTAACAGAACCTGGTGGGAGCCAGTCAAGTCACCCCACACTGGATTTCCCTGGGTGTCTAGTTTGCAAAAATGTATAGGTTTGCTAGGTTTCCCTAGGTGCCGGCAGAGCTAGGGTTCAAAAACTACAGCTAGGCACTTTGCCACAAAAGGGTCATTTTTCAATGTGAAATTGTGGTGTGTCCACGTTGCATTTTGCGCCGTTTCATGTCGCGGGCACTAGGCCTATCCATGCAAGTGAGGTACCATTTTTCTCAGAAGACTTTGGGAAACGCGGGGTGGGTGGAAATATGTGGATCCATGCAGATTCCAGAACTTTCCACCACAGAAATGTGAGGAAAATTTGTTTTTTTGACAATTGTTTAGGTTTGCAAAGGATTCTGGGTAACAGAACCTGGTGGGAGCCAGTCAAGTCACCCCATCCTGGATTCCCCTGGGTGTCTAGTTTTCAAAAATGTATAGGTTTACTAGGTTTCCCTAGGTGCCGAGAGAGGTAGGGTTCAAAAACTACCGCTAGGCACTTTGCAAAAAAAGGGTAATTTTTCATTGTGAAAATGTGGTGTGTTCACGTTGCGTTTTGAGCCGTTTCCTGTCGTCGGCACTATGCCTACCCACACAAGTGAGGTACCATTTTTATCGGGAGACTTAGGGTAATTCAGATTTGGAAAGCAACTGTTATTACCTATTGACTTTCGATGCATTTCTGCCTTCCAAATGAAAGACAATATGTAAAAAAGAAGTCATTTTGAAAAATGACCAATAATTCTCATGCTAGTATGAGTATTCCCAATTTCGGAAATGTGCAAATATCTACTGTTTCTAAACTCTATATTTTGTTCCCATTTCAGAAATACATAGGTGTCTTTCATACCGATTTTTCCATGTATACATTTTCCCAGAATAATTGCTATATACCCGGTACATAATAAAAAACCATTGCAAGTTGCTGCTCAGTTTTTGGCTCTGGGTTCGTCGGGTTCTTGGTGAACCTACAAGTCCTATATATCCCCACAACCAGTAAGGTCCCACAGATGTAACGGTATATTGTTTTCAAAGAGCTGTCATAATTAGAAGAAGTTACAGGTGAAAACGTTAACACAAAAGGCTGTTTTTTTCAACTAATTTTCAATTATTCCTATATTTAACTGTTAGTTTCTATAAAGAAACCTTGAAGGATCTACACAAATGACCCCTTGCTGAATTCAGAATTGTGTCTACTTTACTAAAATGTATAGCTTTCAAGGATCCATTATTGCTTTCATACCCATTTCTACCATTAACTGGAAGGAGGTTGAAAGCACAAAAATAGCAAAAATAGGCTATGTCCCAGAAAAATGCCAAAACTGTATAAAAATGTTTGGTTTTCTGACAAAAGTTGGCTTGTCCCTAAAAGCTGGGAAAATGGTGATTTCAGCCCCACAAACCCTTTTTGAAACCATTTGCAGGGAAAAACCCAGACGCTTTCATTTTCAGCACTTTTTTCCCATTTTTCCCAAAAACCCCAAATTTTAGCTGTATTTTGGCTAATTTCTGGGTTCCCTCCAGGGGAATCCACAAACCCTGGGGACCTTTAGAATCCCCATGATGTTGGAAGAAAAGGACACAAATTTGGCATGGATACCTTATGTGGTCAAAAAGTTACAGGGGCCTAAGCATGAACTACCCCAAATAGCCCAAAAAAGGCTTAGCACAGGGGGGGAAAAGGCCTAGCAGCGAAGGGGTTAAATTGACATAAGTGTCACCACGCAAGATGCTTGTACTTTTCCATTATCTGTCAGTAAACTGCTATTGTAACGCAAGGCTTTTCTGAAGAAAGATACAGGAACCGAGAAAGATGCTCGCTTAAGACACAAACATTTCAGCATATCATATTACGTAATGTTCCTGGTACGTTCTATGGTATTGCACATTCTTAACTGGAAAAGTACCAAGGCTGATACATTGCATTATAGTGGAAAGTCCCAGAAGCTACCTACTTGGGACACGTGGTCAGCAACAGTACATTTCGGACCATAAATGGTATAGCGCAGCCTAGGCCTGTGCTAATTGGCCAAGTGACCCATGCTTAATTTGTGCTACGTATGTTATGATGCGGCATCCTTTTGTGGTTTGGGTCTATAAAAGCTGTCAGAAACATCACATCTTTGGACATTCAGTGACTATGCTGTCTGTCTCCGTGCTGCACGTTTCCGCATTATTTGTTGGTCTTCAATAAATTCTGCTATCTTCTGTGCTGACAGAGAACCGTATTTGTGGTATTATTTCTCATTATTATTTCAGATTTCACATTTGGTGAAGAATGCGACTTCAGGATCACTGACTTCAAACAGCCACCGGCGGGTGGACTCCAGCTTCCATCGGAGTTCGGAGACCTGAGGTTCGATAACTTTTCAATTTGTCTTCTCTCTCCTCTGCTCCCTTGGCAGCTGGGGGACTCTATGCCCATGAGTTGATCTCGTCATATCTCTGGCTCCTGCTATTTCTCTCTCTCAGCACATTTGTATGGCCCTCGTTTAACAGCTCTTCGACGCTCTTCTCTCTCCCTCTCCTTTGCACTTTTCTCATGCCAGGGACGGTTTGCCTGTGCCCTGGAGATGTATATATCTCATGTTTCCAAAGTCTCTGGGAAATTCCAATGGCTATCATAGCGGCCGTTCTTATCACTTTCCTCTGCGCCCTTTTCGTGGCTCTGATCATTTTTTTTTCAGTCTGTCACCATTCTGCTGAAGACTGTACCTCTGTTTAACGTTAGCACTTGCTACATGGTGCCGACAGACTTTCTTATCCTGCTCCATTTGCGGCTCTTGACCTCTGACATTGCTGCAGATCTCTGCCAAAATCCACTAATATGCATTTTTGTTCTACATTTTAGTATCTGGTCCTGGTACCCACCCCTCCTGGCCAGGGACGGCGTCGTCAGCACGTTCCCTGCACGCAGTGACTCCCTGGTGCTAAGCAGCACCTGGCTGACGACGTACCAAGGAGGGCGAACTTCTGCACCCCTCTGTCTTGCCTGCGGAGAGTCCCCGGCTGATGGGGGTGGAGGACATTAACAGCTACTTCCCATTGACTGGAGCTGAGGTCGGTACGCTTTGCCAGAATCAACATCAATCGGTGAGTTTGATTAAGGATTTCCATCCTCCTGGTCGGGTTGTAGCAGGTAGCCCCTCATTTTAGAGTTGTGGCAGTTTTGCTCCCCAGGTGCAGGTGGTGGCGGTGAAAGCACCCCTGTGTTTGCACATACTTCCTGTGCAAGAACGATATCGTGGGGGTAGTGGCCAGGTGGGCCGCTCCTCTATTGGTTGCAACAGGTTCTCAGGGCGCCAGTTTCTCAGATTCCATGAACTCAGGTTTGAGTGCAGCTAACTCACCTCAGTGCCACTGGCCCCGGGTACCCAGTGGTCCGCTGCCTACTGCCGGATGCCACAGGCGGTCTCCAGCTGTGCCTAGGGATATACCTGCAAAAACAACAGTTGATGGACAGAATGCAGAACAATGTCATACATTCACCCCAGTACAGAGATCTGGGCCTAAATCCATCTTTTTTTGCTCACCATGCCATTCCAGTTTGAACCCAGCCATATGCAATCAGTCCTGATCCTGTGCCTCATGGGAACAGTCCAACCCGAATTGCCAAGCCAGGTCCTCCCTGGACTGGAAACAAGCATCTTAGGACCGGTTTCGGGGTTTCACCCCTCTTCAGCCAGGATAGCTTGATTCCAGTGGCCTGGAGAGCACGGGACCCACGTCTGGGCATACCCGTCCCACTCGGGGTGACAAATGCAAAAACAACAGTTGATGGACAGAATGCAGAACAATGTCATACATTCACCCCAGTACAGAGATCTGGGCCTAAATCCATCTTTTTGCTCACCATGCCATTCCAGTTTGAACCCAGCCATATGCAAATCAGTCTTGACCCTGTGCCTCATGGGAACAGTCCAACCTGAATTGCCAAGCCAGGTCCTCCCTGGACTGGAAACAAGCATCTTAGGACCGGTTTCGGGGTTTCACCCCTCTTCAGCCAGGATATCTTGATTCCAGTGGCCTGGAGAGCACGGGACCCACGTCTGGGCATACCCGTCCCACTCGGGGTGACAAATGCAAAAACAACAGTTGATGGACAGAATGCAGAACAATGTCATACATTCACCCCAGTACAGAGATCTGGGCCTAAATCCATCTTTATTTGCTCACCATGCCATTCCAGTTTGAACCCAGCCATATGCAAATCAGTCTTGACCCTGTGCCTCATGGGAACAGTCCAGCCCGAACTGCCAAGCCAGGTCCTCCCTGGACTGGAAACAAGCATCCTAGGACCGGTTTCGGGGTTCCACCCCTCTTCAGCCAGGATAGCTTGATTCCCGTGGCCTGGAGAGCACGGGACCCACGTCTGGGTATACCCGTCCCACTCGGGGTGACAAATGCAAAAACAACAGTTGATGGACAGAATGCAGAACAATGTCATACATTCACCCCAGTACAGAGATATGGGCCTAAATCCATCTTTTTTTGCTCACCATGCCATTCCAGTTTGAACCCAGCCATATGTAAATCAGTCTTGACCCTGTGCCTCATGGGAACAGTCCAGCCCGAACTGCCAAGCCAGGTCCTCCCTGGACTGGAAACAAGCATCCTAGGACTGGTTTCGGGGTTTCACCCCTCTTCAGCCAGGATAGCTTGATTCCAGTGGCCTGGAGAGCACGGGACCCACATCTGGGCATACCCGTCCCACTAGGGATATACCTGGGCACAAAGAGGTGGGAGTATCAGCCCATGACATTACCACCATAGAGCAAGTTTTAGAAGGGACTCAGCAGGCTAGGCGAGACAGTCTCAGTAAAACATATAGTGCTGCTTCATCCCCACATGGCTCGCCCACAGTACAAAAGAAACTGCTGAAATCAGACACAATTAAATGCCAGAATTTATTACAACAGATAGTGGAAGGAACGCTACCAGTAGACGCCTTCACAGAACATCAGAGCAGGCAATACTTAGAGAAAGTACTTTCATTGGCATGAGCCCAGCTAATGGAAAAAGGTCCCCACACACACAACGCATATGTCCAGCAAGCAAAGAACAAATGCCAAGACCCTACCGGTGCCCCTCCACCACTGCCTGCGCAGTATGACTGGGATATAGCAAGGTTCAGCTTCACAGACTCCGAACTACAAACACACGATTGGGACAAAATAAAAGACACAATCAAAATGCAGTAGAAAAATTGCAACAATGAAAGCAACTGGTGTACACATTTGCAGTGTTAGAAGTAGTTCAGACCCTCACCCCTTGCTCGGGGACACTAATTCCTGCAGCAACAGCACCACCCACATTGATTATGCCCCTGCGAGAGATACCACCTCCACTAGGAAGTAAAGACAATGAGTTAGCATATGTCCATGTTCCCTGGTCCAGACAAGACATTATGTGCTTCACCAAAGACTTCCCAAAGTTAAGAGAAGAACCAAGGAAGTGGTATGCGGAGTTAGATAGAATGGCAGCTTTGGGAGGACTGTTATGGAGGGATTTTGACACATTATTCAATATCATTGTCCCATGGGACCTATGGGAAGACTGCAAAAGAAAGGTTGAGTGGCCGACGAGGGAGCCAGATAAGGGAAAGGGTGGAGCACCAGGAGATGATGTTGATGACAAATACCAACAAGTAGTGAAATATTTAAAAGAGAAAATACCGGAAGACAAGGTAGATTGGAACAAGATAACACACACAAAACAGGAAAAAGATGAGAGTGTGAACACATACTTTGACCGCCTTCTGCAAGTCTACCAGCAGAACAGTGGGCTAAAAAATCCAATGGGGGATGCAATGCCGGCATTTGTCACCACCTTTGTTCAAGTTCTGAGACCACCTATTAAAGCACACCTACAAACCTCTTTTGTCTGCTGGCAACAGGAACCAATTGAAAAGGTGTTGGCAGCAGCAAGATACTGCTCTGATTATCAGTCCAATGCGCAGACAATGGAAGCAGAGAAAATAAAGAAAGAAAAAGTAAGACTGATGGTAGCACAAGAAAGATTTTACACAAGTCAGCAAGGCAGAGGCAGGGGGAGAGGGAAGGGTACAGGAAGACCACAGAATGGCAGGTCAGCTTCCCTACCTCCACCAGGAACAGCTTGCTTCTACTGTAAAGATCCCAACCACTGGAAGGCCGACTGCCCAATATTAAGAAAGAAAAATGGGGAAAAAAGGCAGACACAGAATATGGGGCAGGGCCAACAGGGTCAACAACAATACCAGCATAATACCAGGTGTACCGGATATAGGAATAATGAGCAGCAAGGGTATATGTCAAATGACACGGCCCAAACACAGCATGAGTGGACAGGAAGGGAGGGGTGGGCGCAACAGGACAATGACCTCCCACCGCCACCCCAAGATTTATTCTAGGGATGCCTGAAACTGGAAGACTGCCTAATAGCTCCAGCAATAGCAGCGGATCAATCCGGCCCATATGTAGAGGGACCAGTGTTGGGCAAAATTGTACCATTCTTAATAGACATAGGAGCTCAAAGATCAATGCTAAAGGCGTCGCAGATGCCTGAGGCGCCACTTTCGGAAATACAGGTCACGGCAGTCGGAATGACAGAACAACCAATAGATGAATATCTCACACAGCCACTGCAACTAGTCGTAGGCACCATAACTGTAAACCATCAGTTTATCCTTGGCATATTCTGCCCCGTGCACTTACTAGGCAGAGACTTGCTCTGTAAATTACAATGCACCATACACTGCTCACCGACAGGGGTCTTTCTAGAAAGCAGGCCAAATGGTATGATGTTGCAGGCTTTCATGACATGCACCGACCCCGGCATACCCTCAGAGCTGCGCAACTGTGTGCCACCTCAAGTCTGGGCTCCCAAAAGTACCACAGTACAAGATTTCCAAGGAAGGGGAGGAGGGCATAGCACCAGTAATACAAGACCTCTGAAGCAGGGAAAAATAAAGGAGATACGCTCTAGTCCATTCAACACACCAATACTCCCTGTGAAGAAAGCATCTAAGGGCAAGGATGGGGCCCCTATATATCGCTTCACACAAGACCTAAGAGAATTGAACAAAATAGTGGTACCTTCCTTCCCAGTGGTTCCAAACCCAGCAACAATATTGTCCAATATCCCAGTCACCGCCACACACTTCACGGTGCTGGATCTGAGCTCCGCCTTCTTTACCATCCCCTTGCATCCAGACAGCCAGTCCTTTTTCAGTTTCTGTTTCAGATCTAGAAGATTCACCTGGTGTAGGCTCCCACAAGGCTATACGGAGTCCCCTTCCATCTTCATGAATGCATTAAAGACAGATTTAGACTCCCTGGTACTAAAGGAAGGCTCCACACTTATCCAGTACATAGATGATTTGGCCTCACCTTCTAGGGATGCTTGCGCAAAGGACACAGTTGCTGTCCTGCGCCATCTAGCACTGAAAGGTTACAAGGTTTCCCCCAAGAAATTACAGTTCTGCCTCACTGCTGTAAAATATTTAGGCCACAAACTGCCCGAAGGGACCAGGAAAATTATTCCCTGACAGGATATCCACCATCACCCACTTTCCCCGACCACGCACCCAAAAAGAGGTTTGGGCGTTCTTGGGGGTGGCGGGGTACTGTCGGCACTGGATCCCAAACTTCTCCCTGATTGCCAAGCCATTACAAGCATTGACACACAAAGAGGTCCCAGACGTGGTACCTTGGTCACCGGACTGTGACCAGGCATTCCACAGGCTCAAAAGTGAACTTAGCGGAGCACCAGCGTTAGGCCTCCCAGATTACTGCAAAGACTTCCACCTGTTCTGCCATGAGAAGAGAGGGTGCTCATTGGGAGTATTAGCTCAAAAGCATGGATCCTTCTACTGCCCAGTGGCATACTATTCTACTACACTAGACCCAGTAGCATCTGCGCTCCCGCCTTGCCTCCGAGCAGTGGCGGCAGCAGCATTGGCAGTAGAACAGTCTGAAAATATAGTGCTGGCACACACCATGGTTTTGCATGTTCCCCATGCAGTGGACACACTCCTCACATCCACTGAGACACACCACCTAACAAATGCACGCCTCACCAGGTATGAGCTGATACTATTAGCACCACACATTGTCATCAAGAAATGCACCACATTGAACCCCGCATGCCTTTTGCCAACAGAGCATGATCTGGATGGTTTAGACTCAGATGATGCATTTCACGATTGTGCACTAGCTATAGACAGGCACACAAAGGTGCGCCCTGACTTGAAGGACACACCACTGCCAGATGCCCAAGGGGATTTGTTTGTAGATGGGTCATGTCTGAGAGACGACAAAGGAACACTGCAGGCCTCTTATGCAGTGGGCACCGCTGGCAAGTTACTGGAAGGGGGAAGGTTGACGGCTGCCAAAAGCGCAAAGGCGGCCGAACTCATGGCACTAACGAGGGCATGCACATTGGCTAAAGGAAAAAGAGCGAACATATACACAGACAGCCAGAATGCCTTCGGGGTGGTCCATGACTTCGGCCAGCTGTGGTCAATGAGGGGATTCCTCACATCAGCAGGCCAACAAATACAACACGCACAATTGATCAGTGACCTTCTCCAAGCATTGTTACTGCCATCAAAAGTGGCTATCATAAAATGTGCAGCACACACTTCATCAAAAGACTACGTATCAAAAGGCAACACATTTATTGATGGAGAAGCAAAGAGAATAGCGCTAACAGGCTGCCAGCTAGCAATGGTTCAAATAATAAGTAACAAGGACACTAATGCTTGCAGTGATTCACTACGTTTTGACCCTATAAACATTCAGGGAAAAGTGGAGGAACATGAAAAAGAGGAATGGGTAAAAGGAGGGTGTGTGCAAACAAAGGAGGGGTTATGGACAGGGCCGATTGGAAGAATATGCCTGCCTTCATCAATGCTTCCCTCCATGGCACACCCCTTTCATGGTCCCTCACACGTTGGCCGGGACGGCATGATCAGATTGTTTTCACAATGTTAGTACAACTGCAAATTCCGTCAAATAGCTGAGAGACTTTGTAAGCAATGCACTGTGTGTGCACAATATGAATCACTGACATAACCTCGACAGACATAATATCGACCTACATTTTTATCGACACAAAAATATCGACGACACTAATATCGATACCCTATACTTAATTAAAAAAATACACTAATATCGAACCCAAAATATCGTAAAACAATATTATCGATCACAGTAATATCAAACACATAAATATTGTTATTTAAAATATCGAACATCCTTTAAAAATATACATGTCCAAAATATCGATCACAATAATATAGACAGCATTATTTTCGTTTTTGTAAAATATCGACAAGTAAAAAATAGATAAAACACACAAAATTAAACACCATAAATATAGTAAAATAAATAAACATACATTGCATATAAAATAAAATCAAAAAAATATTTTTAAAACACAGTAAAACATATCTTAAAACATTAAATAATAATTACACTATTAATAACCATTTTAATTTTATATTTACATTGACTGCAAAGTTTATTTAACATCACATATAATATAATACACATTTTAATAATTCAACATGTGAAAAGAAAAAAAAAAAGTAACTGACTCTAAATTACCGATTTCCATATATGGAAAACAACTACCAAAACAATTAAAACAATAAAAAACAACCAATAAAAATACACAATGTAAAAATAAACCAATAAGGTTAAGCAAACAATTAAATGAACACTATATAAGGAAGAAAAACTTAGGGGCCTATTACGATGGCGGGCGGACTTGTCCGCCTGCCACCGTAACGGTAAACGGGACCGACCGCCAGAGGTGCGGCGGTCCCACCAGGCCCATTAGGATGCAACCGCCACCCTGGCGGTCGCATCCTGCATCTATTACATTGCGGCGGGCGGTGCTGTCAGCAGCACCCGCCGCAATGTAAAAGCTGTATGTAGAGCATTGGCATGCACAATGTGACAGGCACCGTGCGGTGCCTGCCACCTTGTGCGTGGCAATGAAGGGGGGTAACGGGGGTACCATAGGTACCCCCAAGTGCAGCCACCCACCTCCCTGGGGCCCGCAACGGGCCCCCAAAGCCATTCACTGCATGCCTTTCCATGGCGGAGTCTCCGCCATGGAAAGGCATGTCACCGCAGGCATCGTAATATGGATGGCGGTGCCTGCAAGGCACCGCCACCATATTGTGCGTCTTTTCCGCCCAGCCGGCAATCCGACCGGCGGAAAGCGGCGGACGGTCTTTCCGTCCGCCGCGGTGCCCCTCGCCATACTAATATGGCGGGGGTGACACAGGGACATTTGGCGGGCGGATCGCCACCATCGGGCTGGCGGTGGCCACCGCCGGCCCGGCGGTGGCGATCCGCCCGTGATCTTAATGGGCCCCTTAGTCTTATTATACACCTTAAACCAAAAACAATAAGGAAGCCGAACCTCTGCCAGATTTCCACCAAAAACAAGGACTTCATCAAAGAAAAAGCTATTGCATCCTTCAAAAAGTAAGTAAAGTACCATCTATAAAATAACAACAAAGCTAATCTTGAAAAACAACTTTTTGTCTTACTCAAATAATTAATATATATATTTTTCTAATTTTTGTCTCCTCTACAGATTTTTCTCAAAGCATCAAGAAAAGTACAGACCAGCTCCTAAAACCATCTAACATATAATGTAAGTATTTTTCTAAATTCCTTTTAAAAATCATGTAAAACTCCCAACCAAACCCCAACTCCATCCCAAACACCCACCCCAGCCCATGAATAAATGTAACAAAATAAGTAAAAATGTGTTTTACTCTTCCAACAGAAAAATAAACAACTTAGCAGAATTCAACAAACAAAGAAAAAACATTTCCATTTAAAAGCAGCTGAAAACCAACATTATAAGTATATTAATAACAATGTGTATTTGCTAAGAAATAAACATGTATAATATTAATTGTAATAATTTTGATATACATTTGTTTTAGAACTTAAAACATCACAATGACGGAAGGCGCCCAATTTATAACTTCCCAAAAAGGAACATTTTTGCTTTGTTACTTGGGGTATGTCTATACCCAGGAAAAGCAAATTGGACTAAAAGTCAATTGGAAATGCAGCAAGTACTATTCAAATAAATGTTATGGTCGAGCAACAACTAGAGAAACAACTGTTTTGTATACAAGGGAGCATAACCACCCTCCAAATGTGAAATGTTACTGAAATAGATGTTAGAAATGCCCTTGATGACATTAGAGAAGCTAGCACTAGCTCACAAAAACCTACCAGTGAAATACTTAAAGAAATGCTGCCTAGAATACCTAAACATAGAAAATAAATACAATTTATTTTAAAAAAGGTTATAACATTGTGACCAAATTAAGTACATGTTTAATTAAAATACTACAATTGTTATATTATTTGTTTAAACGTATTATTAATTCTTTTGGTATTGTAAAATTATAATAATAAATATTATTAAAGAAATAATATTTAATATTATAATACCATATATTTAAATGTGACATGGGCAAATGCCCTCTATTTCTTCATTAAAAAGAACTATAGCTCGCACAAAAAAAGCCACAACAACTACCACGCCTACTCCCAAAACATTTGAAGAGGTGGTAATTCCCCCTGAACTATCTATAACTCATAATGAAGAACCCTTTGTTCTCTATGACAACAAATGCAAAGACAAAAGAATAATAATGTTTGCTACTGCAAACAATTTAATAAAAATTCAACAATCAGAAACATGGATGATGGACGGGACTTTTAAAATCTGTCCCAAGCCAGTCTATCAACTATACACTGTCCATGCCCTATACCAAAATACCAACATCCTCTTTATCTACGCCTTGCTACGATCATTCCGCCATCGTAATGAGCCCCTGAGTGTTGAATATGCGACAAACAGTTCATTCGCATACCAAATAAAAAAGCTTATTGCACTGGCCTATGTCCCAGTTACTGACGTGGCTGAACATTACAACCTTTTAATAGATAGTCCTTACTACCAGTAACACGAACAAAAATTAAGTCCCCTCCTAGACTATTTTGAAGATACCTGGGTGGGAAGACTCCATAGATCAGGACATAGAAGACAATCAAAATACCAAATACCATGGTGAATGTCTACCTTAGCACACTAAACCAAGAGGCAAAAACAAACAATGCTGTTGAAGGTTGGCATAATGCCTTCCATGCATCAACAGGACGAGGTACACCTACTCTACACAAACTCCTACTCTCCCTACAAAAAGAACAGTGCTACCAACAGCTAAGAATAGAGCAATCTGTTACACAAATTAAACCTAAACTATCCAAACAATCAAAACAAATGTTTGAATACCTACAACAACAAGTCAGACTATACCCTACAACAAGAGGCCTAGAATACTTAGCAATGATTGCAAAAAGCCTACTCTAAACTGTCAAAACAGTGTAAAATGTATAATACATTTCTGTTTCAAATATTAAAATACATACCAAATAATTGTATTTTTTCACAATACTATTTAATTTGTCTAATATATTTGTATTAATAAATACAAATATATATAAACACATTAATTAGATATTTGAAAAAATATACAACAATAGTAAATTTCATTGCATTTCCCTCCCACAATAAATAAGTTAAATAACTTACCATTTCCGTAGCTGTAGACAGAAAATTCCACATCTTGCAAAACAATCCAGGTAGATCATAATCCAAATAGAATAAAAAGTTTCCCCCCAAAAAATGAAAAAATACAACTGTTTCAAAAAGTAATCCTCGGTCCATAAAACCACAATCCGTCAACCATAAAAATCCCGAAAAAATGTTTTAAAAAAAGAAACGCTCCATGAAAACCCGAAAAATTTAGAAAGTGTAAGATAACTATTAGTTACTAAAACTAATGTACACTTCCTTAATTTAAAAAAACGCAATCTTCCGGTAACAGCAACTTTTGTCGTAAAAACCTGTAAAAAAACACAAACATTCCCACCCACACAAATATACACATATTACACCATATAACAGTATTACAAGCATTACACACACAATAATAACACATATTGTACCATACTTTAACATTTCTAAACTGGGCCTCAAAACCTAATGATACATAAATCGTCAAAACCTAACGTACACATAAACAACGCCAAAACTCCACAAACCTAACTCTAGACACACTAACTACACCCTAACTACCTTCAAATGTAATTAAAAATGTAGTTTAAATAAATAAAATTAATCTTACCTTCCTTGATGCGAAGCAGCTCCCGACCGCTACCTTCTCCCCTTCGAAATAACCCAAAACAACCGCGACCGGTTACAAAATACAAGGCCCAAAACAAATATGGCAGCTTTAAACATAGAAAATAAATACAATTTATTTTAAAAAAGGTTATAACATTATGACCAAATTAATTACATGTTTAATTAAAATACTACAATTGTTATATTATTTGTTTAAATGTATTATTAATTCTTTTGGTATTGTAAAATTATAATAATAAACATTATTAAAGAAATAATATTTAATATTATAATTCCATATATTTAAATGTGACATACATGTATTTTAAAATTGTTTTATTTTTTTAAATTAAAAACTGTTTACTTTATAAAACAAATGGATACAAATTAAACAATGCAATAATTATTAATATTAATATTTTGTATATTAATATTATTAATTGAAAAGTATTATTATTTCTTTAAAAATGTAACTAAATGTATATATAAAAATTATATTATAAAATTGCTAAAACTGTTATATTTGTAAAATGTTACGAATATATGTAATATATTAAAAAATGTTAACAATACCAAACTAAAATTAACAACTGTTATAAATAAATATTTGATTTTTCAAATGTATATTAAAAAATGTGAAACTACATTATCTGATATTGCAAACTTTACACAACTGTTTAAATAAAAGTAAAAATGTTATAAAATGTTTTTTCAGTAATTATGACGTAAAAATTTACATATGTACAAACTATATTATTTTTATCAAACAAATATAATTTCCTATCTCTATGTATTTGTTTATCTTACATATTGTTAATAAAAATATGTTTCTTATTCATTTCAAAATATTTTACAATAAATAAACATCAATAAAGTAATTAAAATGTCTATTTTTTTGTCTACCATTTTATTAATGTTATATTTAATGTTACATATTAATTTTATTTTTATTAAATATACTGTGTAAAATATTATCTTTTCATTAAGCATATATTCAATGTTAATTTTTACATGCACAACTCACTTATAAAAATAAAATTACACTACTTTAAACAATAATTTTTCTTTTTTAATTACATATTAAAACACATTTAACTTTATTATTATTCCCACTTCAGTTACCATAAATACAGGATAGGTGCTGGACAGTAATCTTAATTAATTTACTATTCCCACTCAGGGTAATATTAACACAGGGTAGGTGCTGGACACTATACTTAATTAATTTACTATTCCAACTCCAGTTAGGATTAATTAGAAGTAGGTGCTGGACACTAAATTTAATTAATTTACTATTCCCACTCCAGTTAGTATTTATCAAGGGTAGGTGCTGGACACTAAACTTAATTAATTTACTATTACCACTCCAGTTAGTATTTATTAGGGGTAGGTGCTGGACACTAAACTTATTTAATTTACTATTCCCACTCCAGTTAGTATTAATTAGGGGTAGGTGCTGGACACTAAACTTAATTAATTTACTATTCACACTCCACTTAGTATTAATTCAGGGTAGGTGCAGGACACTAAACTTAATTAATTTACTATTCCCACTACAGTTAGTATTAATTCAGGGTAGTTGCTGGACACTAAACTTAAATTATTTACTATTCCAACTCCAGTTAATATTAATTAGGTGTAGGTGCTGGACACTAAACTTAAATAATTGACTATTCCCACTCCAGTTACTATTAATTCAGAGTAAGTGCTGGACACTAAAATTATTTAATTTACTATTCCAACTCCAGTTAATATTAATTAGGGGTAGGTGCTGGACACTAAACGTAATTAATTTACTATTGCCACTCCAGTTAGTATTAATTCAGGGTAAATGTGGGACACTAAAATTATTTAAGTTGCTATTCCCACTCCAGTTAGTATTAATTAGGGGTAGGTGCTGGACATTAAACTTAATTAATTTACTATTCCCACTCCAGTTAGTATTAATTAGGGGTAGGTGCTGGACAATAAACTTAAATAATGTACTATTCCCACTCCAGTTAGTATTAATTACAGGTAGGTGCTGGACACTAAACTTAATTAATTTCCTATTCTCACTCCGGTTAATATTAATTAGGGGTAGATGCTGGACACTAAACTTAATTATTTTACTATTCCCACTCCAGTTAGTATTAATTCAGGGTAGGTGCTGGACACTAAAATTATTTAATTGACTATTCCCACTCCAGTTAGTATTAATTAGGGATAGGTGCTGGACACTAAACTTAATGAATTAACTATTCCCACTCCAGTTAGTATTAATTAGGGGTAGGTGCTGGACATTAAACTTAATTAATTTACTATTCCCACTCCAGTTAGTATTAATTTGGGGTAGGTGCTGGACACTAAACTTAAGTAATTTACTATTCCGACTCCAGTTAGCATTAATTAGGGGTAGGTGCTGGACACTAAACTTTAATAATTTACTATTCCCATTCCAGTTAGTATTAATTAAAGGTAGGTGCTGGACACTAAACTTAATTAATTTACTATTCCTACTCCAGTTAGTATTAATTAGGAGTAGGTGCTGTACACTAAACTTAAATAATTTACTATTTCCACTTCAGTTACAATTAATTCAGAGTAAGTGCTGGACACTAAAATTATTTAATTTACTATTCCCACTTCAGTTAGTATTAATTAGGGGTGGGTGCTGGACACTAAACTTAAATAATTTACTATTCCCACTCCAGTTAGTATTAATTCAGAGTAGGTGCTGGACACTAAAATTATTTAATTTACTATTCCCACTCCAGTTAGTATTAATTAGGTGTAGGTGCTGGACACTAAACTTAATTAATGTACTATTCCCACTCCAGTTAGTAATATTTAGGGGTAGGTGCTGGACACTAAACTTAAATAATTTACTATTCCCACTCCAGTTACTATTAATTCAGAGTAAATGCTGGACACTAAAATTATTTAATTGACTATTCCCACTCCAGTTAATATTAATTAGGGGTAGGTGCTGGACACTAAACTTTAATAATTTACTATTCCCGCTCCAGTTAGTATTAATTAGGGGTAGGTGCTGGACACTAAACTTAATTAATTTACTATTCCCACTCCAGTTAGTATTAATTTGGGGTAGGTGCTGTACACTAAACTTAAATAATTTACTATTTCCACTCCAGTTACTATTAATTCAGAGTAAGTGCTGGACACTAACATTATTTAATTTACTATTCCCACTCCAGTTAGTATTAATTAGGGGTGGGTGCTGGACACTCAACTTAAGTAATCTACTATTCCCACTCCACTTAGTATTAATTAAGGGTAGGTGTTGGACACTAAACTTAATTAATGTACTATTCCAACTCTAATTAAAATTATTTAGGGGTAGATGCTGTACACTAAACTTAATTATTTTACTATTCCCACTCCAGTTAGTATTAATACAGGGCAGGTGCTGGACAATTAATTTATTTAATTCACTATTCCCACTCCAGTTAGTATTAATTAGGGGTAGGTGCTGGGCCTTAAACTTAATTAATTTAATATTCCCATTCCAGTTAGTATTAATTAGGGGTAGGTGGTGGACACTAAACTTAATTAATTTACTATTCCAACTCCAGTTAATATTAATTAGAGGTAGGTGCTGGACACTAAACTTAATTAATTTACTATTCCCACTCCAGTTAGTATTAATTCAGGGTAGGTGCTGGACAATTAATTTATTTAATTCACTATTCCCACTCCAGTTAGTATTAATTAGGGGTAGGTGCTGGGCCTTAAACTTAATTAATTTAATATTCCCATTCCAGTTAGTATTAATTAGGGGTAGGTGGTGGACACTAAACTTAATTAATTTACTATTCCAACTCCAGTTAATATTAATTAGAGGTAGGTGCTGGACACTAAACTTAATTAATTTACTATTCCCACTCCAGTTAGTATTAATTCAGGGTAAGTGCTGGACACTAAAATTATTTAATTTACTATTCCCACTCCAGTTAGGATTTATTAGGGGTAGATGCTGGACACTAAACTTAATTAGTTTAATATTCCAAATCCAGTTAATATTAATTCAGGGTAAGTGCTGGACACTAAAATTATTTAATTGACTATTCCCACTCCAGTTAGTATTAATTAGGGATAGGTGCTGGACACTAAACTTAATGAATTAACTATTCCCACTCCAGTTAGTATTAATTAGGGGTAGGTGCTGCAAACTTAACTTTATTAATTTACTATTCCCATTCTATTTATTATTAATTACAGGTAGGTGATGGACACTAAAATTAATTAATTAACTATACCCACAGAAATTACTGTAAATTAAAAGGAGTTGCCAGACCTTTGACATACATATTTTTGTTTTCATATAAAAATTAATATAATATGACTAACTACACTATACATAAAATTCCAAATATTTGACAACACCTATAATAAATTACTACACTATATAATTGATTATTTCTTTTATTTGTTATATGGTATAAATGTAAAATATAAATTTTTTATTTAATTTTTAAATATTAATATATTTTACAACATTTTTAATTTCACATATAAATAATATATAATCTACATTAAATTCCTAAATATAAATATTTCAATGTTAATTTGTAATTTTTAAAACAGAACTTATATTTTTGATTGAAAATTACAAAAATTTTCACTTTATTTTTAATTTAAATTTTTTAATTCTTAACAAATGAAATATTAAATAATTTTCAAATATAATACCACATTTTTTAACTTCTTAAAATGTAGAAGAGGCAGTTCCCTGCTTGCTGCAGGCCAGGCCTCCAACAGAAGCAACAAGATACCAGAGGCAGTTCCCTGCTGCGCACAGCAGGCCAGGCCTCCGGGTACCGTCATTCCAAAGACACCTGTTTGCTTCACATGTGCCAACCGTCACATGCTGGGAACCTCTGATGGTACACCATAAAGACACCAACGGTTACTTTCACAGTGTTGTTGGCGCCTGCACCAATAGACAGAATAGGGGTGCAGGACCCACTAGTTAGTGTTGCTGTCGTCTGCACCAATAGACACAAGAAGAGCCTGAGGATGCACCAACCCTGAGGGATGAGACGGTACCGACCCTTTTGTTTGCAGATGACTCCCTGTTGATGTGTAAGACACCAGCGGGGTTGCAGCGATTGCTTAATAGATTCCAACTTTTCTGCGACAATAAGGGGTTGGTTATTGACACATCAAAAATGTTTGGCCGTTAACCCCCACAAGTCCTATAGCGGCAGCCCACGGTTGGGTGGGACTCGCCTGGAAAGAGTTGCCACTTTCAACTATCTCGGTGTCCGACTCTCAGAAATGATGTCTTGGAAACCCCACCTAACCAAGATGCTGATGGGTCACAAGCGAGTTGCAGGATCACTTGGGAAAGAACATCTCTGTGATATACTGCAGTGATCGCCCTGAGGATGCAGTCCCGGAATGGACTTCCGTGATCTCGACCGCAGGCCATACATGGCTGGTCCTGGATGCTGTTCGCCGGCATCTGGTAAGAGGGTGCAGCGCGACGGCTGGGACCGGCTGCTGGTGCAAAGCTCTGACAGAACGCTTGGCGCCGTGATTGATTTTAGCGGTCTTCCGCAGCCTCCATCCTACGAGAGGGATCGGTAACGGGCTGAAGCCTCCTCAGTCGGGCCTCTCGGAGGGCGTCCCTCCTTCAGAGAAACTCTGGGATGAACAGGAGGAACTGCACCACGCTTTTGCCATGAACCGATTGGCTCCTGCACCGCATCGGTCACTGAGCATAGCTGCACTGCTCCCACCATCGTGGCAGACAAGCGGCAATTTTCTACCTACTAACGATGTGAATGGAGAGCTTGAGTGCCAGGCTCGAGTGGCGGAATGTCAAGAGCGCCTTTTGAAGTGGAGTGCTGGCTCGAACAGAGAGCTCGCTGCCAATTTTTCACCGAATTTACAAGCGGCCACCGAGACCATCGGAGAACACTGTGCCTGGACCCTCAAAATGGCGGACGTCATAGCACTACTACAGGCAACACGTGACTCCCGCAAGTGGAAAGCAAAACCACCGACCCTCAGACCCTTACCTGCATGCAGCTAACCTTCCTGAACGCCGGCCACTTACCACGTCCTACTCGGCGTAGCCAGAGGGCAAACCCTGTTCTATGCTATCTCCCTCTGCCTGACCCTAAGATGGCCGCCACCTGCGAGGCTTGATTCCACAGAATAAGAAGCCCAAACTGAGTTTGCTCAACACGCCTGGCCACAAAATCTTCCGTAAACGGATACGCCAGGAAATTGCACACATGGCTCTATAATTTTCTATTCACCTCACTTGGCTAACCCCTCCTGGGATGATCTCCGCAGGGGAATACCGCTTCGACTCCAACATGTCGGACGCACCCGTTCGATCGCAGATCCTCCAGCCCAGTGGTACATCTATTTCCTGCTCTGAGAGGCTGTTTCGTATGAGGAAATCCATCTGTATTCCTCTGCTCAAGGTACTATACGTTTGCGGATTGTAGCATTGTTCTCGCCATCCACGACGTTCGGTCCCGATATGCTGCCTGTCCCTGCCTGACTCTATTATGGTGGCCGCAACTTCCCCATTCGTACCTCTTCTGCATTTATCTCACTGAAACTATCTGACTCGTGTGCAATACAGAGCACTAGCTGACAACGCTCCCTCATTAATGGTCCCTTTATCTGTTGCAACTTACCTATTGCTCACTTTGTCTGCGTTTGTTGAGGCAGCCGAGTGCTCTTCAGTCAAGTTGGCGCCCAACACTTGTTGAGACCACACTTTACATACGGCAGTCTTTCCAACAGCATCTGATGCACTGTGTTAGCGGGATACCACGAAGCTACCCCAGCGTGCCATCTAACTCCTGTGTCCTGAATGCCTTGTAGCTGCTCCTGAATTTGTAGTCATTTGTTGCGGCTACACTCTGTCCCTCTACATACATAACACTCCTCTGAGTGTGACGTTACCACTACTTACACCGCTAGGGAACATTTTTCTTTTGACATCACCAGTGATCCCTCCCTACGTCCTCCGACCTGGGGGCGAGCTGGAGGATGAGGCAGATGATGCCTCCCAGTAACACCGGGACTGATGCCTTCCTTGGAACTACGACGATGCCCCACGGGTTTAAACTAAAACTGTTTGTTCTTACCGCGGAACCCGAGTACCCTTGGCCGCTGCCCGGTGGAGCTGTCCTATGCAGCTATAGAGGAGTCTGGCTCTGGGTTTCCCCCTCGGCCGTCACCTACCCAGCCGGACATCGGACATTGTTTTTTTAACGGTTCTTCACGGTTTTATCTGTCTCTCTCTTACTGCTTTGTTCCCCCTTGAGTACTTTCCCCCTTCAGGTCTTCTTGACTCTGTCTGCTTTCCTCTCCCCTGTTTACCATTTCCCCACTACCTTCCATTCCCCATTAGACCTGTGTCTTGGATATGCTACGCGCTAATATCTTATATTATTGTGTAAGATCACGTTTTTCTCCTAAGCATATACTGGTAACTGCAACTGTAACTGTAACTGATGTAACTATGTAACAATGTTCTGAAACAATGTCCATTCTCATGTAAAGCGCTCTGATACCTCTGGGTCTAGCCAGCGCTATATAAAACTTTTCAAATAAAAAATAAATAAATATAATCGCTCCTCATTTAATAGGCCGATAGCTCCAGCCCTTCAGGTCTACGATGCAAATGCAGTAAGCACAGCACTGTATGGAGCTGAGCTGTGGGGATTTGACAAGGCCCACGACCTCTGCAGGTCCAAACAAAAGTTCCTCAGAGACCTGGTTATGCTACCACGAAACATCCCCCTCACTCCCCTAATGGTAGACATGGGTAGGCGATCCATTGGCGATATAGCAAGGCTACGCCCCCTGATCTTCTGGGCTCGCATTAGCCAGAGCCCAGAGCTCCTACCCTATGGCAAAGCACTATCTAAGGTCATCCGGATAGACAAATGCAATAAAGTAGGCTGGATCTCCAACGTCAAGAAGCTGATGTCAGCACTACGGCTCCAATCACATTGGGATAAGCAGGACCCACCTAGGAAAGAAGAGATTACGCGTCTCTATTGGGAATGGGTGGATCAACAAGAATCCTGCAAACCACACTTGGGGAGACTAACTGCAGAATTTTATCTACACAAACAGTACAGATATTTAGAGCCCTTCCTAGATATAATCCAGGTCCCTCGGGACAGGATGTTATACATCCACTTCAGGTATGGCACACTCCCTGTCTGTGAGACAACAGCTAAATGGCACCCAAGCAACTTAACACCAAAAGATTGTCCATGCTGCAGGAAAGCGTTGCCCATGTTATGTTTGCCTGCCAGGCGTACACCACGCCGAGGATGAAATGGCATCTTGATTAGGGTTTCACCCCCTCAACCAGTAACCCATTTTCTCACAAATTGTAAAGGTAATAAGTGATTTTCAGAGGTGCTTTGAAAGTGGCAGAGTCCTAGACAATACACTACAGTTATAATTAAGAGCAGTTGTTCTACCGCACAAGAGCACTTTGGCTGTTGCTTTTGCCATACACTGATATAGTGTAGCATGGTTTCTATAATAATATGTGAACCAGAAGATTTTTTTAAACGACTAGCCCCAAGAATTTGTAGGAATGTGTCATTCATGTCAATTGGGAGCAGATTACATTGGAGCATGCTGTGTGTGAATGTTAAACACCCTTTTCAATGTTAGTAAGGGGGTGTTAGTCGAGAGTGGATCTGCTAGGTTTCTTTGGGCTATGAAGACAGGAATTTCGCCAAGATGTTGGAAGTAAAAACATAGGAAGCCTAGAAACCAATAGTTATAATACTCGAGCATGCTAAAATTATACTCAGCATTATGTGTCTAACTTGCATAAAATGTGCTGTGCCGTGGTTAACTGGTTGCGGCAGTATGGCAGTGTTTGAGACAATGGTAGTCAGTCAGTGCCTCACTATCTAGGAGATGTACCTTATTTCATGTTGAGGTGGGAATATTGTCCGTTTAGTTGAGAATAGGGTAGGATCACTTCAGGGACAAAAATATTTGCAAGTAGATTTGGTTATTTTCCAGATGTCAGAGCATCATTTAGTAATCCACTATTAGATGAGGCAATGGTGACACACGAATATTCAACTGTAATCAGCAAAATGATGCGACTTCAAACCAATTGCAATATGACAGGACCATGGAAGATCACTCATAGCACGAAAATATCTTGCTAATAATGGTGGCGTTTGGAATACCCATACTGGGTTTTTGGAAATTGAATTGACTGAGGACTATGATATTAAGTAGGAATAGACAGCAAAAATTATATTCCATATTTAGACATAGAAATTTGAAGCAAAACAAGCTGAGTGTTAAATAAAACAGAAAACAGAAATCCATGCACGTGCGCTTGCACTTGTCTTTTGCTAATGTGCATCTGCACTAAATGGCCTCCTGCACCATTACAGTCTCATGGATCTACTGCATTCTCCTGTATCTACTATAGTCATTTCCTCCTACTACAGTTTCCTAAGCCACTTGCAGTCTATTACACCTACTGAGCTTATCAGTACCTACTTATTTTCTGTTCCTGTGCTCTCTCCTGCAACTTCCCAAGACTAATTCAGTCTCCTGTTGCTACATCATGTCATAGACCTACTCTCTCCTATACCTACTAATCCTGTGCACCTACTTGAGCTTCCTACTCCTACTTCCATCTCCTACACCTGTTATGATTTTGTACCATCCCTGAGGTATCTCCCAGATCTCACAGGTCTCATGGTACAACAGCCAATCACCAGACTGTGGTTCAGACTATAACAGAATTTGTTATGGAAATGAGACAGGGACCAGACCCTGAAAGTTCATATGAACGGGTAGAGCACTGCTAATCCTAAGACTAGGGTCAGATTCTTAGAGTTAAGTGATGTGATGCCCAGACTTAAAATCTCCCTTCATGCACAAGCGTCTTTTTAAATTAGGGGTGTCTTCAATAAGACCTAGCAGGGAGTAGATCTGGGGAGAAGGCACTAATTAATATATACAAATTTCTCCAAATGGAGTAACACCTTTTATAAATACTGAACAAGGTGAGAGGGTTGGAAAATTACCTTTAAAACTGTTGCATGTATCTGAGCATCACTCCCCTCATAAGCACCAAGACCGAAGAAGATTCAACCTAGACTGCAACCCAAGGCTGTCAATTCAGCAAAACAAAGTAGATGTACCAACACCACAAAACACAGTCATGTGTGTTGAGTAATAAATATGACTTACTGACCCCACTCATACAGATTGGGTGGAGGACTGCAAGACCTAGGGCCTAATTACGACTTTGGAGCCCTTGGACTGGGGTGCCACACGAACGCCCTGCTCCAAATCCGCCAAAGTTATTTCGTGGTCTAGTGGGTGAGTGGCAGTGTGGTACAAAGGCTCATATGTGGCCTGCAATGCCACGTGACCGATAATGCACATTCCTGTATGCCATGGACTGTGCAGTCCATGCCGTGCAGGAACAGGGGTGCATGTGCCCCCCTGCATGCACCCCCATGCACAGGGGCAAAAGGGGGCCCTTTCACCTAATGATTAGCAATGGGCCGCTGTCCAAATGTCAAGACAGTGAGTATAAACCAGATTTCCTCTCCAACTTATTGAACACCTCCTTTGATATTGACCCAGCTGGGGGCTAATGCTGTGCTTTCTGAACGCCAGGCTTTTTTCATTTCACTTCCTCAATGCTATGACTTAATAGTACACACTGCACAAGTTTTGCTGATTGTCTCTGCTGCTGACATTGCCTGCATCGAAGCCCCCAGCCAACAGAAGGGGGGCAGAGTCATGGACACAGAGAACAAAGAAACCTTCCCCACTCTTCCTCAGAGCCCGAATGAGGGCTGCCCAGGACCTATCTATTTACAAGTGTAGGTGACCTAAGTGTTGACTCTAGCAAATGAACTCTATATCAGTGCCAATGTTTTCTAATAGCTTTTTTCATCATTGTTCGGCCTACCCCAGTTTCCATTTGTTTGTTCCCAGTAGCCTCCACCTGATATGGTAGGCCCATGGGTCCATCCCCAGCCTATGTGGCTGGGAAGGTGGAAGTGCTTAGAAGCCACAAATCGGAGACCCCCGTCACTACCCTGGTGAACCAGATTCAGACAGTTTAAAGAGGTTGTGCATGGTCCAAATTTAGGCGCTTTTGTCTGTGTGTCCATACAACATTTACGTCTGTGGTTCAAGCACCTGTTTCCTCATCAATGTCTAAATTTATATCTCCTGGAAGTAGAGACTCAGAGTCTCATAGGACCAATACGTCCCCAGATATGTATTTTTCAAGATACTGTCAAACCCTATTCCTAAACTAGGAAATACGATTATTTACAGTTCTATAATTGTGAAAACCGAGAGACTTTATCTGACTGTTCTCCAGTCTTATTTTACTTCCCTACAAGTCTCACCATTTGTATTCAGTGCTGTCACAGAATGTTGGTGTTCATTATCAGTTAAAGAATGACTGTGGCGTGACAGGGAGATGCAATGCTCTGCACTCTTGATGCATTATGAACAGCATATTTATCGTGTCCTGTGTTGAAACTGAATTTCTCTTTGTAGATGTGTAGCTTTGGATTTTCATTATTTGGTTACTGTTTTACTGTCCATATACATGTATATTTGAGTTATGATGAAAGGGTTATTTTTATACAAATTATCAACTCTCCATAAGAATGTATTTTTTATTGTAACTGTAATGTTGCATCTACGTTCAGCCTTCATACTACCTTCTTTTAGCTTGATCTTGATTGCTCAAACATGATATTGCTAAGTTGCCCTGGCAACTGCAAGAATCAGCAAAAAAATACATTTCCAAATTAAGATTTTGAATATTGTAGCTATCACTGGTACCGTTGAATAGCATAAACAATTTATTTTCGTATTTGCCCTCTTTCAAGTTGCATTGGATTGTGCATACATATGTTTCTAATAAAACTATATGCACATATGATGCATAAAGTACTTTAATAGAATGTATTTAAAAAAATATAATAAATCTTCCATTATACATTTTTTTTCTGTAAAGTAAAAGGAAATGAAAGAAATTAATAATTTTCTTCTAAGCATTAATGTAGGACTGCAACCCCCAATGCCAGTATGACAGACACCCTCTGTTTCTTATTTTTTCCCTGACAGATATAGACGGCGTTATGTTGCTGCAGAGACCAAAGGTAATTATTACTGAAACTAAAGGTGGCACTTTCTTGACATCTGCTGCAATGCTGAAACGAGAAATGAAAAATGTAAGATGTTCGCGGAAGAGGTCAGGGACCTTGAAGCACAGTCACTTGCTATATACCTGTATAAATGTAAGGTGAAGCCTAATGATTGCTTCTACAAGTCCATTGACCCTTACCAACCAATGATTTTTTCCAAGGTCAAATGAAAAGTCACACTCATGAGAATCAGTAGAAAACGTTCATGCGTCGCCCTCTTATAATGAATTGCATTGGAAAGCTAGGGTTACTTTTGAAATTATTTGAGAAGTTTTAACGAAGTACATGGAAAACTAGTCGACCATAATGAGGACAATATTTTTTACTTAAACTTTAACCTATCCCATGTTTTTTTTAAAGCATATCCCCACTGTATTTCTAGTATCGCAGACAATCTAACAGCATGATTTGTTAGGTTGATGTGTATCTTAGTTACTTTATTTATTTATTGTTAATTTATTTAGTTAGTTATGTATTTATTCGCTACATAAAGTTGCGTTACAACTACGTATTTTCCACAGATGCACCAATTCCAGGGATCTGTTCAGTACATCTGAAAATGGGCAATCCATTTTGAGATTTGGGAAAGGCACCACTTTTTGAATGCAACCTCATCGATTCACATAGTTGTGCAGTTTTGAATTTTTTTTTAACATTAGATTTTGTATTTTTTATTTACATTTGTGGTAGACGTGGGATGCCTTAGTATCCAGGCCTATAATTCCATGTCCATGGCCAATGAGTTTGAATATGCTTCAACAGGGGCTATGTACCCTCGGGCTTTTGTTGTAGCCTTTTGTTCACAACCCATTGCATTTTATTTTTACCAATTGGTGATTTGAGATAACTACCATAATGACACTGTTGTATTGACATCTTACAATGGTCACGTGATGCCAAAGCATTCAGCCCATTAGGGCCGCATTTTGTGTAGGATCCGATAGAAGGAGCTTGTGTTGTGTACATCAGATCTGATCTACAGTTAGGCAAATCTTGCAGGATCTTAATTGTGCATATGCACTTACATCAAGGGATCGATGCCGACTGCAGTTGTCTGGGGATATTTAACCCAGTCAAAAATGGAAGCCCTACTCACCTATCCACGTAGGGCTTGAATATGTACCTGGCACTAACCTGGTCAAAACATATTGCTTAGGGTGTTATTTGAACTTTATTGTCGACAATGAGCATTATGTCTGCCGTGTTTATGCGGGTTATCAGTTACTCCCATACATTGCAGAGTATTATACACCAAAGACAGCATCTTTTGTTGTGAAACATACTTATGAAGTGAGCATAAGTTTCGGTTGTCATGATGTATTGGCATTGTTCATTGACGCAATAATTAATTTCAATATATTTGATGACTTTTACTTTTTAGAACATTCATTTGATTTCATTGAACATTACTATGTACCAGGGACAGGAATCCATTGTTCCATTACATATCGCAAGTTGGAGCCCAAGGTTGTGGTGCAACGATGTGTATATTTTTGTCTGTCTTTTATGTTTATGATTTGACTGCACTGAACACTTTAAATGCACTAATGATTAGCTACTCCAAACCCATTATCAAGGCTTTGTTGCCAAAACACACTGGGATTGGATACTGAACACTTAGGGGTTCATTTATGAGCAAGTGACGCAGTGCAGGGCAGTAAGTCATCTAGCTGTGCCTCGCTGCATGACAGGGAAAGGGCAGAAATGCACTGTATTTTAGTCAATATGGCGCATTCATGTCCGTTTCCTTATGCTGGTGCCCTTTTGGCAGCGTAGCGCCAAAGCAGGCACCTTTGTGCAAGGGTGTCTGTGTTGCATGCAGGATTGCTTTTGTGCAGGAAGGGGCTGCACAAAAACAATCCTGGAAGGCATATTCCTCTTTCTACATGTGCCGCAGAATGCAGCACACATAGAAAGAGGATGAACAAGGAGAAATAGAGATATTTCACCTCGTTATACCTTCACTGGGATGGTGTAAAATTTTAGTGCATCCCTAGGTTTACAAGTTCCTGTAAATCTGGGGATGCATCAAAATCCATGGGAGTTACGTGGGAACACCCATGCAACACCAATGGAATGCTTACCGAGGGAAGAGTAATGCAACACAGACATTTGCACTGCACTGCACTGCATTCCCCTGATTTTTTAAGCCTCTTGGAACCATGCAAAGTGGCTTTGTGTGGCTACAAAAACCTGACTTTTAGGTTTGCATCACACATGTACCACATAGTGTGGTGCAAACGTGATGCAACCCTCTCATAAATAACCCCCATTGTGAGCAATAAACAGAATTACACTGGACTTCGTGGGTCCATCTCTTTCTTCAAGTGTATTGACACAGAAGAGTTGGACTGTGTATGAAGAGCTCCCATGTCAGAGAATGCACTGCCACTCCTTGGGCTTCGGGAGACCCTGTGTGGGCAATCTCTGAACTGTATGTGTATATGTCATCACCACTGAGCAGGTATAGTTATGTCAGCATTTCCATAGGAAATGCGCTTTTTTGTGATGCTAATAACGTTGGCACTGTTTGACAAATCACCATGAAACTTTCCAAAAAGAGTTCTCTTTTGCCTATTTGTTGCATGGAGAGTTTGAGATGATCCATGACGCAGGAGCTTAGAAAAATGGGGAGGTCATAAATACAAAATCACCATGCCTTGTCCAGAGAATAGGGCTACAGCAAAAACTGCTGAACGGAATATTCACCAAATGTTTACCAAATTTGGCAGGAAGCTACATCTTGGTCCACTGATTGTGCATTTTGTATATATTTGTTTTTGAGAAATTACGGTTGAAAAATATTAGTATATCTTGATGGTTGGGTTCGAGAGACTCAAACCAAATTTAAAAAATTGAACGTTCTGATTGGGCCAGGGAGCTTTTTTTTTTACCTTGGGCCATCTTGCTCCCAAGTGACCCAGACTCCCACAGGAGCGAACGCTCTGATTGGCTGCCAGCAACGAGAAAAGTGATGTTGGCAGACATCACAGGACTTGAGGGCTTAGTCACGGGGCTCCCCCTCCTCTTTAAAATATATATGACCCGAGGGATGGCCACCCTCCCATATAATATATATATATATAAATATTAGTTTACCAAAGGTCCCAGTATAGCTGCTGCACTCAGTACAGGTGCATCCATTAGCGATGTGAGAATTCGCCTGCTTACCAGCAGTACGTTTTACAAATTGCAGAGCATTCACGGAGGCTTTCGGCGTTGTGCCATTCTCAAATGCCATGAAACTGCTTTACACTCAGTGCACCAGTTCATTGGTTAAAATACCATGTTGACCCTTCTCATTGGTCGACTACTGGCTAATGAGAGGACCCAGTCACATTCATTATACAAGCTTTCCTGCCCTGCGACATCGTTACAGACTCCACCATCTCAATAAATCAAAATCAGGGCTGCAATGTCCAATAAATCTTTCATCCTGATGGAGTGACTTGGAAACAGGTAACGTGTCGTATGATCAAGGCAATCCGCTGCTAAAGACATTCAAATTAGTGTAGGTCCCCTCCAAAGGTTGACTTGAATAGTCCTTGCACCTCTATATGGGGTAGGCCATCGGGTACACTCAAGCAACCCCTCGCCTCAGCCGCTGGATGTTAACACTGGACACAAACGTAGGTGCCGGTCAATTAGCTCAGCATCCTCGAGTATGCATTACTCGCGACCTTTTTCCCGATTGACGCAGGATCCAATCAGCGGCGGCGCTAGCGATATGCAGTTATCTTCATTTAGCAAAGGTCCCATTATTGCTGCTGCACTCAGGACAGGTGCATCCACCAGCAGTATATATATATATATATATATATATATATATATATATATATATATATATATATATATAGTCTTTATTAAAAATCAGAATATAGATACTCGACTACACCGCAAGCCCACTGCAGGCAACAGCGTCTTACATTCTTCAAGTCATCACCCTCAGCACCTCATTCATAGCATCCCTTATGGGGAAATGTTGAGACTTAGACGCATATGTAGCAGCGAAATTGATTTAAAGATGGCTCAAACTGAAAGTAAAGCCTGATTCATTGCTCGAGGGTACACAAATCAGATCATTGATGTTGCCATTATGAAAGCAAATCAAGCATTGAGAAAGGATCTCCTATTTGAAACAACATCCAAAACTAATGTAACAACCATAGATGCACAAACCAGATTGATATTAACGTACAGTAGACAACATAACACCTTACGTAAAATTATCAGTAAAAACTGGCCAGTGGTACAGAGTGACCCGGTAATAGGCAAACTGCTACCTAAGAAACCATGCATAACTTTTAGAAAATCTAAATCCATGAAAGATGCCTTAGTAAGCAGCAGCCCTGAAATTAAACCCACTTCAAATTGGTTAACCACCCGCAAGGGATTTAAGAAATGTAACAGCTGTCGGGCCTGTAAATATGGGATGAACAAGACTACATATACAACTCCATTCAGTGAGAAACCTATTAAGATCACCAAATTTCGCATGTGTCGTACGGATTTAGTGGTCTATATATTGGAGTGCTCTTGTGGCCTGCAGTACGTGGGCAGCACCAAGCTGCAGGCCCACAAGAGGATATTACAGCACATGAGAGCAATTACAAATTCTGACCCCGCTTATCCAGTGGCCCGACACTTCAGAGAGATCCATGACAATAACCTTGAGCATCTGAAATATTTCTTAATTGACAGTATCCCTGTTCTAAGAAGAGGTGGCAATCGTGAATCCAAGCTACGTAAACTTGAAACCAGATATATTGTAGAGTTGGATACAAAGGCACTAAATGGACACAATTCTAGTGAGGATTTTTTTACCCACCTGCAAATATATCTCACAATTAGCGAAGCGTAGGAGATATACATAAGATGCAATAATCTCTATCTTTTTTTCCCCATCTCACCTCAAATTAAAACCTATTCCAGTATCTTTAATGTTTGTCTTTCCCTATACTTTCCTCCCTTCCCCTTCCCAGATAATCCCTTTTCCTTTAAAACTCTTTCACCCTATCTATTTCCTTTTTTTTCTTCTTTTTCCTTTCTTCTTTTTCCCATTCTGCCCATTGTTTTTCTCTTTCTCTAAGTCCGCCTGTCTGCATCAAGCATTATGCTTACAATATGAGATGATTTTAAACATTGTAATTTTTATGCGCACATAGTCAGTCACTTTAATGAACAATCAGTTCTTAGGGTAGCACTAGAGCACTTTATTCACTTAGCACTTTATTAGACAGTAAGATAACAATACCAATATACAAGCCCATTTGGGCCAAATCATGTGCAGTTCAAAAATATTTAACATAATAAATCAGCATCAATAATGGATTGTAACATATATCAATGTCACAATCAACAAAATAGATAAAGGCAGCTAAAAAATGCATTTTACTGACAACATGTGGTTGAAATGAGCATGGTGCACTAAGCAACATGGTATTATAACAACAAGGCATATTTTAACATTTTATGCATTGCAGTTAGTTTTATATAATTTTACATATGTATATATTTGTATGTGATTTTATATTTTGATATACTGTTTTACCATGTATTTTATCTATTGCTGATTTTGCACAAACAGAAATTCAGCACATGCAAAGAATTTTCTTTCTGACAATTATCTAAACGTAGTCACGTGTGCAAGCACTAAACACTTTAAAAACTGTAAGAAGACCTCGCAAGCGCGTCATGTGATCAAGGCCGTCTCAGGCCGAAACGCGTCGTGGCAGTCATGGTGGTTTGAAGGCAACAAAATAAAAAACTACTGAGCACTAACTTCGGGTTCGCATCCGTTCTTTCCCTTGGAAGGGAAACTGACAAGACACGGTGTTTTGTTGATATATATATATATATATATATATATATATATATATATATATATATATATATATATATATATTACCTACTGGCGGTCGCCAGTAGGTAGTTATAGTTAGGACCTTGTTTCTATTCAAAAAGCGTTTTTTCTTTTGCCAATATCTTTGGCGCCGTTTGACGAATCTTCGCAAACTTTTCAAAACTAATGGCCCCCTCTGGTCAGCGCCTGTCTTAAAAGTTTAGGGGTGATTCGTCAAGCGAGGGCCGAGAAAAAAGGGGGGTCCCAAAACGCATTTTCTCCATGTTAATTTCCATAGGAAACTTTAGACACGGCTACAGCCCGAACTGCTGAACGGAATTACACCAAATTTGTCAAAAAGGTAGCTCTTGGTTCAGAAAGCGACCTTTTTTTTAAATGGTGTCAATCCGTTTAGTAGTTTCTAATAAATTGAAAAATAAAAAATTATCGATATCTGGGCGGAGCCTAACCACACATCTCATTGTGAGATCTGATTGGCTGTCAGCACTTCATCCTGGAATTGCTGGCAGCCGTCTTGGGACCAATATACATGATAGCACCCCATTGAAATGCATTGTAGTGAATAGAAGATTTTGAGGGTCACCAAAAGAAGAACTATAAAGGGTGATAACAGACTTTAGTTACATTAGAATTCATTTGTTGATGGTACCATACTAATTTTAGGAATTGTGGTGTGTTCTAAGGTGATTTTACCCTGTGAAAAACCTTCTGCTGGGATATCATGAATCATGTTTGAGAGATAACTAGTTTCTCATGCTTGTCCCATAGAGGTTTGGAAGGTGCTCCAGAAGCTAAAATGAGAGCATATTTTCTGTAAATTCACATTATCTTTCTCAGTCATGTGAGAATGAAGTCTGACATTCTCAGTAAAAGATGTACATCCAACAAGGGCAGAGACTGTCAGTTGATTCCTTTGTGTTCTACTGCAGCTTCCCAGAGTGTTCTAAAGAACTACTAGAGCGCTAACAGCCTTACTTATGACAAAAGTATGGCACACCTGAAGCCATCTTGATTGGAATAAACTGGTAACACTTAAAACATTTAATTTAAAAAGGAACAAAATGATGGGGTTCATTTTGTCATAGAAATTATGGTTAGTGCTGTAGAAAGAAAAATTAGGACATGTTTTAAGTGAGATCTCAAATATCTTCCTGTTATATTTGAACAGGAGCAGCCTGTCAGTTGATTCCTTTGTGTTCTACTGCAGCTTCCCAGAGTGTTCTAAAGAACAACTAGAGCGTTAACAGTCTTACTTATGACACAATTATGGCACACCTGAAGCCATCTTGATTGGAATAAACTGGTAACACTTAAACATTTAAGTTAAAAAGGAACAAAATGAGGGGGTTCATTTTGTCATAGAAATTATGGTTAGTGATGCAGAAAGAAAAATTAGGGCATGTTTTAAGTGAGATCTCAAATCCTCTTCTATTTCATTAGAAAATTCTGATGAAACAATCACTTTCAATACCAGCAGTAGACTTCCAGTTAACTCCCTGGTGAGCAGTAGCTTTACTACAGTGATCTAATGAGCAACTAGAGTGCCAACATTCTGAATTTATGGCAAATGTGTGACACATCTGAATGCCTTCTTGATGGAATCAAAGTAAAAAACTGAAAGCATTTCCTACTGAGGAGACTGCAGTAAATGAGGAAATTAGGAAACTTGATAACAAATAAGTCTCCCAAGATGGCCACCAGAGAAAAAAGAGCCCAAATGTAGCACAAATATCACCCAGATGTAGCCCACATATAGCCCAATGACAAAAGTGTGCAAAACACTTTATTTTTTGTTTTTTTGCAGTTTTATATAGTGCAGACTGGTCAGGTATTGGAGCGTTGCTCTTACTTGGACCCCTTATTGCGTATTTTGCACAAAGTACATGAGATTGATGTTGCGAAACATTGAACTTTACTATTCTGTTAACCTGAAGTTGCTCTGAACCGGGCTTTGTAACACCCATTTTTACCTACTGGTTTTAATTAATTCTCACTGTATTGTATTAAGAAAGAGGATTTACTGTTTTTATGTACACTTTTATGATCTATGTTTCTAAATCAGATCGAATAAAGTTTAATGAATTTAATTGAAGTCTCCCAAGATGGCCACCAGAGAAAAAGGAGCCCAAATATAGCACAAATATCACCCAAATGTAGCCCACGTATAGCCCAATGACAGATGTGTGGAAAACACTTTTTATCCTTTGTTTTTTTGCAGTTTTATATAGTGCAGGCTGGTCAGATATTGGAGTGCTTTACATGAGCATTGGTTACATCATACAAGGACAAACTCATTTTGGTTGTAGGCATGGGGAGATTAAGTGATTTGACCAGAATCACAGAATGTCGAGCTGAAGCAGAAACTCCAACTTGGTTCCCCAGTTGCAAAGTCTGCAGCTCTGGAAGTAACACCACATTCTCTCCCTAAGCGTAACATTTAATCAAGTGGTCAACTGGATAAAAAAACAAAGATAACAAATAATTTAAAAGTGCTTTGTTGCTATTTGACAACTCAGAAAATATGTCCTCATTTTAGTTTTTTAGAGCATAAACCATAATTTCTATGCAAATAAGACCCTCTCATTTCTATAATTTCTAAAGGAAATGCTTTAGGTATTACAGTTTTGATTACATCAAGATGACGTCAGGCGTGCCACACTTTTGTAATAAAAATAGAATGTTAGCAATCTAGTTGTGTCTTGGCTCTTTCTGCACGTCTCTTGCCTCTTTCTGTACCTCTCTTGCCTCTTTCTGCAGCTCACTCTCTTCTTTCTGCACCTCTCTTGCCTCTTTCTGCACCTCTCTTCCCTCATTCTGCAGCTCACTCTCTTCTATCTGTACCTCTCTTGCCTCTTTTGCACCTCTCTTGCCTCTTTCTGCACCTCTCTTGCCTCTTTCTGCACATCTCTTGCCTCTTTCTGCACCACTCTAGCCTCTTTCTACACCTCTCTTGTATCTTTCTGTGCCTCTCTTGCCTCATTCTGTACCTCTCTTGCCTCTTTCTGCACCTCTCTTCTTTCTGCACCTCTCTTGCCTCTTTCTGCACCTCTGTTGCCTCTTTATGCACCTCTCTTGCCTCTGTCTGCACTTCTCTTGCTTATTTCTGCAGCTCACACTCTTCTTTCTGCACCTCTCTTGCCTCTTTCTGCACCTCTCTTGCCTCTTTCTGTAGCTCACTCTCTTCTTTCTGCACCTCTCTTGCCTCTTTCTGCACCTCTCTTCCCTCTTTCTGCACCTCTCTTCCCTCTTTCTGCACCTCTCATGCCTCTTTCTGCACTTCTCTTGGTTCTTTCTGCAGCTCACTCTCTTCTTTCTGTACCTGTGCTTTTTTCTGTAATTCTCTTGCCTTTCTCTGCACCTCTCTTGCTACTTTCTGCACCTCTCTTGCCTCTTTCTGAACATTTCTTCCTTTTTCTGCACCTCTCTTGCCTCTTGATGCACCTCTCTTGACTCTTTTTGCTCTTCTCTTGCCTCTTTCTGCAGCTCACTTGCTTCTTTCTGCACCTTTCTTCCTCTTTCTGTACCTCACTTGACTCTTTCTATACCTCTTACCTCTTTCTGCACCTCTCTTGCCTCTTTCTGCACCTCTCTTGCCTCTTTCTGTAGCTCACTCTCTTCTTTCTGCACCTCTATGCCTCTTTCTACACCTCTCTTCCCTCTTTCTGAAGCTCACTCTCTTCTTTCTGCACCCCTCTTGCCTCTTTATGCACCTCTCTTGCCTCTTTCTGTACCTCTCTTGCCTCTTTCTGCACATCTCTTGCCTCTTTCTGCACCAGTCTTGTCTCTTTCTACACCTCTCTTGCCACTTTATGTACCTCTCTTGCCTCTTTCAGCACCTCTCTTGCCTCTTTCTTCACCTCTCTTGCCTCTATCTGCACCTCTCTTGGCTTTCTACTCCACTCTTGCCTCTTTCTGCACCTCTCTTTTCTCTTTCTGCACTTCTCTTGCCTCTTTCTGCACCTCTCTTGCCTCTTTCTGCACCTCACTCTCTTCTTTCTGCACCTCTCTTGCTTCTTTCTGCACCTTTCTTGCTTCTTTCTGTGCTTCTCTTGCCTCTTTCTGCACCTTTCTTCCTCTTTCTGCACCTCTCTTGCCTCTTTCTGCACCTCTCTTGCCTCTTTCTGTACCTCTCTTGTCTCTTTCTGCACCTCTCTTGCCTCTTTCTGCACCTCACTGGCCTCTTTCTGCGCCTTTCTTCCTCTTTCTGCACCTCACTCTCTTCTTTTTGCAACTCTCTTGCTTCTTTCTGTACCTCTCTTGCCTCTTTCATCACTTCTCCTGCTTCTTTCTGCATTATTCTTCCTCTTTTTGCACCTCTCTTGCTTTTTTCTGCACTTTTCTTGCCTTTTTCTGTACTTCTCTTGCTTCTTTCTGCACTTCTCTTGCTTCTTTCTGCGCCTTTCTTTCTCTTTATGCACATGTCTTACCTATCTAGGTTTAGTTAGAAATTATCATTTAAAAAACCTTAGAAATTCACTGAAAAAATCACAGGTTTCAGGGAGGTTATAGAAAGAAATTAGCATTTAAAAAACCTTAGAAATTCACTGAAAAAACCATAGGTTTCAGGGACGTTATAGGTAGAAATTAGCATTTAAAAAACCTTTGAAATTCACAGAAAAAAACATAGGATTCAGGGACGTTATAGTTAGAAATTAACATTTAAAAACACCTTTGAAATTCACTGAAAAAACCATAGGTTTCAGGGACGTTATAGTTAGAAACTATCATTTAAAAAATCTTTGAAATTCACTGAAAAAACCATAGGTTTCATGGACGTTATAGTTTGAAATTAGCCTTTAAAAAACCGTAGAAATTCACTGAAAAAACCATGGGTTTCTGGGACGTTATAGTTAGTTGGACATTTCACTAGTACAAAACCAGAGAAATTCGCCCGTTATAGTTAGTTGAGCTAACTATAACTCGCGCCCCCGCAATGCACTGCTGATGACGTCACATATTACATCATTCATGACATTGTCAGTGACATCACTGATGACATCACTGATGACATCACTGATGACTTCATCCAGTGACTATGTGTTTCTCTAAAGTTTAAATATGTTTTATATATATATATATATATATGCCAAAGTGTATTGAAGAATGAGTGGGTGTATAAGAGGCTGAATAGATGATTTAGTTGGTGCGTGACTGACTGTATAGGTGAGTGATTAATCATGTCTTACTGAATGCATGGGTTAGTGAGTAAACTGTGTCAATGTCTGTATTTCTCTGTCAGTTGGTGTGTAAGTGGCTGCATGGGTTGGTGAGTAGCTATATGAGTGTCTATATGGGTTATTGATTGTTTGTCTGAGTATCTGTATGGGTGCCTGAGTGTCTCTGTGGGTGGGTGGGGGGTGTGTGACTCTGTGCATAGATGTGTGAGTAGGTGATTCACCGGGTGTATGGGTTCAAGAGTGTATCTGTGAAAGTCTGTGTGGGTGGGTAAGTGTGTGTATGGGTATGTTGGTGAGTGAATGGATGTCTCAGTGGTACATGTGTGAGTAACTACATATGTCAAAGGCAGTATATGTGAGTGTTGGAGTATATAAATGACTATATGTGAGAGTGAGTGATTGTGAGAGTGGCTGTATGGATGAGTGTGTGCTTGTGTCAGTGATTGCAGAAGAGAGTAAGTATGTGTTAGTATCTGTATGAATAAGTGAAGTGGTGTGTGTATAACTGTATAGGTGAGTAAATGGGAGTGTGATTGATTCTTTGCATGACTGACTAGGTGTGTGAGTAACTCTATGGGTGAGTGGTGGTGTGTGAGTGTCTGTACAGGTGTATGAGTGCATATGATAGTGCTGTATTGATGAGTGACTGCATGTATGAGTAACTGTATGGATGAATGAGTGGACATGTGTGTAGACCTAGGAATCAGTGAGTGGGTATGTAGTAACTGGTATTGGTGTGTCTATGGTTTCGAAAATGGTAGTCTGCATTTTAGAGTGGGTGTATCAAAGGTTATATTAGGGTGTGAGGAGGTGCATCATATTATCACGTGGATGATGTCATCAGTGATGTCATCAGTGATGTCATTTGAGATGTCATCAGTGATTTCATCAGTGATGACACTGACCATGTCATGAATGATGTAATATGTGACGTCATCAGCAGTGCATTGCGGGGGTGCGAGTTATAGTTAGCTCAACTAACTATAACGGGCAAATTTCTCTGGTTTTGTACTAGTGAAATGTCCAACTAACTATAACGTCCATGAAACCTATGTTTTTTTCAGTGAATATATATATATATATATACATATATATATATATATATATGTATATGTATATATAAGTATATAAGTATATATATATATATATATATATATATATATATATATATATACAGCACTGCGCAGCCTCCTCCATCTAACACATATATATATATATATATATATATATATATATATATATATATACGTGTGTGTGTGTGTATATATATATATATATATACGGTTTTGTATATATATATATATATATACATATATTCACTGAAAAAACCACAGGTTTCAGGGACATTAAAGTTAGTTGGACATTTCACTCGTACAAAACCAGAGAAATTCAGGCGTTATAGTCAGTTGAGCTAACTTTAACTGGCGCCCCCGCAATGCACTGCTGATGACGTCACATATTACATCACTCATGACATGGTCAGTGACATCACTGATGACATCAATGATGACATCTCAAATGACATCACTGACGACATCACATGATAATCTGATGCACCTCCTCACACCCTAATATAACCTTTGATACGCCCACTATAAAATACAGACTGCCATTCTCGAAACCATAGACACACCAATGCCAGTTACTACATACGCACTCACTAATTCCTAGGACTACACACATATCAACTCATTCAGCCATGCAGTTATGCATACATGCAGTCACTCATCAATACAGCCCTATCATATGTACTCTTGCACCTATACAGATACTCACAAACTGCCTCTTGCACCTATACAGATACTCACAAACTGCCACTCACCCACAGAGTTACTCACACACATATTCAGAAATGCAAATAATCAATCACACTGCCATTTACTCACCTACACAGTTATACACACACCACCTCACTTATTCATACAGATACTAACACATACTTACTCTCTTATACAATCACTGACACAAGCACATACTCATCCATACAGCCACTCTCACAATCACTCACTCTCACATATAGTCATTTATATAGTCCAACACTCACATATACTGCCTTTCACATATGTAGTTACTCACACATGTACCACTGAGACATCCTTTCACTCACCAACACACCTATACACACACTCACCCACCCATACAGCCCTTCACAGACGCACTGTTGAACCCATACACCCAGTGAATCACCCATTCACACATCTATGCACGGAGTCACCCTCCCACCCACCCACACAGACACTCAGGCACCCATACAGTACTCAGACAACCAATCAATAACCCATATAGAGACTCATGTAGCTACTCACCAACCCATGCAGCCGCTTACACACCAACTGACAGACTGATACAGACATTCACACAGTTTAGTCACTAACCCATGCATTCAGTAAGACACATTTAATCACTCACTTATACAGTCAGTCACGCACCTACTAAATCATCCATACAGACACTCATACACCCACTCATTCTTCAATACACCTTGGCATATATATCGAAAACATATCTAAACTTTACAGAAACACACAGTCACTAGATGATGTCATCAGTGATGTCATCAGGGATGTCATTTGAGATGTCATCAGTGATGTCACTGACCATGTCATGAGTGATGTAATATGAGATGTCATCAGTAGTGCATTGCGGGGGCGCCAGTTATAGTTAGCTCAACTAACTATAACGGCCGAAGTTCTCTGGTTTTGTACGAGTGAAATGTCCAACTAACTATAACGTCCCTAAAACCTGTGGTTTTTTCAGTGAATTTCTAAGGTTTGTTAAATGGTAATATCTAACTATAACGTCCCTGAAACCTATGATTTTTTCAGTGAATTTCTAAGGTTTTTTAAATGAAAATTTCTAACTATAACGTCCCTGAAGCCTATGGTTTTTTCAGTGAATTTCAAAGGTTTTTTAAATGCTAATTTCTAAGTATAATGTCCCAAAAATATTTTTTCTTAGTTTTTTAATTGTTATAAAAATAATGTAATATTTTCTATTTTCTAAAATATAAATAAACATTTTTATTTCTTTTTTTATAAAAAAAGTGGATTCGCGTACCGATCGTGTACCTGTCTCAGTGGGTGCACGAATCCAAGCCGCCATATTGGTTAAGTCGTGTAGGATGTGCGTTCGGTAAGCGACGGGTACGCGAATTTTGGCCCCGTGTAACGTCACGTACGTAGTTCTGGATGTCGCGCCGGTGCGCGTATCCATCGCAAATCTTTAAGTTTTAAAAGTATATGTATATAAGTTTAATATGTATATTATAGCAACAGATTATTTCATCTATTTATAAAAATCATATATTTGTAACTGGTATAAAGATAAATTATTGTTAAATATATTTTTCCGGAATCGCGACGGGTGCACGCTGGTTGCGCGCTAGGTGCGCAAATCCATGTAACTTCAAAAGAAAGAATTTCATTGGTTAAGAAGCTTTTTAATCTAGAAGTTACAGCACCCCACCCAAATTTCTCATTCCTTCAATAACATTGGCAGGAGACACACCTTTTGTGTTTAGTGCTCTTGTTGTATTTTTTGGTGTTTTTTTTTTTAAAAACAAGAAAAAAGGCATCTTCAAATCCACCAGATGACATCCTTGGTGAAGAAGATGAGTTGGAGGAACCAACAAAAAGAAGAAAGGAAAGCATCGTGTGGGCCTTCTTCACTTTTCCAGATGGAGAAAAGAAGGTCAACGCAAGAAAGGTGACCTGCAGCATTTGCAAGCACATATTATCTCGGAGCTCCGAGAAAAACTACTTGTGCGGTACTACTTCTATGTTGAAGCACCTGCAAACCATTCATCCTCGTCAGCTAGCACGGGAGCAACGACGACGAGAGCTGGAACAACAAGCCCAGCAAGACGATCAACAAGCAGGACCTAGTACATCAGCTGGTACCACAAGTTCTAGCGGAGGACCTGATATTAGGCCAGAGTTTGCAGGTCTTGAGCAAAGATGCATAAAGTGTAAAAAGTTCTTTGTTATGGTGAACAGTCTATCGACAGAATTGTTTTCGCTGCAAGAAGCCACCATTGTTAATTTTTTTTGCAATGATTTTTTAATTGCAAAAAGATACAGAAAAGATTTTTTTGTTTTTTTGCTGTTTGTTCATTTTTTTTTTTTAAAACACCAAAAAAATATAAAAAAGAGTTTTACAAAACACAAATAAAATTACAAAACAAAAAAAGAAGCAAAAAAATGTTTTTTGTTAGAACCGCCTATTTGGTTAAAAAAAGACAAATTTGTATGTGTTGTATGAAGAAGTGCAGGGATAATACCTGGGTGATTATATGGGTGCTTGGGTAGTGCCTGGATGATTGGAGGAGTGCAAGGATAGTGCCTGAGTGATTGGAAGAGTGCATGGGTAGTGCCTGGGTTATTGCATGACTGCAAGGGTAATGTCTGGGGGCCTCCTTTATGAGGTTTTGCCGTAGGACAGTGCAGCAGGCCTTCCTCCTGTGCTGCCCTATGGAAAAAGAAAAGTGCAGGAATGCACCGTATCTATAAGATACGGTGAATTCCTGTCCTTTTCCCCTGGGCCGGCGCACAATGGGCTGCCGTGCGCCAACGCAGGCACCTTTGCACCATGGTGCAAGGGTGCCTGCATTGAGGGGATGATTTTTTTTTTACAGGAAAGGAAACCTTTCTGTACAAAAATAATCACAAGAGGCTTTTTCCTCTTTCTATGTGTGCTGCAGAATGCAGCACACATAGAAAGAGGAAAAATGAGGAGAAATAAAGATATTTCTCCTTGTTGTGCCTCCCTGACATCTCCCCTAGGGAGGCGTAAGCTTTTGGCATTGCCTCAGATTTATGATTTCTTGTAAATCTGGGGCAGTGTGAAAAAGCCATGGTTGCTGGGAACGCCCCCAGCAACACCCATTGCACGCCCCTTTAACGCAGAACACTGCGTTAAAGGTACTGATATTTATCAGGCAGCATTAAGCCAAAAAAAGTGGCTTAGTGCTGCCTGATAAATATCACGCAGGCTCCTCCGCCACAGAACTTCACAAAAAGTGACGTTCCGGAGGCGCAAGGGGCCTCATAAATGAGGCCCTGGGTGAATATAGGAGTGTATGGGTAGTGCCTTAGTGATTAGACAAGTGTATACACAGTGTCTGGGTGATTTTATAAGTGCATGGGTAGTGGCTGGGTGATTGCGTGACTGCAGGGGTAGTGCCTGAGTTACTGAACGAGTGCATGGCTAATGCCTGTGTGATTGCATGAGTCCAAGGGTAATGTCTGAGTGATTGAAGGACTGCATGGGTAATACCTGGGTGCATGGAAGAGTTCATGGGTAGTGCCTGGATGCATGTAGGACTGCATGGGTAGTTCCTGGGTGAATGGAGGAGTGCATGATTAGTAGTAGGGTGATTCCATGAGTGCAGCAGTAGTGTGTGGATGATTGGAATACTGCATGGGTAGTGCTATGGTGATTGCATGAGTGCCACAGAAGTGCCTTAGTGCCTGTATGACTGCATGAGCAGTGCGTGACTGATTGAAGGAGTGCATGGGTAATGCCTAGGTGATTGTATGAATGCAGGGGTAATATTTGGGTGAATGGAGGAGTGCATGGCTACTGCCTGAGTGATTAGATGAGTGTATAGGTAGTGTCTTGGTGATTTTATAAGTGCATAGGTAGTAGTGGGTGATTGGAGGAGTGCATGGATAGTACCAGGATGACTGAAGGAGTGCAAGGGAAGTGCCTAGGTTAGTCTATGAGTGCATAAGTAGTGCCTGGGTTATTGCGTGACTGTAAAGGTAGTGCCTGAGTGATTGAAGGAGAGCATGGGTAATGCCTCTGTGATTGTATAAGTGCAGGTGTAATGTCTGGGTGATTTAAGGCGTGCATAGGTAATGCATGGGTGTATGGAAGAGTGCATTGGTAGTACATGGGTGCATATAGCACTGCCTGGGTAGTTCCTGCGTGATTCAAGCAGTGCATAAATAGTAGGAGGGTGATTGCATGAGTGCAGGAGTAGTACGTGGATGATTGGAAGACTGCATGGGTAGTGCTTGGGTGATTGCATGAGTGCATATGTAGTGTCTGCATGTTTTTATAAGTGTATGAATACTGCCTAGGTAATTATATGAATAAAGCAGTAGTGCCTGGATTATTAGAAGACTGCAAGGGTAGTGACTGGCTGATTAAAAGCCTACATGGATAGTGGTTGGCTGATTTCAGGAGTGCATAGCTAATGCCTAGGTGGATCGAGGAGTGCATCAGTAGTGCCTGGGTGAATGGAAGAGTACATATGCAGTGTCTGGGTGATATTATAAGTATATGAATTCAGGCTAGGTGAATCAACTAATGCTTGGATAGTGCTTGGGTGATGGCAAGAGTGTGAGAATAGTGCCTAATTATATACATCAATGCATGGGTAGTATTTGAAAAAATGGATGAGTGCAATAAAAGTGACTGTAAACATTACTTCATATTATTTTACTTATTACATTATTTCATCTTACCTTCTTTTTTAAAGTACAAACCAAACTCAGTGAAACTATTTTATAGTTGTTTTGTTCAAAACTGATTTTAAAATCTTTTTCAGGTTTACTATTACTTTCTGTAATAAAAAGAAGAAAAACTGTTATTACATATAATATTATGGTTTTAAGAACACAACATAATTTTACAATTAGATAACATATTCAGTTTCCTTTTGCTGTTCTCAGATTCTATTGAATTTCACTATACACAGTGATTTCAATGTAGACCATCATATAACAGCAGGGGAAAAAATACAATCAATGAGATTGTAAAAAAAACAAATCTGCTTCGAAAATATTTAGAACAAATTTAACTATATGTTTACCTATCTACAGTTTGTAAATTACATTCTTCAACTACATTAAATCATTTATTTCTCTAAAGTATATTTTCTAAAATATACACTCTCATTTACATCGCGTATAATATAAAGATCAAATATATCAACTAGTTCCTTCAAACACAATTTTGCAAATGCAATAATAAATAGCACAAACGATAATCCAAACAGAAATTGTTCACATCTTCCCAAAAGGCCGAATAATGTTTCCAATTCCATTTGCATTGAAAATATCCAAAAATAAACTTGTTAATTCGTGTTCACATCTTCCCAATCGGCCGAATGATGTTTTCAAAATTTTGGTATCAAAAATATCAGATAAGAATTTGGTAATTCGTAAGGCAAACTACATTTGAATTGCAAATCTGCATCATTGCAATATGTCCATCCTTTATTGCTCTTTAAATACACTTTATAGTGTCCAGATGTTGTAGTAGGTCCATGATGAAAAATAATAGCCACTGCTTTAAAAGTTCTTCCTGAAATAGATACTTGACTTGCCACAACATTTTTAATTTTGGTTTCCAATTTTCTTCCATCTGCTGTACAACGTTGTAGCATTAAAATGACATATTGACCAAATCTTTCTATAAATAATGTTGACAACATTTCTGATTTTCAATGAGAACATTTCATATGTTGATTAGCTGTTTTTACTAATTTGTTAAAAGACACTGTTTTGCAATCCGGTATTGTCAAATATATGAATCGTTCAGTGTCTATTTCAGTGTTAGAAGAAAATGAACACTCTTCACATTTATGATCCCATCTGTAACGTACTCCAAACAAATTTTCAATTTCTATTCCTTCATCTTCCAATACTGCAAGCATAAACATAAGAAACTCTTGTGCATCTTGTTGTACATTAAGGGGCCGATTCCGATTCGGGCCGGAAAAAGCACCGACCGACTCGGAGCCGGAATTAATACCGACCGACACGTACCTGTGGCGCCCAACACGCCAAGTACGATGCAAAGCGTGCAAAATCCGACCGACATGTACTGAACCCAAGCCGAACGACCGAGCCGCACGGAAAACAGCAATCCGGCCGGAAAAACACGCGAATCGAACCGACCGACACGCACCCGGAACAAATCCAACCGAAACGTACCCGCGAACTCCAAACCGCAAAGTACGATGCAAGGCGCGAAAACCATGACCGAGTCGTGACGGAGGACAAGCCGTACGACCGACACGCATACAAAACTGCGAGCCGAAGTAACACAAAACACCGCGACCGACGCGTACGCAGCATAGAAAACTGCACAAACACAGCGTGAATGAAACGGAGAAGACCGTACGAGACAACTGCAGGGTCCGACTCGGTCACAAGAACGTTTCCAACATGCACAGAAAGTAGTAAGGAAAAATACACAAAAAAAGGCCAAACAAGCAATTACAAAGCCAATAAATACTGGGGGGTGGGGACAGAGAACAAAGACACACCCACAACTCCACCCATATAAAGGACACAAACCCCAACCATGATCCTTTGCAAATGCTATTCTACTGCCAGCACTCAACAGACAGCAACCACACACCCACAGCTCATCCCTCACACAAGCCACACACCATCAGCACACCAACAAATAGCTACCTCACATACACCCAGCAAAACACACACTCACACACCCCCACCTGCACACCAACACACACATCACTCACCATCACCACCCATCACCATGCCCCCAAAGAAGAATCACAAGTTCCTAGATTGTGAATTGGAAGTCCTGGTAGACGAGATCCTCAGGGTAGAGCCACAGCTGTTTGGCACACTGGTCCAACAGACACCCATCTCCCAGAAAACAAAGATGTGGGAGAGGATCATCAACAGGGTGAACGCACAATCACCATGTCTGCGCACAAAGACTGACATCCAGAACAGGTGGTATGACGTGCGCAGGAGGGTACGGGAGCTGCTCAAGAAGGACTACCTCCTGAGCCAATACACCGGCAGTGGCCCTCCTGCCAAGCCAGTATACCTCAGGCCCTGGGAGGAGAAGGTGCGGGCCATCCTTCTGCCAGTGAGCGTCTATGGACTAGAGAACATCCCAGAGCCTGGTGAGTACACAACAAATGTGCACAATATTCTGCCACAATACACACACACATCACTGTCAAGGGGAGAGTCAAACCATGCACTCATAGCAATTACACAGCAACCAGAACAGAATCATCCCAAAATGTGTATGTCAGTCAGATAAACACAACACATGCCATCTCAAAGTTACATTTAACCGTGTCATCACATGTACAAACACAACTACAACTACAGCTAGGCAGTGGCACAAATATAACTAACAAACACATCCAGACATGTAGCCACCACTACAACACCAACACACAGTGAAGACCACTGAAAGAAAGGAATTCTGTGTATGCTGGGCAAGTCAGTGTAGCCAATAGCATCATGGGAGTCGTAGTCACAGATATTGCTCACCCCCACAACTGTCCCATCAACACCACCATGAACCATGCGCACATCACAGGGAGTGGAAAAGGACTCACAAGATGGCTGACACTGGCTACTGCTGTGGGGAGCACAAGGCCCTGCTGGCAACTGTGCAACAACCAACAGCAGGACACCACTGACTGACATCCTGAGAGACAACTTCCACTCCCTGCAATGGAAACACGTTCCATGGTGGGATATCTGGCTGGGTGGGAAGGAGGACTCACAGCACTGACCATAGTCACAAGCACCTCCCCTCACACACACCCTCAACACAAACTCCACAGAACCCACCTGGGAGAATGCAATGCCTCACATCCTAACTCAAGATCCCACAAAGAACCACCACCCTGGGTTATGTTGTGTGAAGCACAGGGACACTCTTGGGACTTTTAGCCAAACAACTGCCAGGACAACACTCCCAGCCATCCTGTCAGCACAGGCAGCCCACCCCACAGGGAAGCAGAGTCAAAAGGAAGGAAGCATGGGCATGCTGGGAAGGGGGTGGAGGCAATAGCATGATGGGAGTAGTAGGCACAGATATTGCTCAGCCTCACAACTGGCCCATCAACACCACCCTGAACCATGCTCACATCACAGGGAGTGGATAAGGACTGACAAGATGGCTGACACTGGCTACTGCTGTGGGGAGCACAAGGCCCTGCTGGGAACTGTGCACCAACAAACAGCACAACACCACTGCCTGACATCCTGAAAGCCAACTTGCACTCTCTGCAATGCAAGCACGTTCCATGGTGGGATATCTGGCTGGGTGGGAAGGAGGACTTGCAGCACTGACCATAGTCACAAGCACCTCCCCTCACACACCCCCTCAACACATACTCCACATAACCCACCTGGGAGAATGCAATGCCTCACATCCTAACTCAAGATCCCACAAAGAACCACCACCCTGGGTTATGTTGTGTGAAGCACAGGGACACTCTTGGGACTTTTAGCCAAACAACTGCCAGGACAACACTCCCAGCCATCCTGTCAGCACAGGCAGCCCACCCCACAGGGAAGCAGAGTCAAAGGAAGGAAGCATGGGCATGCTGGGAAGGGGGTGGAGGCAATAGCATGATGGGAGTCGTAGTCACAGCTCTACATCCCCCACCACATGGCCCAGCAAGCTCACACTCACGCATGCACATCCCACAGAGAGTGGAAAGGCCCATCAAAGATGTCTGACACTGTTGATGTGTCGTGGGGAGCACAAGGGCATGCTGGGAACTGCACACCAACCAACAGCAGGACACCACTGTCAGCCATCTTGCCATTGCTCTCACACCCACACACACTGAACTCCCCACAAAAGCAAGTAAGTATGGGAATGCTGGGAAGTGGGGTGGAGGCAATAGCATGATGGGAGTCATAGTCACAGACATAGCTCACCCCCACAACTGTCCCATCAACACCACCCTGAACCATGCTCACATCACAGGGAGTGGAAAACAACTGACAAGATGGCTGACACTGGCTACTGCTGTGGGGAGCACAAGGCCCTGCTGGCAACTGTGCAACAACCAACAGCAGGACACCACTGACTGACATCCTGAAAGACAACTTTCACTCCCTGCAATGCAAGCACAGTCCATGGTGGGATAACTGACTGGCTGGGTGGGAAGGAGGGCCGGCTGTCAACCAAATACAACCAATGCAGACCATGTTCACACCCCAACAAATACATAGAAATGCCCAAATAATGCAGGACAATGTGCTACACCAATATCAACCCCTGACTGTGACAACTTAGGACAATGCAATGTACAGGCCCGCACCCAGAGGCACAGTCACAACTGTCAGGTGTGTCAACCATTGATGCCTGCAGAAACATTACATACGTTGTGTGTGTCTCCCAAAAACAGGTGATGATGGGGACACAGCAGCAGACGCTGAGGAGTCCCAGTCCCAGGCTCAAGAGGATACGGAGCTCACTGGTGTCGTACAGCCTCTGCCCTCCTCGGACGAAGAAGCCCAACCTGGCACCTCCGGTGCAAGTCAACATGCAGCACCAGCAGGACCACCAGCTGCAGCACCAGCAGGACCACCAGCTGCACCCCCTGCACCCACCCCTCCAACGACTGTCACCACAAATACCATCCCTGCTGACATGGACAGAACAAGGAGCACCACCAGCACAGGGACCCTGGACCAACGTGGGGCCATGGACACCACCACCACCACCAACCCCCAAGGGGGACCAGGGTCATCTGTGCGTGCCACTGCACGCACTGCACATGTCGGCAGGGGTGGTGGGAGGGGTGGGAGACAGAGGTCGCTGCTTGCAGAGGTTGCTGATGTGCATGATGACCCACAACTGGTACGCATAGCCGATGCGTACCAGTCCAGCACCGGAGATCTCAGCCAGGTAGTGGGGCTCCTCAGAGACATGAAACAGCAGCAGGCTGCCCATCATGCCCGCTTGGACTCACACATGTCCCGCGTGGAGTCCAAGTGGGACGCACTACAAGAGATGACGGCGGTGCACAGGGACATATTACAATGCCTCCGCCAGATGAACAGCAACCAGTCCACACCTACCTGTGTGCCAACAACATCTGGTGCTGAACAAACTGCAACTGCCACAGGGAGGGAGGATGACTCTGGCGGAGAGTCCCCTGCACCGCAGCAGCCTGTACTTGAGGGGCCCCCAAAGAAGAGGGGTCGTCCGAGGAGGGGCAAGTGAGAGGCCGATGGCCAAGTGCAACCCCAGGAAGCCTGAACCTGTTCTGGATGTTCACCTTTGTGCACAAACTGTTCACCCTGTTGACGGCAACACAACTCCCACACATGACATGGGGAGTACAAGTTGGACCAATGTCTCAGACAACTGTGGCCCCGATACTGGGGATTTTGTCTACCAGGACTTTCAATTCACCTAGGAACTTCTGATTGCAATATATATGTACAGCACTAACCATCCTATGCACTATTCACACAAATGTATCACAATAAACACACTAATACACCATACTTGCCTCTGTTGTGATTCCAACGTGGGTGCTGTCATGGGGATGATGAACTGCAAAATTACACTGTGTATGCGAACTGCAACAGCAAGTACAACACAGGCATGTGAGTAAAGGCAACGTGACACATATGAGGGAGACACACCACCAGGGCTACACAACACATACACACCTAGGCCATCTGACTCATTGCCTACACTGATGTTGCCAGGGAAGACGGTGCAATGCACAGACACCACATCTATTCCCAGTTGTAGTCAAGTAGCCCACAGGTGCAGTAAGCAAATGGCAGTCAAATGTGTGACCACAGACAACGCACATCACAAAGTGAAGCACAGGTTTATTACACAGTTGCAACATGTCGTAACCACTACAGATGCAAGGTAATCCCACCTGGCAGCGGGCACACAGTCAACAACTGTAGAAGGAAGGAAGTCCATGGGTGTGGCGCACATCACCTGTAGGGACACAACAGCTACCACCCTGGAAGTACAATCACGTCGTCGGAGGACACAGTTGACCAAACGAATCTGAAAGTACCCTGTGAAGGACAGAAATGACACACAGTCAAAAGCAATGGAGAACAGGACAGAACAGCAAAACTCATGCACAATACATGTTACAAGATACCCACCCAGAACCAAGTTAGCATGTCAACACTGTTGGGGAGTACAGACCACCTGTAAGCACACATCGCTACACACATCCAGTCAAGTAGCCCATGGACACACTCCAACAGCACCAGAGCACCACCTACACATATCATGCCAACTCACATCATTGACATGACACCTCAGGATACTCACATTCAGCTAAAGAAGTTGGTGATGAGCTGTGTGTGGACATCACCCTCATCATCATCAACATCACTGGCATCGTGGTCCAGGCCAGGATCCTCCACAGGTGGCGGATGTTGGTCATTGTCATCCTGGATGAGAGGCAACTCCTTCCGCACTGCCAGGTTGTGGAGCATGCAGCAGACGATGATAATCTTGCACACCTTCGCTGGGGCATATGGGAGGGACCCTCCTGTCTTGTCGAGGCAGCGGAAGCGGCTCTTCAGGAGACCAAATGTCCGCTCAATCACTCTCCTGGTCCGACCATGTGCCTCATTGTAGCGCATCTGGGCTGGTGTCACAGGGTTCCTGAGGGGTGTCAGCAACCACGGCATGTTGGGGTATCCCGAGTCACCTACGGACAGACAAGTGCACATTAGCTGACTTGGAAAAGTGGGCAGAATACTACAGATCAGATCACACACAATGGCACAAAGTCAGTACACACCGACAAGCCAGGCACGCTGGTTCTGCATCTGTGCCATCATCCTGGGGATGCGACTACTCCTCATCACAAAGGCATCGTGTGCTGAACCAGGGAAAAGGGCACACACGTGTGTGATGGTCATATCTGCAAGACACACCACCAGTGCATTGACCGAGTGGTAGTGCTTGCGGTTACGGTAGGCCTGCTCCTGGGCCTGTGGTGGTACCAAAGCCATATGTGTCCCATCAATGGAGCCAATGACATGTGGCATCCTCCCCAGGGCATAGAAGTCACTCTTCACGTCAGTGAGTCGTTGCAGTCTAGGGAAATAGATGTACCGGTTCAGGTATAGCAACATTGCCTCCAAAACATCGCGGAGCACACGGCTCAACATGGTCTGTGACATCCCACCAGCAGTCGCCACAGTATGTTGGAAGGTACCGGTGGCAAAGAAGTGTAGGGCTGCCATCACCTTCACCTTGGGGGTCAGCGCTGTAGGATACGGCCGGCCAGGCTGCAAATGTGGGGCCAACTGCACTGCCAAATCCTCAATCAGCTGCCTGGTGAAGCGGTACCGTCGGATGCTGTCCCGTTCCACCATCGTTGCCAGGTCTGGGAATGGTCTATGGACAGCAGGAGCCCTGCAGTGCAGAGGAGAAGAAAGCAAGATTGTCAGTCACCCCACATATGCGGCATTGAACACACTCAATATCACATCATACATCATTATGAGGCACAACTACATGAAGTGTGCAGTTCCGTAAGGACATGTATGGTACATACATGGCCAACATCTGTTATCACGGTTCAACAAGTGGCATCAATAAGTCCCAGGTTGGCCCATTGGATATCATGAGGCCGTGTCACAGTTCCCATCTCCTGCTGCCATGTCACAATCACCCCCACAGTGACATGTGAGGACAGATGTGACCCAGGCATCACAGCTCAACGACAGGTACATTCCCAGGGACCCTGTATTGCCACATGGACACTGGCATTACATGGAGTATCATGTATACACCACAGCAAAACAACCATGACCCCCACAGGTAGTGGTCCCACTTGCCACTGCAGGACAGACATGGACGTCTGTGACACACACATGCACAACATCAAAGTCCATGCACATACAACGTGGATGTGGAGACTGTCTCCCATTGTGCACATGAAATCAGAGACATTGTAAACACTACATACACACAGACTGTGGAGGACCATCACTATTGTGCCACTGGGACACCCTGGCTCAAACATACCGTCCCACATGGGACTCACGGGGTATGTGACATGACATACACATACACCACCGTGAAATGTGACCATGGCACATGCACAGATATGAACAGTTGCACATCACAGTGGTCATTTACACGTAACACCCAGGATCCTGTCCCCATGAACACGTGCACAGCCTGGGGGTGGCTGCCCCCAGGTGACACCCACAGGACAACATGTACACCAACATACACACAATAGGAAATGCAGCCTTACATGCCTTATGATACAGTTTGGACAGGCTGTCGTGTTGTAGGTGTGCCCCTCACTCCCTGGGAGCTATCTGTGGCTGGCATATGTTCATCTGAGACAGGCATGGTGACATATGCCAGTCACTTGTACAGGGATGCGTTGAACAGCAATGGACCAATCGGTGCACCCGGCTGGCCCATTGCATTCAATGTGTGCGGGTATGCGTTGTACCCCTGTACGCGTTGAACAGCAATGGACCGATCGGTGCACCCGGCCGGCCCATTGCATTCAATGTGTGCGGGTACGCGTTGTACCCCTGTACGCGTTGAACAGCAATGGACCGATCGGAGCACCCGGCCGGCCCATTGCATTCAATGTGTGCGGGTACGCGTTGTACCCCTGTACGTGTTGAACAGCAATGGACCGATCGGTGCACCCGGCTGGCCCATTGCATTCAATGTGTGCAGGTACGCGTTGTACCCCTCTACGCGTTGTACCGCAATGGACCGATCGGTGCACCCGGCCGGCCCATTGCATTCAATGTGTGCGGGTACACGTTGTACCCCTGTACGTGTTGTACCGCAATGGACCGATCGGTGCACCCGGCCAGCCCATTGCATTCAATGTGTGCGGGTAGGCGTTGTACCCTGTACGCGTTGTACCGCAATGGACCGATCGGTGCGCCCGGCCGGCCCATTGCATTCAATGTGTGCGGGTACGCGTTGTACCCCTGTACGCGTTGAACAGCAATGGACCGATCGGTGCGCCCGGCCGGCCCATTGCATTCAATGTGTGCGGTACGCGTTGTACCCCTGTACGCGTTGAACAGCAGTGGACCGATCGGTGCACCCGGCCGGCCCATTGCATTCAATGTGTGCGGGTACGCGTTGTACCCCTGTACGCGTTGAACAGCAATGGACCGATCGGTGCGCCCGGCCGGCCCATTGCATTCAATGTGTGCGGGTACGCGTTGTACCCCTGGACGCGTTGTACAGCAATGGACCGATCGGTGCGCACCCATTGTCAATGGCCTAGCCTGGCAACGGACGCGTTTTCGAAATTCGAACGAGTCGGTTGCTGGAAATTCAGTTGGTCACCCACAACAATGTTGCAAAATCATGTATGTCATGAAGTTGAAGATTTGAAGGATGCTGTGGGCGTGTAATGGTGCTGCTATTCCATGGATTGGCCAGATTCAGAAGATGCAAACGACTTGGACCTATCACTTTGGACACATGGGACAGTATCTGCCTCTGCAGCACATATATATTGCTGGCTGTTCCCCTGAGAGCTCACCTGCCTGCACTACATGCTCCAGGACGACATCTGCCACTGCACTGCTGCTGTCTCTGCCCCTCTGGACCCTGCAATGGCACGTACTGTGGAGAGAGCCCCAGCCTTCAGCCTTGAGGAGAACCAGGCCCTGCTGGACAGCCTACTTCCACAGTACAGCAAGCTGTATGGGACACCAGGGGAGCAGGTGAGTGTTTTGTGCACTGCCTTTCTGAATGTGCATTTTGTCTGACTAGCAAGGCTGAAACTCTGCACGCCACTGGCTAGCAGGCTCACTGAGTAGTTGTCACCCCCATAGTGTGTAGTGACATGCACTGGACAGGTATGGTGCAGTGACAGTGCATTTGAACAAGGTTTTACTTCCCATGCAATGATACCATGTAGTGACTTCTGGCAAACTGTCCATGGGCAGCGTTGCACTGCCTGTGTACATCATGTGCCCCTGTGATTGAGACATGTATATACAACTGTGTCATGCACGGATATGTTGCATGTGTAGTTATGGCCTTTTCACTTTGTCATCCTCACAGGTTAATGCCCATCGGAAGCAGGAGATCTGGAAGGACATCGTCTGGGCTGTCCGGTCCGTGGGGGTCTACAAGCGCCGGATCCGCAACTGCCAGAAGAGGTGGCAGGACCTTCGGGGCTGGACCCGGAGGATTGCACGGGTCCAGCTGAAGCTGTCGCCTCCTCGCAGGAGGGGCGGAACACGGACCCTGACCCCCACATGCTCCAGATCCTGGCAGTGGTGTTTCCAGACCTGGATGGGCAGCTGAAGGCCAGACAGCAGCAAGGAGGGGGTGAGTCAAAGACTGCACTGTGAACTCTGTATTACATGCTATGTGCCCTCCTCTGGCCTGGTTAAACTGCCACAGTACAGCAGTCATGTTGTCCAGGAGCCATGTCCCTCTATTGTGCACTGCCCACTCCTCATCTGATACCCAGGTGTGGCCCTTACATTCAGGGAATTGTGTCACTTGGGACTGTGTCCTTGCAGTTTGCTTCACTCAAGGTGGGGGACAGCATCTGTTTCCCTAACTCTGTTGTGGGCATCATGGGTGGGTCCATTGTTCACACAACACCTGTGTTCGGACATGTAATCTGCGTGTTGCTTTGATATGCGGTCCACTTGCTGAGCTGAGCCACCACATGTGCCTGGGGTATCTGGCACACACCCATGCAGCGGGTGGGAACAATGTTTGGGCCCCAGGAGTGTGCAGATTACCTGTGTCACACATACATAGCCAGCTATCCACTGTCCAGGGCTCATCCCTCATTCATGTGGGGCAGGACAGTCATGCCTACTCCAGCCCATCCAATACACCTGTACTCCCACTCCCGTGTATCAGCTGACACGTTGTGCGCAGTGATTTGACCCCTCAGGTGTCTGCCTCTGTGTCAGTGTGCTGTGGATTTGTTGCCAGGACTGCTGGATTGTTTCTCGGTTGGGGCTCAGCATGCCACTGGAGATGTGACCATAGGAGACGATACTTGTGTGTCACATAGGTGTTTGATCAGCTGCCCGTGCAGACTGGGGTATGCGAATGTGAAGTTCAGGCAGCTGTTTCCCATTCACAGCAGATTGTGAGGGGCTCAGGTTCAGAGGGTAGTGAGACAGGTCTCCCATATGTCCAATCGGTATGACCTGGACAGATGAGGGTTAAGATGATGTGTTGTGTGGGGGATGTACATGTGCACTTGTGCAGCTCCAGGACTTGCATTCCCCATGACCTACTATTGTGACACAGTGCAGAGTGTTGTTGTCTGGCTGCCAAGTCATACATCACTGAGACAGTGATGTATGACTTAGCAGTCATGCCTCCGCCATGGCATGTGTCTACTTATTGGTGATCCTGCAGGGGAGTGACATGTGCTACATGCACACCATTGTGGCGATGGCTATCAGGACATGGGTGCATCATGGTGTCTGTCGCTGGTATGCATCACATGCATTTCCTATTTGACTCTGGGCATCCCTTTCATCCGGAAACCTGTACTGACTCAGTGGCAAGAGTTGTGATGTGTGCATGTCCACATGCTACACCGTGTCCTCTGCACTGTCCAACTACTGTGTAGGTGGTGCATGTGTCACACTGGGGTGTTTCTATCCAACAGACACCAGACAGATGGGTGCAAGGCCATGTGGGATGTGAGTGCCATGGTTGGCATCAGACTGACAATTGGCTTCTCCTGTTCAGTTAGGGCACTTTTAGCAATGTTCAACTAATGATGCCAGGGCTTGCTCTGTAATGTGCTGTGCTCACAGTGGTGTGTGCGTTTGGTGCAGGTGACTGATGTCTGTCTGTTTCCCCATTGTTTGCAGATACATCCACGGCCACGGAAGGGGACAGCTCCATGGACCAGGAGGAGCCGGAGAGCCAGACTGGGTCAGCAGCCGAGGAGTGGTCGGAGGGACCCAGTGGCACGGAGGGCGAGGGAGCCACACCGAGGAGTCCTCAGCAGCATCCACCTCAGCTGAGGACCACAGCGGCTCGGAGGATGACTCCCTTATGGAGGCGGGTGTCAGCAGCCACCACACCCCAGCTAGTGTTGCTGTCCCCGCCACCACCAGCACCACCACCGCCCTCCCATCGGCTCCCATTCCCCAGGTCCGTGGAGGCTTCCAATATTCAGGAGCGTGTCTCCTTTGGGCCAAGCACCGCACCCCCTGCCCCTGTGTCCCCTGCTGCCCTGAGTGAGGAGTCTGTGTACCTCCTTCGCCAGCTCCATGTAGGGCAGACAGCCATGCTGAGTGTCCTCCATGCGCACACCGCTCTGTTGACTCAGCTGGTGTCGTTCATGGAGGGCATCTCATCGGGCATGTCTGACCTACAGAGGGGCAATAGGTCCATGGACTCCTCTCTGATGGCAGCAGTGTCCCTCCTCAGACAGTCCCTCACCCCTCCTGCCTCTGCTCCATCCACACTCCCCAGCACCTTACCCGTCCCAAGCACACACACACCGGCACAGGCACACACCAGCACACACATGTCCAGCACACAGACACACACGCCACAAACAAAACGCACACGCACGCACAGTCAGGGGACTGAAACCAGACTCACAGGGGATGGGGCCCTGGAACACACACACGCATCCATGAGCACTGCGCAGTCCTCAGTTGCCTCTCCCTCCAAAGCACCCTCCCTTGCCTCACCTGCAACCCCAAAGACCCAGCGGCTCTTCCTCAGTGACCTCGGCCTCTTCCCCTCCGATCCAGCTGATACAGCATTCAGGGGAAGAGGAAGCCCACCCACACGGAGCAGAGTGCCCCTCGCCCCCGGACACCCTCACCCAGGCGCAGACAGACTGAGGCCCCCACCCGCAAGTCCCCCGGAGTCGTAAGAGCAAGACCCCGCCGCCGCCCTGCAGCTCAGGCACCAGGTCTCCTTCCTCCATCCCTCAGGCCCCCACTCCACAGGTGCCCCCACCACACCCTGCCCCAGGTTCCCCCACCCACAGATATACCATCCCCAAGAGGATCCGGCCTTCTCCCCCTGCCACTTGCTCTCCCGGCACCACACCCCCGCTGCGCTTGTCTGTGCCACTGATGTGGTGAGGGTGTCCTCCCCCTCTGTCCAGCCCACCTTGCCTGTTCCCCATTCTCCTCCCTGGTGGTAGGCACTGCAGTGGAGTCCACTACCACCCTGTCTGACTTGGGCACTGCAGTGGCGGACCTGTCCACTCCATCTGCAGGGTCCACTGCAGTCGTGCCGGCACCCACAACATCTGAGTCATGCCCCCAGTTGTGCCGGCACACACCATGTCAGACACCTCCACTGCAGTTGTCAGTGGCTCTCCAGCACCCACCACCCCTTCCCTGCCTCCTCCTGGTGAGCCCTGATCTTGTCCCTGCGGTGCCTGGCCTGCCCCCGGTTGCCCCTCCTAGTGGATTGTCCCTGGTTTTGTGCAGTGCAGGCATGCGTAGGGTGACATCTGCCACTGTCACCCTGTTTGGACTTTGACAATGGACTGGCCAATGGCCTTTGTGTTTTTTCTGGACTTTCACTTTTCAACACACATATGCTGAATAAAGCAACTTTCTGTTCTCTAGTGCTTATGCTTCTGATGTACATGTTGTTGATGATGCTAACCATGCCCTTGCTGCAGTGATGGTGATATTTGGTCTCATGATAATGAAGTGTTACTGTGCAGGAACACATGTGGTCCAGGGGAATGTGTCCTATCCTGTGGTGTATCCATGTCATCCATAGCAGCATCTGAGGGTGTCATGTGTTCAGTATTTGGCAATGGGATTTCCTACTTAAATTAGCAATTTCACATCTGTGGCTTCCACCCCTGCACATCTGTTGTGCCTGCCATTGTTCAATTCGTCTACTTCCCTTACCGTGTGGCCATCTCCACTGGACATGCAGGTTTGGGCATCAATGGGGAAGGACTCATCTGTGTTGTCAGTGCAACATTGCTATACAAGTGTGTTGGATCTGTGCTGATGATTTCGTTGGCACTTCCATGACCAGGCTGATGTGACGGGAGCCTTCATTTGGTGCTAATTGTTGATTGTGTGACCAAGTGCTCAGCTGACATGATGGGGCCCTACTGAGGCAACATATGGCACAGCTTTCCTCACACAGGAGTGGAGTCCCCTCATGGCAGTGTGTACTCCTGTGACATTGCCTGCGCCCAAGGTGTGTGTTGTATGAGCATGTCTGTTTGTTCACTTCCGTTTAGCTGTGCATGCTGTGATCCCTAGTGTTGTACCTGTTTGTGATGCTTGCTGAGTTGACCTATGTTCCCCCAAAGTCTTCTCCCTGGGTTCTCTGTGATGTGGGTGCATGGCATATTACTGGTCATCAGGGTGTCACCCATAGGTGTGTTTGCTGTCAGGGCTGAGTTTGTGTGCAGACGCAGATGGGTCACAGTCACGTTTCCCCTTGGCACTTGTTGTTTGCACCTGTCATGTGATTTCCAGTTTGTGTTATCTTTCAGTGATTGTGACACGTTGTGTGTGTGACTGCTGGCACTCCTCAGGGTCCGGGCTGCAATGTTGGTTGTTGTCTATGTGTGTTCTTTGTGGGTGACCTTGGCTTCTTCATTGGTGTGTGACTGTGGCTGGGATCCCATTGGTTGGTGTGGTATTGCTGTCATGTCCATGTACAGCGTAGTGTGCAGTGTGTCAGACATTCAGGAGTCTTGTTGAGTGGCCATGTGTGATGTGTTTCTGCACCTTGGTTCCCACCCACCACCCTGGAATTGTCATGGGTGCATGTGCAATGTCACCAGTGCATGTGTGCTTCACTGCTGCACATTGTTGGAGGTCGAGGTGTGTGGTGTTGAGTGTGTGCAGATGAGAGTTGTTGCCCGGCTAGACCCCTGCCTCCATGTTGGCCTTGGCTTACTGGCCGTGCTGATTGATTTGTGCTTGTGTAGGTGTGATGGTAGTTTGTTGCTCAGGACACATGACTGTGGTTCACAGTGTGAACGACATTTAGCTTTGTCATCACAGTGGGATTGTAATGCAGCCCAGGGTCACCACATTGTGGGGGCCCTGGGGGTAGTGCTGTGGTGTGTCTGTGTCTTGCTGTGTCAGTTGCTGTTCCTACGTGCCTGTGTGACATGTGTGATTTGTGCTCCCTCTCATCTGACAATGCCTGATTGCCCACATAGGGGATTTGGATCCATGAGTTACCTTTGTGTGGCACTGTATGCACATCTGTATAATTGGTATTCAGGCCTCCTCATGTGTTGTGTGGTTGCCTGGGGACACTGGCACCCCCCTCACCTGTTGTGTTTGATGTGCAGTGTGGGTCTGCCTGTTTGTGTTTGTGCATCTGCACCACTGCATTGGCATATCTTAGGTGTGCCATTGGCTGTATGTAGTTTGGTGGGTTTCCCCTGCTGTCCCTGGGACTCCTAGGTCATCAGTCAGCACAATGATCATGGTTTGTGTGTCCCATTGCTGCCATGGTATGGTATCTGTTCACTTCACATCTACAGTCTCCACAGGGTATCTGCATTTGTGTGCCCATTGGTGCAAATATGTGGGTCTGCATTCTGATGGTCACTTCTGTCATTGTGTCATTGATGAATGTTGACAGTGTCAGCCCCCATGGGTGTTGTTTGTCTGCACATGGCCAAAGGTATGTCTTATTTGCACTGCAGTATTTGCCTCCCCAATCTATGTTGCAATGGGACACATGCACTACTTTGCCACTGATGTGTTTTATGTTCTGTGACCAGGAATCATCCATGCAGTTTGGCAGTTGCAGCTTTTTCTTTGTCAACACTTACATTTTGGTCACTGTGATGATGGGGGTTTGGACCCCATTGCCACACTGTTCAAAATGTGCTTCAGCTATGGACCCCACACTTACCTTTTGGTCACTGTGATGATGGGGGTTTGGACCCCATTGCCACACTGTTCAAAATGTGCTTCAGCTATGGACCCCACACTTACATTTTGGTCACTGTGATGATGGGGGTGTGGACCCCATTGCCACAATGTTCAAAATGTGCTTCAGCTATGGACCCCACACTTACATTTTGGTCACTGTGATGATGGGGGTTTGGACCCCATTGCCACAATGTTCAAAATGTGCTTCAGATATGGACCCCAAACTTACATTTTGGTCACTGTGATGATGGGGGTTTGGACCCCATTGCCACACTGTTCAAAATGTGCTTCAGCTATGGACCCCACACTTACATTTTGGTCACTGTGATGATGGGGGTTTGGACCCCATTGCCACACTGTTCAAAATGTGCTTCAGATATGGACCCCACACTTACATTTTGGTCACTGTGATGATGGGGGTTTGGACCCCATTGCCACACTGTTCAAAATGTGCTTCAGCTATGGACCCCACACTTACATTTTGGTCACTGTGATGATGGGGGTTTGGACCCCATTGCCACAATGTTCAAAATGTGCTTCAGATATGGACCCCACACTTACATCTTGGTCACTGTGATGATGGGGGTTTGGACCCCATTGCCACACTGTTTAAAATGTGCTTCAGCTATGGACCCCACACTTACCTTTTGGTCACTGTGATGATGGGGGTTTGGACCCCATTGCCACACTGTTCAAAATGTGCTTCAGCTATGGACCCCACACTTACCTTTTGGTCACTGTGATGATGGGGGTTTGGACCCCATTGCCACAATGTTCAAAATGTGCTTCAGCTATGGACCCCACACTTACATTTTGGTCACTGTGATGATGGGGTTTGGACCCCATTGCCACAATGGTCATGGCCTGCTTGCATTGTGGGGCCACACACATATATGTGTGGTACATGTGATAGGGGGTCACATTGTATGTTCAAAGTCATGTTCAGTGTTGTAGGCATTTGACACAGTCTACACACGCTTGTCATGGTGTTGGGGGATGTCTTTTTCTTGCATTCCCTAGGTTGTGGTGTGCTGGTTGTGTCATGCATTGTCCATCCTATGAGTGGGGGTGGTGTTGGTGGTAGGCATCCAGCCCCCCATGGGTAGAGGTGGTAGTAGTGACAGGCATCCAGCCCCCTGGGTAAGGGTGGTAGTAGTGGTAGGCATCCAGCCCCCTGGGTAAGGGTGGTAGTAGTGGTGGGCATCCAGCCCCCTGGCTTAGGGTGATAGTAGTGGTAGGCATCCAGCCCCCCTGGGTAAGGGTGGTAGTAGTGGTAGGCATCCAGTCCCCCTGGCTAAGGGTGGTGGTGGTGGTGGGCATCTGGCACCCCATGGCTAAGGGTGGTAGTAGTGGTAGGCATCCAGCCCCCTGGCTTAGGGTGATAGTAGTGGTAGGCATCCAGCCCCCCTGGGTAAGGGTGGTAGTAGTGGTAGGCATCCAGCCCCCTGGGTAAGGGTGGTAGTGGTGGTGGGCATCTGGCACCCCCTGGCTAAGGGTGGTAGTAGTGGTAGGCATCCAGCCCCCCTGGGTAAGGGTGGTAGTTGTGGTAGGCATCCAGCCCCCTGGGTAAGGGTGGTAGTAGTGGTGGGCATCCAGCCCCCTGGCTTAGGGTGATAGTAGTGGTAGGCATCCAGCCCCCCTGGGTAAGGGTGGTAGTAGTGGTAGGCATCCAGCCCCCTGGCTAAGGGTGGTAGTAGTGGTGGGCATCTGGCACCCCCATGGCTAAGGGTGGTAGTAGTGGTAGGCATCCAGCCCCCCTGGCTTAAGGTGATAGTAGTGGTAGGCATCCGGCACCCCCTGGGTAAGGGTGGTAGTGATGGTGGGCATCTGGCACCCCCCTGGGTAAGGGTGGTAGTTGTGGAAGGCATCCAGCACCCCTGGGTAAGGGTGGTAGTGGTGGTGGGCATCTGGCACCCCCATGGCTAAGGGTGGTAGTAGTGGTAGGCATCCAGCCCCCCTGGCTTAGGGTGATAGTAGTGGTAGGCATCCAGCCCCTCTGGGTAAGGGTGGTAGTGGTGGTGGGCATCTGGCACCCCCATGGCTAAGGGTGGTAGTAGTGGTAGGCATCCAGCCCCCTGGCTTAGGGTGGTAGTAGTGGTAGGCATCCAGCCCCCTGGCTAAGGGTGGTAGTAGTGGTGGGCATCTGGCACCCCCATGGCTAAGGGTGGTAGTAGTGGTAGGCATCCAGCCCCCCTGGGTAAGGGTGGTAGTAGTGGTAGGCATCTGGCACCCCATGGCTAAGGGTGGTAGTAGTGGTAGGCATCCAGCCCCCTGGCTTAGGGTGATAGTAGTGGTAGGCATCCAGCCCCCTGGGTAAGGGTGGTAGTAGTGGTAGGCATCTGGCACCCCCATGGCTAAGGGTGGTAGTAGTGGTAGGCATCCAGCCCCCTGGCTTAGGGTGATAGTAGTGGTAGGCATCCAGCCCCCCTGGGTAAGGGTGGTAGTAGTGGTAGGCATCCAGCCCCCTGGGTAAGGGTGGTAGTGGTGGTGGGCATCTGGCACCCCCTGGCTAAGGGTGGTAGTAGTGGTAGGCATCCAGCCCCCCTGGGTAAGGATGGTAGTTGTGGTAGGCATCCAGCCCCCTGGGTAAGGGTGGTAGTAGTGGTGGGCATCCAGCCCCCTGGCTTAGGGTGATAGTAGTGGTAGGCATCCAGCCCCCTGGGTAAGGGTGGTAGTAGTGGTAGGCATCTGGCACCCCCATGGCTAAGGGTGGTAGTAGTGGTAGGCATCCAGCCCCCTGGCTTAGGGTGATAGTAGTGGTAGGCATCCAGCCCCCTGGGTAAGGGTGGTAGTAGTGGTAGGCATCCAGCCCCCTGGGTAAGGGTGGTAGTGGTGGTGGGCATCTGGCACCCCCTGGCTAAGGGTGGTAGTAGTGGTAGGCATCCAGCCCCCCATGGTAAGGGTGGTAGTTGTGGTAGGCATCCAGCCCCCTGGGTAAGGGTGGTAGTAGTGGTGGGCATCCAGCCCCCTGGCTTAAGGTGATAGTAGTGGTAGGCATCCAGCCCCCTGGGTAAGGGTGGTAGTAGTGGTAGGCATCCAGCCCCCCTGGCTAAGGGTGGTAGTGGTGGCAGGCATCCAGCCCCCTGGGTAAGGGTGGTAGTAGTGGTAGGCATCCAGCCCCCTGGCTTAGGGTGATAGTAGTGGTAGGCATCCAGCCCCCTGGGTAAGGGTGGTAGTAGTGGTAGGCATCCAGCCCCCCTGGGTAAGGGTTACAAAGGGGGGATGATGGACGGAACGCTTGAGCCAATCAAACACTCACCCCCAGTCAACTGATCTGGGTTTAATCCATCATCATTCTTTAGCTCACTCCACCACCCCAGTTCAGACATGGCCATATGCAAATCAGTCTGACCCTGTGCCTCATGGGAACAGTCCAGCCCGAACTGCCAAGCCATGTCTTCCCTGGACCGGAAACAAGCATCCTAGGACCGGTTTCTGGCATTCCAGCCGTCTTCAGCCAGGCTTGCTTGAATCCAGTGGCAAAGTGAGCAAGGGACCCACGTCTGGGCATACCCCCGCCAACTTAGGGCGAACAAAGCGATACAAAAGGGGATGATGGACGGAACGCTTGAGCCAATCAAACACTCACCCCCAGTCAACTGATCTGGGTTTAATCCATCATCATTCTTTAGCTCACTCCACCACCCCAGTTCAGACATGGCCATATGCAAATCAGTCTGACCCTGTGCCTCATGGGAACAGTCCAGCCCGAACTGCCAAGCCATGTCTTCCCTGGACCGGAAACAAGCATCCTAGGACCGGTTTCTGGCATTCCAGCCGTCTTCAGCCAGGCTTGCTTGAATCCAGTGGCAAAGTGAGCAAGGGACCCACGTCTGGGCATACCCCGCCAACTTAGGGCGAACAAAGCGATACAAAAGGGGATGATGGACGGAACGTTTGAGCCAATCAAACACTCACCCCCAGTCAACTGATCTGGGTTTAATCCATCATCATTCTTTAGCTCACTCCACCACTCCCAGTTCAGACATGGCCATATGCAAATCAGTCTGACCCTGTGCCTCATGGGAACAGTCCAGCCCGAACTGCCAAGCCATGTCTTCCCTGGACCGGAAACAAGCATCCTAGGACCGGTTTCTGGCATTCCAGCCGTCTTCAGCCAGGCTTGCTTGAATCCAGTGGCAAAGTGAGCAAGGGACCCACGTCTGGGCATACCCCCGCCAACTTAGGGGCGAACAAAGCGATACAAAAGGGGATGATGGACGGAACGTTTGAGCCAATCAAACACTCACCCCCAGTCAACTGATCTGGGTTTAATCCATCATCATTCTTTAGCTCACTCCACCACCCCAGTTCAGACATGGCCATATGCAAATCAGTCTGACCCTGTGCCTCATGGGAACAGTCCAGCCCGAACTGCCAAGCCATGTCTTCCCTGGACCGGAAACAAGCATCCTAGGACCGGTTTCTGGCATTCCAGCCGTCTTCAGCCAGGCTTGCTTGAATCCAGTGGCAAAGTGAGCAAGGGACCCACGTCTGGGCATACCCCCCAGCAATACGTAACTGAACTGTAGTACA